>CM020182.1:24560962-24587212 GCA_009805545.1 Oryza longistaminata | reverse complement strand
AAACCCTTTGGGCTCTATAACCTTTAGATGTATAGAAATACTATTATATAGAACAATATTTGAATTCAAATTCAAATTTAAACAGATATAATTTAAATTCAAATCTTTAAACGGGCTTATATAAACTTTTGACTTATAACCTTTAGGTCTATAAACTTTTAGATGCTATAGAAATATAAATATAACAAAAATAATTTGAATTCAAATTCAAATTTTTTTTTTCGATCGGGGAAATATAAACTATGTGACGCTTATAAACTTGGGTCTCTAAACTGATGTGTAAACTTGAGCGCTGTATAAACAAATTTAGGTGCATAAATTACTAAAATAGGAAAGTAATGCGGCGCTGCCCGCAAAAAGGCAAACCATGCTTGGAGGAGAGCAGAGGGAGGGCGTGGGGGGGGGTGAGGGCGAATTGATCGCTACCCACATCGCCAGGCGAGCGATCGCCCATTAGCATTTCGTTCGCGCTACTACTTCAAGAAGAGATAATCCATGAAATGCCATTGATAAGCGCCTTCTAAGTCCTAGAAATGCCATCGATAAGCTGGCGTTCCAAGAAATGCCCATCATACCAAAGATTTTTATCCCAAAATCGCCATCGCCACCGTTGCAGTTCCTCCATTCCTGCTGACGTTATAATACACGTTCATTCCATAGAACTTAACGCGCTGTGAATGGACGCGAACCCGAACAGCGATGGGCCATTTTTAGGACCAAAATCATTTTGTACGATGGTATTCTTGAAACTCACACTTGCTCAATGTATTTTTGCCCGGACTTAGACGCTTGTCAATGGCATTTTCTGGAATTATCTCTTGAAGCGAAAATAGGTCAGATTCAGCCCCTAATATGAAATTAATCTCAACCCCTGGTGTTTCAAGTAGCGTACATCATAATGGCCACCAATCATGCCTGAATACAATAAACTAGTGAAACCAAAAGCCTCCTGGCCTTTTAGGTGCTCACGGCGCATCTTTACAACGCATCGTAAGAATCCAGAAATCGCAACTAAATATAATCCAAGCAGCGATTGCTCTAGCCTTGACAGCTACTCCACGTGCCTTCACTAAGGTGAAACGAAATAGAACAGGCGCACATAGAACAACCAGGAGGCCCTCGAAATAGCGTAATCAGCCCACCGCCCAATCCAAACACAACCAGAAGATAAAAATTGAACTCCAAAAACTTCTACGCACAATAACTTCACAGAACATGACTCAGGTCCAAAACTAATACACAGTCAAATTCATCTCACATGGCTCCACTTCTCTAGCAACTAACAAGGCTAGTAAGATCCCACAAGGCCAGTGAAGATAATGTTCCAGCCTAACTGTAGCAGCCAATTGCCATCACAACTTATTAGTTATACAAAATCCATGCCCTCATGAAACACTGAAACTGAAAACTTTTTTTATCTCAAACAAATTCTTTCTTCTATTCGGTACAGGCTCATGCGTTAAGCACTGACAACGCAAGAGGCCGAAGCCTACTATCTATGTCACCACTAAATCTAAAAAAAAAAAAAACTAATCGCAAACACCGCCTATAACAAGGCGCCAAAACGCCCAACAACACGGCCATATTTGCAATCTCCAAATACTAATGGCCAAACCAAACATTTAGCTACGCGCGGGGATTCCGGGCGCGCCGAAAGACGGATGCGCAGCCCAAACCTTAAGAGCCCGGCGAGGCACGATGTATTACCTTTATCGAGCAGAGAGGAGCACACGGACGGGCGCCGGTTACCAACGCCCAGCCGAGCAGGCCAGCGAGGCCTGCTAGCCGCGCAGCGCGTCATCTCCGTGCGAGGCTTCCGCAGTCGCCCCGGTGGAGGCCGCCGGAGGACGCAGCGGCGGCCGAGCGGCGCAGAGAGCAGCGAGCGGCCCGCCCGCACTCGCGACAGAGCGAGGAGAGCCAAGGAGCAAGCGACGCTGGCAAGGGAAGCCTCCTCTGCGAGTGGGCCCCAGCCTGCCCATTTCACTACATCTATAAAGCCATATGGCGCCTCACTGCCAACCGCCCAAACTAACGTGACTAAGCGCACTAAACAACATAACTATTAGTAGTACTTCTCAATGTCACCTAACTCCCCTCAGCTTCCAAAATTTTATTTGCTAAACTTTACTCTCTACAACTAACCAACTGCAAATTCTGAACATTCTTCTGCTCCCCTCAATTTCAAATTTATTTGCTAGTTCTAGTTTGCTGATAACTCAAAAACACCGCTATTCTTGACCATCAATTTATGAATGTCGAAAATCCCGTTGTCACCAAATATAAGTGATTTGACTTGGATAAAACACAAGGACACTAATTTTTAACATTAGTACTAACTATTATCAGTTAAATCAGCCTTAGTTGTTAGATACTCCCTCCATCCCATAATATAAGCTGTGCCTAACGTTTCTCAAGATTTCACCTTCATAACATTTTGACTAACATTTAGTACAAATTATGAATTGAATTTTACTTGCTAAAATTATATCATTGCAATTGAAAATTATGAATTAACCTTCATGTGCCCTCATAATTTGCCTACTTACAAACCTTATAATAGATGAAAATTATAAGACAAAAGATTAGCTTTTGAAAACCTGTGTCAAGCTTTGACCCATGCCTTGTAATTATAGGATAGAGGGAAGCCAGAAGAGCTGTTTTTTTTTTCTTTTACGAGGCCAGCCCTATAACTCTATAGAGTACCTAAACTAACTGCTAAACTTTTACAGGAGAAGCAAGCAACAAAACTAGAATCAGACGGCCAGTTCACAAGAATACTAGTAATAATGTACAGCCATTTCACAGCTTGCAATACAATCTCCATAGCCTCAAACCCCCTCCTCCTTATCAAATCTACTACAAGGCCGCCCAAGAAAGAAATGCCGTGCCGACAAAACTGCGGATACGCTCAACCAGAAGAGAATAGAAAAAAAATAGAGCAAATGAGAAGAATCTGCTGCACCCAAACTCAATTCTATCGGGGTATGGAAGTAACCTGCCAGCCTCCCAAAACCACCTCAAAGATAAAAAGTTACGGCCGGCCAGTCACCTTCAATCCTTTGGCACCAACTGCCCCCCAGAATGCCACTCGATTATTACAGACCAACAACACCATAGCCAATCACTGATGCCACTAGTTTAGCCTCAATCGATTGTTCATCCTTTTTGAGCCTTCAGGAGACTGGAGCTAGTACATCTCTTGCCTTCTCAAGCCTTTTCTCATCGGACGCCCTTCACCTCGACATGCTTCAGTAAGTCTCCGCTTAACTTGCTGCCTCAAGGCAGCCCCGGAGACAATGCCGCTGCCATAGATAACGCTACATCGTGAGAAGAATTTATGTGCAATTATAGACAATTACTGAAAGGAGCACTGCATGCGTCTGATGCCCATGTAGAAAGCGGCTTTTAGGCGTCTACAAACTTCTTGATTGCGAACCTTCATAATCCTTCGTCACATGCTAACAGAAATGCGTACCAGAACAACCGACAACAGACCACAGATTTCAGCAAGTAATACTTCAAGCCTTTGACCAGACCAATTCCTGCCCCAATTTATGCGTAAGTAGAATGCGCGAAATTGGTTAGCTCATCAATGTCCACCCTTAAATCTCAAAGTTGATGCAGAAAACTAGCCGCAACAAGATAGTAGATTTCGCTTTACTTCCAGTGAGCCTTCAGCTGTATACTGCAGACAAATTTATATTTGTCACACTAACAAAGCAAGATAAAGTTGTTGGCTTCAATCCATCAAAAGATCTGTTCCATCAATATTTGTCCGACTGTACATAGGCCCCCCTGTTGCGTTGCAAAGCGAAAAAAAAAACTAGAGCTTAGGGTGAAAACATTTAACTCCTAACATGCCCGTCCAAATCCATTTTTTTCAATTTACCTTTCAATCTCAAGCCGTTATGTCACCCGCCTCCTAGCAGATGATACTAAAATCCTGTGCTGCGGATATGCTTTTGCAATTCGACTAGCTAAATGAAATGTAATAAGGTGTAGTCGCCAGCTAGCCTCTAGTACATAGTGAGGAGGGAGGGATGCCTACATATAGAAAACAAAGCCAGTCGTCAGGAAGCCCTTTTGAAAAGGGCTCCCAGCAAGAGATGAAGCTAACTAGCAATCAAGATATTCATTTCTTTCAGAAAAAAAAAAACTTAGGTATTCAAAATCATCTACCAAAAGAAAACTCGATATATTACCCTTTGAACATTATGACGCCCTTGCAAGTATTGTAGTGCTTTTTTTTTTTTTTTCCTGCAACATTACATAATAGCATTCGGCAGCATACAATTGCAGTTTAAGTATCAAGTGCCCCTGGCGAGAAAACGGCCTACAGCTTACTCATGCTTAAACTGCCCTAAGTATGTGAAGCGCTGCCAATACAATGAAACCTTTCTACCATATAAACTCTGCAATGACCAAAGAATGATGCTGAAGATTATTGAATTTACAATTTTAGACACTGACACAAGTGTTTTTCAATGCAACGCCCAGGGCGAATTTATTGCAGCCCTCTAACGCTTATCCCAGATCAATGCCAAAGCAGAAAGTGCACCTAGCCAATTGATTTTAGCAACAATAGAACCAGTAGCCCTAGAATGCCCGAATGCGGAAGAAGACCTCTAAATAGCGCTTACATGATACCAACAAAACATATCTCCACAAAATTGCCTGAAAGAACATCGTATTATTCTGTTGCCAAATTTTGGTTGCTTCATGTTGATAAAAGCAGTGACAGAATACAGCCTTTATGAACATTAATATAAATATAGCCACATAATTCTTTTATATTTCAAATTTGCGCACTTTTGTTTTTTTTCCCCCCCATAATTAATCAATCCCTGCTGACTAGCATGCCGCCAGCTACTACTTGACAAAGCAACATATAATATCAAACAAACCTATAGCTATCATGCCCTAAGCATTAACAAACAGCATTCATAATGTACCATACAATCTGCTAATAGACATGTAAAACCCTACCTTGTCAAGCCTAATTCATCTGCAGTAAGCACACAAGTGGCCCACAACAAGCCACAAAGCAACCAAATCTCTGCGCAATATACCAATTATTTGTCCCCCAAATTCGTCAACTTTAACGAATGTACACAAGAGCTTTTAACACCTCATCTACCATAACTATAATCCGCAACGCAACATATTAGCCAGAACCATTAGGGAGAGCCGCAGCATGAATCCAGCAACACATAAAACAACAAAGATACTGCAATTGATCGCTATTAAGCCTGACATTACCGAAAGAGAACCCATCAAAGAGCCCAAATGGCCAGTATAATCAACAATTTGACCTCCCATACTAGAGCGGGAGAAATGGAACACTAGCCACGTAAGCACCACCACTATAACTGAAGCAACATATAGCCCAAGAAACCCCCTGCCACAAGGATGCATGCGAAAACATCTCTAACTTAACAGATTTCACTCTCCTATAAACGTCAAGAAACGAAATCAGATAATTCCAAAAAGAAATCAAGAACAAATCGCTTTTTAAGGTCACCAGGAATTAATACTTTGCTTACAAACAGCAATCACACCCAATTGATAAAACAGATGTAATTCTCACCAGCTGCTATCGCCACTGCTTCCAGATTTCCCTAACCGCAGGTAATCTCTTGCCCTCGCTGCGGAGCAGGATAACAATCACCACCGATCCTTCTTTTTTTTGTTCTTATATTTTCCCCTTTTATTTTTTTTTTTTTCACCGGATGCACATAACACAACCAAGAACGCCAAGCGCGATGTAACCTTGCTCATTCAGATAAAAATGTGCAGCACTGCACTGAAAGCGAAGACACCGCGACAAACACACACACTACTACTCAGTATCACACTTCCAATACACAATTGCAAAAACAAATTACAGCTTAGCTGTATGTAGCCCATACTTCAGCCTAACAATAGCGCTCAGAAAAACAGACTGCCTGTCCAAGAGCGGCCGAGTAACACAGACCGCGCGGAGCGAAGGCCGCTTGCGACAAATTGGCAACTTCTCCCACAATCACTGCGAAGAGATAACTTAGTTCCAGAATCACCCCACCACTCAATAAGCATTGTCCTTAGCTGCCTCTAGCTGAGAATCGAAGAAACAAAAAAGAAAAACCTTAGCTGGGTGATCATGCCAACGCCACCATAGACAATAGAGGCCGATCCAGGAGCTACGTCACAGCAGTACCCACCAACCCCTGCCCACAAAAACCAACACAGCAAACAGTAAGCCTTCACACGAACATCACGAAGCAACAAATAACAGCAAATACCAAGGTATTATGGCGCGGAAGGCGACCCTCGCCCGGACCAATGGCCGGAGGCCGACGGCGGCGCGGCGGAGCCCGTCTTCTCCTTGATGATAGAGCTGCGACCCGATGAAGCCGCTGCGAGAGAGCGCCAAGAACGATCCCACTGTCACGTTGCCTCCTGTCGCGATCAACTCCTGCCCTCCTCCCTCATCACCCCTCTCTCCTCCTACTCCCTTTCCACCCCCCACCCACTCTCCCACCCAAACTTCGAACCATCCGAACTCCACACCAGATTTCCCACCAAACGTCGCCTTCTCGGGCACTTCCGCACATATTCGCGCTGTTTGACGACTGCGAATGTGGTTTGCGAAATGCCGTTTTCGCGTACGATTTTTGTTGACCTTGGAAGAAAGAAGAGTGAAGAGCTGCATTGGCCAGGAGGCGCTCTGCCCTCCTACTCCTCCTGTGTACCAGGCCGGGCAGAGCAGCGAATCAAGCCAAGAGGATTACGACGACAAACAAAACCACGGTGAATTAGCCATCGTTTCCCCGTGGACAGATTTCTCATGAGAAATTGCAGATCGCTAGCGCTTCAGAGTAAGCCTCCTTGTTTAGACTGCCCCGTTGACGGCTGACCGGAAGGCCGCGTCAGGTGAGCCACTTTCAGTAAGAATTATTCCCATGGAAAAACAACATTAACGAATGTGTTTATCCACGAATACTCTATTTAAGAACACATCGTACAACGCCTACTACCTCCGTCCCATTGTTAAGTGCCCAACCATAAGTTCCGCGCCCAATTTTGCATCGCTGTCCGTCGAAAAGACCGAATCATTCCATTTGCAAAAAAATATGAAATAATTAGCTATCTTTTCGTTGTATACGAGCATGATAAACACATCAATCAAAATACATCGTATTACTGTGTAAGCTTACGTGATTAACTAATATTTCAAACAAAAAAATTCAAGAATAAGAATGCGACCAGTCAAAGTCTTGCAGGACAAAACCATTGTCATGCCATCTTAAATGAAAACGGAGCGAGTAGACCAACAATGACATAAGAAACACGTAATAAACATAAAATAAGACCTCAACAGACAAGCCTACAGAGAATATCTACCCTGACACCGGAAAAATATGTCACACAAATCCCACAAAAAAAAAAGGATAAAGACAGCAGACATATCCCTGTAAATATCCTTTGAAAGCTACAAAACACAACAATAAAACTACACTACTCTTCGAAGATTCGAACCAAAGATACTTGACATAAATGCGCAAGACTCTAAACCACGTAAATCTTGACATATGATAAAATATTCTTGGACAAAATATCATGTGAAATAATTTAGATGTGATGCGGCGCCCGCCCAATTAGTTTAAAGATATTCATGAAGCAATCGCTTGCATGAGATGGATGCGCCTAAGCTTGGAAGCAATATGATCCTGTACATATAAATTCCCGGAAACAATGCAAAGGATAGACTGCACAGATACATATAAACAGTGCGTGCGTGCCGCTTGCGCTTTTAAGTGCTAAGAAAGCTCATGCCTACCATGCCTGCCAAGCCACATGTTGCAAAAATGCCATGGCTTTCCATGGCCCAGAAAAGGCGCCATAAGGCCCAGAGTAAGTAGCCCCAAAAAACAAATACTGACTGCTACAATTGCCAATGAAAATAAAGAGTCAATACACCACAGAATGTCCTACACACATTTGACAAACGGCATATTTCAAAAAACATAAATAAAAAACAAAAGATCGTGAGCACTGCCTTCACTATATCCATAACTCACCATAAATCAGAGCAGCCTAACACAGCGTCTAACCTCCACTATCTCATCAATACTCTTCGCAATGCACTCATGGCAACTTCTATTGCAACTTGTCGGTGTATAGGATCAACTTAGCAAAAGCATGAGCTCCCTTGCCACTTTGTCAGTCCATGAATCATAAGTGTCCAAACATTACCAACTAATGACAGACCTAGCACTTGTACAACAACATTCCACAGGTAATTCCTGCAAAACTAGTCGAGATGTCAATCAGGCTGAAACGGTGGTCTGCTCAGAAGGGGTGCCTCAAAGCCATAAGCTGAGCTATGCGAACAACAGCCATCTGATCCGAAGGCTCTGTTGCGAATGCGCTAATTCTTCCTACTCATAAGCAGCCCTTATGCTGTCCATGCTCCGTAGCATATCACTGCTAACTGAAGAAACACTTGCTGTCCGGATTCTGGCAGGCAGCATTTGATCTGGTCAGGTGCACATGCCTCAAGACTTGCTGTACAAGCATCTTTGTCCATCTCAGCGTCAACCCTGACTTGAAAGCATTAAACAGTGATAGTTGCATTCTCATGGCAAAGCGAGAGAAAACAAACACAGACACTCCCAATATAAGTGTTAACAACAGCCCCACTTAACAGGCTGCCTCAGGCGCGAGATGACCCGAATGGATACCACCAATTCCTTGGCCATCTGCCTCAGCGTAAGCCGCAAATGCCCAGGAAATGGCGTGCCAGCTGAAGAGGCTTCTGCATACCACGGCCCATGCGAGTTGATCTATGCCGATTTGCCATCACTTTGAGCTATTTAGTGTCAGGCAGCATGCTGAACCAAAAAAAAAAAATACCCTGCTTTAAACAGAAAGATTGCACGGCGTGATTCTACCCCTAAGATATGCACTGACCACATCACATCAGAGTGCCCGAACTAGCTAAAGCCCTGTTCCAGAGTAGCAGATGATAGACGTATAATGTTACCAAACCATTTCATATAGGCCCTCTGCTATGCAACAGCACATCTTCCCTTATAAGCATGAAAAATAAGAAATATCATTCATATAACTAAAGCAGTTAGTTTATAGATCATATCGCGGTCAAGCTCCATAGCATAAAAGCCATCTCCACTGTCAGCTCATCAAATAACCACACATCATAGCAGTACGCGCTACGTAAACATTGCGACACAAATACTATATCTGCCATGCATACTTCCAAGAGCCCCTAAAACCTCTTGTGATCTGCATGACACTAACAAATAAACAACACAGTTTTCTTTCATCAATGCTATTTTTTTATGCTCATACAGATCCAACCTTGAATAGCAAATGCTTGCAGCAAACACAATCAACTTAAGCTGCAAAGCAGGAAGGATAACAAAATATTCAACACTCACCATGATTCTTTCTAAATTAGTAGACAAGAAGACTGTACCCTGGGTATAGCTGGGGTGGCTGGCTGCGCTTAGAGGTAATCAGCGGCGTGTTCCCTGATTAGGCCGAGTGCGTGCGGTACCTTAAAGGATAGGAAGCTTTGCTGCGCGTCCACCGCTGCAGAAATTCCAAATATGTTCATGCGCTCGTCAGTTTGCAGATCATATCTTCAAGTTATCAGGAAATTAACATTTCGCGTCTCAGAATCTACATGAAACATTGATTGTTGCCCAACATGTGCTTAGCGAGATTATGTATACTATGCACTCAAGCCAAATGAACGGTGCGCAACCGCAGCGCCGGCCGAGTTACTTGCGGGGATTGACATTTGTCAGACAACACGGTGTACGAAAGCGCTGCCATGTTGGGAGGCCTAGCGCAACTGCGACACAACTGTCCCCTCATCCAACCCACCACATTGCAGCGGCAATGTCGGTCTCCGTCTATCCACCGTGGTTAAACGATCACCTAGCGCCAATTTTTGCCCATAAGCATTGCTGCTGGCCTCTGACTATGAAACTAATGGCCCATATGCTGATGGAACATGTGTAAACTACTGCTGATGAAAGCATGAGGAGGATAGCGTAGCACTTCTGATGCCTGCGGATGCTGAGTTGTATGATGTGGCGCAATGCGCCCATTCCTGATGGATAGTTTTTTTTTTTGTTTTTTTTTTTTTTTTTTTTTTGCGAGTAACCTCGCCTTGTCGACTGACTTGTCGTGGAATTCCTTGCAAGGCATGACATACGCTGGGAAGTCCAAGACGATCCTGACTTAGACCAGACCAGATGAAAAGGGCCCAGAACGCGCTTGTATTCTCTGCCTGACCTGAAGCGTAACTGAGGCTGCCCGGGTAAAACTAGAGCAGATCGTGAACTTGCCTACGGTTTAACTGCATAAGATGTGCTTGCCTGCCCCACAGCTGCCCCCAAAGGTTGGGCCCTTGTCTGAACATTGTCCTGCCCTGCATACAGCAAGGACTTGATTGATGAGTGTTTTGAATAAATTTCAGACATAAAAATTTATTATTAGCCAAATTCAAACGCCTAAATGTAAAGAAACTTGAAATAATTCAAGTTACATACAGTTAGAGCATTTTTCACCATTCCAAGTACTACTTGCTGCCTGCAAGAAGAAATGCATAGCACATAAGCCGCAAAATCTGCATGCATGACATATAATAGATTACTAATTGAGCCAAGCAAATGCCCAGTTGAATGCTAGCCATACACATAGGCCTCTTAACACCAAACCAAACAAATTTACTACTTATGGATGCAAGCCAAATATCAAGTCAGATTATGCTACATGAATTGCCGAACACAAACCTGTATATAAAAACTGGCACTTACGAACAGCTGCTGGGAACACAATACTCAAAATTACGACAAGCCCGCTTCGTTCCAAATGCAATGACTTTGACCCTAAACAAAGATAATAGGCTGCAACTATGCAGTAGGACAATCTTCTTCATCCCGCGCTTCTTTCAATAGAAAGAGCAGGAAATACACTAGAAGAGAAACATAGCATGTTACCAACATCGAAATACACTAAACCCCCTTGCTCATTAGAAATACTGGAACTCATCAGGCTAAAGAGCAGCCAACACACGTTTCTGACCATGAATAAAGCTCACTTTTCATCCCGATGACCAGACATGGAATTTGCTAACTGCGCCATGAGCAAAAAGCCCTCTCCCTTATCGGTTTTGAAGATATTGCCCAGACCACACTACTAAACCTAGAGCCTAGCCTTCTCTTTATTATGGGCACACGAATCTACTCTTTCTATAATAACCAACACGAAATCACACTTCATAAGCAGAATAAAACTTCACAAAACCCTACAAATCTCAGAGATTTCGAGAACGCGTCGCGCCCGAGAAGCACCAACCCATCCACCTTTCTCCTAGAGCATAAAAAATAAACGAAAGAACCAACTGAACAGTCGCCCCAGGACGCGAGAAATCTCACCCCGGAAGAGACCGGGGACTGTCCGCGGTTCGTCGACGAGCATCCGGCCGCCCACCCTCTCCTGCGTCGCCTGCTCGACAATGACCTGCAACGATCCCATCATCGGCGGCGGCGCCCCGCACCAGAACCGCCTAAATCGGTGAGAAAAAAAAAGAAAAAAAAAAAAAAAAAAAAAAAAAAAAAAAAAAAAAAAAAAAAAAAATAATCCGCAGCCGAAACCTAACACAGCCCGACGAAAGCCCGACAAGATGGCCGCTTGCTGGGCGTTGCGCGCCAAGCCGGGGGCGCCCCGCCCACCTTCATTCTGGGACATGAGGTCGTACATCTCCGGGCGGCGACATGGCGGCAGATGTTGGCCGCCGAGGGCCTCGCCCCCGCTGCGTTCGCCGCCATCGGAGGAGGCGGAGACGGAGCCGAGAGAGCGCCGCGGAGTCGATGCGGTGGCGAAGGAGCCGACGCGAGGCAGCCTACCGTCTTCTCTCTCAGAACGCGTCGACCTGCGAGCCCTCCGCAGCCCCGAACCTACCGTTCCGGGCCCCAACAAGCACGCCCCCCAAGAAAGCGTCCCATATGTCTACCTATTGTGGCGAATCCCCCCAGCACCAAACAAAAAATAAAAAGCGACCTCGTCGCTCCGAATGGCATAAGCCGCAGAACAAAGAAATATGCACTCTCTCCGCTATTTCCTACCGCGTTTCAACAAATGCCACTCACTACGATCACGCGAGGTGTTGCGTTAATCGCCACGCGTTATTGTCACACCACACTTTCGCAATAATTTGTTAGCTCATATGCTTTGGTTCCTGTCACAGCTATATTGCCACTACCTTTCTTAAATAGCACGTCCCACACGCGTAAGCCTAACTTCTACCACACTTTATGGCGCTAACAATTTATCCCAACTACACTTGGTTATAACCTGTCACAATCTTGCCTAACTTTTTTAAAGCTGCTGGCGCCAACAAACTAAACTCACCTTAATATAACTATGTGTAAGACATTTTTCATTTTTTTTTTTTTTGGTCATATCATGGGAGGTCTACATGTCGAGCTGACCCTAAATCACCTCCATCCACAACAAGCCGAGTAAACCATCCGCTCCTCCATCATATCTCTGATGATTCCCAAACAAATTTTGAGTATCTCAAGCAAGTTCGAGGATGCTGGCGTCTTTTCGAACGGCCTTTGTTCAAATTAACCAAATACATTAAAAGAAATCTCAGGATGGGCTCGACATCTCCGCTAGGCCCCCCCTTAAATTCAAGTGGGCGCACAATCAAGATAGAGATAGGCGGTTGTTCAGATTGTAGGGACAAAAATTAAAAACGTACCTTACCAATTTTTGCAGCCTGCCCCAGAAATTTGCAAAGTTTCGCATATTATCAAAATTTTAGGCAGAATTTCTTATGTATTTATCAAAATTTGACAACAAACTAAATGTAGCCACTTTTTGGCATCTTTACAAAAAAAAAAAGTATAATTGAAAATGGGATCAATCTGACAGCCCCGTAGTTCTATCGCCTCTTCCGCCACAGCTGTTTGAAACAAAGGAGGAGAAAAATGGTAGCGCAGCGGCAGCCTCGTCGTCGTTGGTGGTGCTCGCCGACGACGACGATGGCCACCTGCCTCCTGGATCTGCAAGGGTTTGCTTCGTCCGCTCGCAGCATGCTGTTGCTGGTGCGTGCAAGCTTCGAGTACTCACTGTTAATCCTAAAGTTTGTATTGCATACACGGTTAGGTGCAAGTAACTATTGTTGCAATTTGAGAGGTTCACAAAACTAGCCAACGTCTCTCTTTGAGTTGCTTCTTCCTTCCAAATACAAATGCTACATGTTGCAATTGGAATACATATGTATCGCGAAATATAAGATATAACTCTCTTTGAAACAAATACAGCTTAGGAATTCATGCAGATCATGCAATATACTATAGGAGTAATGTACAACCAAAAAAAAAAGATCCAGGTTGAAACAGCTGTTGCCAGCCGAATACGTTTTGTTTTTTCACACCTCAGAAGATGCTATTATCAGCAAATATGCAAGAAAGCATAATTTCAGCGCATGCTGAGAGCTACTGGCACTGAACATATTCAGCCATGTTCTTGAAGAAAAAGGCAGTCAATCTAAGATGGTCAATCTTGCACCCTTGCACTACAAAATGGTGGTTTGAACGTTGATATTTAGCTAAATGTTTGCAACCTAATCTGACAATACTACATGTTATCATTTCAATTTTTCATCGCAGTCAACAACTTGACTTGAGGTGCTTGGAACAGGCTAAATATGTCCTTCCGAAAAAAAAAATAAAGGCAAAAAACTAGGATAGATGAATCAATTGGAGCTTCATCCTTCCTGCAGATTAGGTCCATTATCGTCTCCATATACGCCCATGTTGTTTTTGCTCTTGCATACGCCTGTAAGATGGCAAGATAATGGTCATTTACAAGAAACAAGTTTTGTATCAAATAACTACTCTAATCTCTTTAAGTAAATTGTTGTAGCTTCAAACAAGTATCCTAATAAGCTGTAGAAGTCCTCAAGGTTCGCTACTTATGCATTACTGGGGATCCTTTTTTATATATGCATTACTTAGGAAAATACGAAACCACATCCACATGTACATGTATGTACATGTAGCTATGTAGGTACATCCGAATCCCAGTAATCCATAACACTTCAAGAAATGTGCAAGTCACGACAATTAATAGACGATAGAATAGCCAACTAAAGAATATTGGTGCACATTTGATAGTGGTCATGCCTAGACTCAACTAGGGATGGCAATCGGGCGCGACGGGCACGGGTAGTGCCTACCCATACCCATGCCCGTGAGATTATTTGTGCCCGTGGGTATACCCATTACTACTACATGACGGGTAAGGATGGTTGCCCATGCCCATTGCCCGCGGGCAGGCGCCCGCGGGCGTGCCCGTTTACCCACCACAACAAAAGCAGTTGACAAAAAGTCTGCAAGCTTCTAAGTTTGAATCGAACTTAAAACATCAAATATTCTCCGCCTCGGTGTCGTGTCTCTCCTCTGGCGGCGATAGAGTAAGGGGAGAGAAATAATAAGGGAAATAAAAGGGAAATTGTAAAAAAACAAAGAACACGGCTTATGTATTCTAGTGGATTTTGCTCCTAGCCTACATGTAAGTTATATTTCGTGGGTAAACGGGCAAAGCGGGCATGGGTAGTGATTACCCATACCCATGCCCATTTATCCATCGGGTATAGCTTTTGACCCAATAAGATACCCATGGATATAAAATGGAGAACAAACCCAACCCTAATAGGGTTTTTACCCACGGGTAAACGGGCAAACGGGCACGATTGCCATCCCTAGTGCAGACCCTTAGGAGGATGGAGTTCAGAATGCTCGTATAGAAAACCCATACTCACAGGTCTTCCGAAATGGTAATAGCTTACCCATGCAATTACTTATGAGAATGGAGTTCCGGATGCTCGTACAGAAAACCCGTGCCCGCAGGTATTCTGAACTGGTAATCACTAATAGCAACGGGAAAACTTGATCGTCTATCTACCTGTGTATGTGCTCAGATGCGTGCAGTTCTTTCGAACCGGGAGGCTTAACTGTCCTCAAACGTTGCCAGTAGTGAACGGTCACTATAAGTTCACCGCCATACTCTGCTTGTCAACATATGCATATAATTTGCAACCCATTTTAATTGAGTGCTAATATTTATTCTACTTAGCATTAATTACAAGTTTTTGGATTTACTAGAATTAAATAGACAAAGTCCAATTAATTCCAACAGGATTTCGGTAGAATGTGTAGTCCTATTCTCTGAGAATAATTCTAAGAATGCCTCCGTTCGAATGGAGGCATAAAGGCAATACCGCTGCATGCCCGCAAATCAGCTTGCGGAGGCTGTAGCACATTGGTTTTGTTGCGATGAAACGTCTGCGTTTGTTTGGATCTATCGTTTAAATTTTATAAGATCACGTCAGCAAGGCTAACCAAGTCTGGAATCTTGAAAGTAACCTTCGGCCATTCCAAGATCGAACCTTGTTGTAGGATGACTTGGGAAGCTTTTGTGCTGTGGATTTTAGCCCGTGGTATTTCACCATGGATTCGGTAAGGGTCGGTGCTAAACTAACTACTAATTAAATATGTTCGTGTCCTTTGGATCAAGGGTCGAGGCGTCAAACATTCTTATCGAAAGATAAGCTGAATTCCAAACCATACGCATAAACTATTATCTAGGTAGCAGAGGAGCATATATAAACATATGCTTAGAAAAAAAACATGTGCGCCCTTGAATACAAAACGTGAGGATATGTTGCCCGGTGTCTACATCCCTAAATTGTATGGTCCAGAAGTTAGTTGCATAATACCCGTTGCCTATCACAAATTCCAGGGCAGGAAAAGAACGGAAAATTAATACAGATTAACAATGCAAACAAAATCATTGATAAATACAGGGAACTTCTGAATTGTACTGTTTGTTAGTCTTTCTTTTTACATGTAGAAGACTTGAATTGATACTGGAATATCTACGAACAAAAACACTATAATCTGTACTCTCAGATAACATGCAATCAATATGTCACACATTGTTAATTTTTTTTAGGAGATGTCACACATTGTTAATTAGGATTCCAAAAGATGGATGCATGCTAACTCATGCCATTCACTCGACCACAGAATAGCTAGTTTAGCTAGTTGAATTAGAATGGACCAAGAAAGTAATAATCCATTCCATAGAACAACACAACACAATAACACGCAGAGTCCTAATCAGCGTGTGGTGGTCCAATGCTCCAAGCTACTGAGACTACGAGAGATGTGGTGGAGTCCAGTGGTTGCCTTGCATACTTAGCTTGCCTTCCCTAGTCTAGACTCTAGACTAGTGATCATCGAGGTCGTAGTCTTGTAAACGATGGTTACTACTCATTCTGTTTCTTTCTTAGTACTCCATAGTACTTTGGGCCTGTTCATCTATGCACATACAGTATATATACTATGTATTGTATAATTCTAGTCCACGTGCCATGGATCTATATTAAGTTAGATAGCTGAATAGCCTAATACAGAAAATGAATTTTAGTCCATCGTTAGGCCTGTTTTAGCGAAGCCGAAGTAATCTTCATTTGACTCCCGTCGCTTTGCCTTGATCACATCACGCCACTCACGTCGTGCCGCCTCGATCACGTCACGCCGCTCGTTGCTCCTGCGCTCTCGGTGACTTCTCGGCGTCTCGCAAACGAAAACAAAAGTTGGCAAATCGCGACTCGCCAGTAACCACGCTCGTGTCAATCGTCCGCCGGTCGACTTCTCTGCTCGCTACTGCTATTTATTTCTCATTGGAGTTTTAAAATGTTATATATAGATAATTTTGTCACATCAAATATTAAATGGTATGTGTTTATCAGACTATATAAATATATAAATTAGTTTATGTATATATGTAAGGGCCTCCATATAAGTTTTTGGCCTAGGGCCCCAAAACCCCATGACCGGCCCTGTTTATGTCTCGGCATCATCCTAGAGGTGGTAATTACCAAGCGAGCATCGATCCTAAGGTCTGATTTTAGATATGTGTGGACGGCGGTCAAGCATAGCGTGTTGTGCTGGATGGCTTCGCGACACTAGGCCGCGTCGGCCAACGGGAAGTTCGACAGTTTGCGGAAGACGGTTGTAGTGCGGCATAGCAGCATCACGACGCATTAGAGGCATGCAGAATGCGACGGCCGACGGCGACGCAAGGGGATTCGAAAAGTTACAGCGAACAACATACACAAAAGTTTAGCACCAGATGGTGGTTGCGATCCGCAGAGGTGAAGATGGTGCAGCGGCGGATAGCACATACTAGTTCCGATTATCCCCTTCCGCGCTCTCGTGCTGCGACGAAAAGATAAGTCACTAATGAAGTTGGAAGCTACTCCCTCCGTCCAAAAAAAACTCAATTTATAGGTTTTCGTGTCCAACGTTTGACCGTTCGTCTTATTTGAAAAAATTATGAAAAAATCTAAAAAGATAAGTCATACATAAAGTATTATTCATGTTTTATCATCTACCAATAATAAAAATACTAATCATAAAAAAATTTCATATAAGACGGACGGTCAAACGTTGGACACGAAAACCGAAGAATTCAGTCTTTTTGGGACAGAGGGAGTAAGTCACTAATGTAGGAGGTTTAGAGTTTAAAAACTGTGCATGGCGTGGCCATCCAGTTGCATGCGCCGTGACAAAATCGGTCTCATCACATGGTAAGTACAGCCTCCCGCGCGCGGTACCTGGACACGCGGCCGTCGCGTCGACCGCGGCCCCGGCTTGCCCTGGTGGTTGAGGTCCTAGCTTGCTGCATGAGGTGCAGGACCGATATATGCCAGAGACAACGAAGGGTGACCAACGTCTACTACAACATTCTACAGGACACATGTTAATCGTGAGGAAGGATGTGTGCGTGTATGTGTTGTCAGAATAAAGCAGTGCTAGCTATATACTACTAGCACATATGCAGTTGTCCAAAATTCGTTGGAAAAAGAATATAAACAGTACAGCCCTATGATCTGGAGAGCTAGCTAGCTAGCCAGCCAGCTCTCTGGAACATCATCCTTAGCCGGACCACAACAAAAAATTTCCCAAGCCGGACCACAACAAAAAATTTCCCAAGCCGGACCACAACAAAAAATTTCCCAAGCCGGACCACAACAAAAAATTTCCCAAGCCGGACCACAACAAAAAATTTCCCAAGCCGGACCACAACAAAAAATTTCCCAAGCCGGACCACAACAAAAAATTTCTCAAGTGATGGAGCTGATTGGGCAGGATCGCATGAAACCCGTGTAACACGTACACACAGCGCAGCAGTACTGCAACATAACTTGCAGCAAAAAGCAGAGATCGATCCTGGTAGGGTACAAGCAGTTGTTTGCA
The DNA here is from genome assembly GCA_009805545.1 of Oryza longistaminata. Taxonomy (NCBI): domain Eukaryota; kingdom Viridiplantae; phylum Streptophyta; class Magnoliopsida; order Poales; family Poaceae; genus Oryza; species Oryza longistaminata. The sequence goes on along the minus strand of CM020182.1, from coordinate 24,568,859 downwards.
ATTTTTTTCGAACGCGCAAAATAATTACACGTCAATATATTAGAATAAAAAAAACCTTTTTTCCTATGCCAAAGAAAAAGAAGAAAAGAAACAAAAACTGCAGCTAGACAAAAAGGAAAGAGAAACTACTGAGGATAAAAGGGTTGAGGCCCAGTTGTTTGGTTGACGCAGCCCGCCAGAAACTGGAATGGCCCTGGCAGGCCGCGCCGGCCTCTGTCCAAACGCACGGTCTCGTGTGCATCTCTCGCGCGATTCGCCGGCCCGCGCGTATAGCAACCTCCCACCCACCAACCAGGCCACCGTTTTGTTGGGCCCCTCCCGGCTCCCGTGTCGTGCCGGGCGCGGACGGCAGCAACACGGCACATTACCATCACTTCCCCGCGTGTTGCCCCACGCCGACCGGCGACCGCTGTGTGTGGCGGTGTCCCTCTCCCTACCCGCTCACGTCTGTCCAGACGTCCAGTCCACTCACCACCACCTGCTGCCGGCGTCGGTGGCTGATCTTAAACCATACTCCAGTAGTGCTGACACGCTGGTGTCGCGATGTATGGTGCTGATATTTTTCCTGGCCACAGTGTCATCTTTTTCCTGGCTGCTAGCCTGCTACGCTGCTCTTGGTTTCTTTCCTCCTGGCTCTGAGCACGTATCGGAGCTCCTGCCGCTCTCAACTCTGAGCACACTTTCAACAATACAAAAACTTAATAAAGATATAAACTACATACATTTCAACCATTGTTGCCTACTCTTAAAACTCTTATCAAAATTTGATAAAGACAACAAATCATATGAAGACAATGCTACCAAATTTTAAAATGTTGATTCAGACAACAAAGTGAATAAGCCCCATATCTTCTTGTTATAAAATCCATTGAAGATTTCACCAACGTAACGATGAAACAAGAACTGAGAATGAAACAAATGCAAATATTATAACTGCCGGCTGGGGTATGAAACAGACTTAAAAAGAGCCCAGCTATCGTTTGAACAGAAACAAGACGAGTTAACTGGGAGCAGCGGAGCACATGCACAGGGCGACTAGCAACGAAGCAAATTCAGATCAGTAACAGTTTTTGGCTAAGCCCTTGTTTAGTTCCAAACTTTTTCTTTAAACTTCCAACTTTTCCATCACGTCAAAAACTTTTCTACAGACACAAACTTCCAACTTTTCGTCTCATCGTTCCAATTTCAACCAAACTTTCAATTTTGATGTGAACTAAACTCACCCTAAAGGTGAGTGGCAATTGAGAGAACCAGAACATCCACAAACTACTACTCCCTCCGTCCCATAATATAAAGGATTTTGGTTGTATATAACATATCCTAATACGATGAATCTAACAAACAGTCTATCCAGATTCATTGTATTAGGATATGTCTCATTCACCCAAAATCCTTTGTAGTATTATGCAACGAAGAGTATATATTATAACCAATAACTTCAACTGTTATCGTTTGGTCGCTTTATATCCACAGCAAAACGCTTCAAAATTACTCTTGCAAAGAAAATGCCAAATGATATCCAGATAGCTGTTTTGATGTTGTGTCAACGCAACATCAGGGGCATATACACGATTACTGTTGCAGAATGCTCCCAGAACTTCCGAAGAAAGTTGCTACTCCTACACGATTCAAGGCGATCAACAACGACAGGGAAAGATTGCAACACCTTTTGTCGATACACTTTTTTTTAAGAAAGAAAAATAAAACAGGAGGTCAGAGTTACATGCCTACAATGTCAATAAAACAATAGGTAAACAGATTAACAACCCACAGGCACCAATGTCAACATTGCTTTACACTAGGAACTTCTAGTCTTCAATTTCCATATACTACCAGGCTACGAACTACAATGAATCGCTGCCAAGTGCCAAACCAGTCTTCCCATGGTCAGCAAGGCCATCTAATGAACTTCACACTGATAATCTGCACCAAAAAAAAAAAAAGGGGAAACATTAAGCAATCAATCGTGCTAGTAAATAGTAATGACCAAATGGGTGCCTTCATCACGTGCAACAAGAAGAACATGATCCATTTCAATAGATTAAGCATCTTCAACAGTTTCAACAGACAAGTCAAACAGACCCCTAGAGTCTGGAAGTCTATTTTATCTTTACCTGCAAGATTCAATTTATGGTATCACTCTTGCATTTATCACTTGTTACTATATTGGTTTAAATTTTATCCAGCATCTTCAAGTTGTAGTGACACTTTACAGGAATAGTAGAACACAATGGAGTTCAACCAATGATCCACAAAGCTCCTCACGGAATCATAAGATAGCCGAGAAATATGGATGCTCCGGAAATAATACGAAAAGAACAGACATAAAAACATATGTAATAGAACCTGTCCATTCCGATATGTCTAACAGAAAACACACAATACATAATAACAAAGGTCTCAGCACCAATTTAACAGAGATAGACTAGCAATAACATATCCAATGTGGCTTGTATTTACTATTCCAGGGCCAAGGGTATGAATTATGAAATATTCCATCATGAACAGGCCAGGTTGTCGGTAAAAGTCTCTAGCGTTCATGTGATAATTTTGTCTGTTGGAAAAAATAACTTCAAATCTACAAACCAACACACCAATCTCTGCACAACTGTCAAATCAAACTTTTCCAAATTGTGTTGTAACAGGAAAATAGGTTTTACTATGCAATCTAATCTACCACACCAGTACAGACATTGAAAAGTAGCAGGCGTAGCACATACTTGAGCTCAAATGTTTGTTGTCAAACCATGCATATGGAAAATGCACCATTCAAAGCCACTAACATACTAGCATAAATGCATATATGTTCATGAGTTATTAAGCCCAATCAAGTTGCACTTGACCTTGCTTCAACCTTAGCGAACCTAGGCAATCTTGTTCAAGTTTGTTTACTCAATTATTACTAAGGATGATAGATAATATATCATCAGGACATTTGTATTTACCAAGATAGATGAAAATGCCAAAAGACCAAATATGTGTCATGCTATCATTCATGATTGGATTAATGATACAAAATCTAACAATTAGAGCAGCTCACTACCAGGAACAAATGCAATGTTAAACTTCTAACTATTGAAATTCAATTGCATATGGGGATTATATGGGGGGATTAAAAATCCTGGCCCAGACACATAATATTCACAAAAACAACCTTTCCTGAAGCATACCAATCTTATCATCAATCAATAAAACATCACTTCACAGCATCCCCATCCCACAGGACTATATGCCAGCAAATCCAAAGCACATATATATAACTACAGTTTTATAATATTATAACTGAACAATTATCTATTATCCACAACAACATTAATTAAAAACAAAAATGCTAGGTCGGTTTTTACCTCAACATCTCCTCAGCATCATATGTAGGTGGAGGTGGAGAGGAAAGGCAGCGCAGCGACAGAGGAAACCAATTCCGCTGCGCCAATACCATCGGGTGCAGTCCCTGCATGCTTCTTGATGCGCTTTGCCCTGGCAAGCTTGACATGTGCATCCACAAAGTTCTCCATGCGCTTGACCTCCAACTGCTTCAGGAAGTCTATTCGCTGCCGCTCAATCTCCAGCGCCTGCTTTTGCTTCGCACTCTCCACACGCTCATACATCTCCGCAAATGCCTCGATCGCCCTTGCCAGCTCCCTGAAACCACCATCAACTTCCTGGCGGCTGCGCTTGTGCGGCGGGGCGCGGAGTGAGATGGGTGCGCGAGACGAGCGAGGAGGCCATGTCCGTCGCGCAGAGGAGACTCCCCCAATCCAACGAGCCGTTTGTGTGATAGAAAGCGAGGTGGTTACTGTACGGCCTCATCTGACGTCAGATCCGGGAGGCTCTCGATCGGCCGGAGCGTCTTGGTTGGAGTCTCCGGGTCACCCACGCAACGCCGCCTCACACCGCCGCACCATCTCGCGGAACCGCCGGAGCCGGCGCCGCCGGCGAAGCCCCGCCGTGGCAAAGCCGCCAACGGCCAGGATCCATCGCCGGGTCGCCTTCGATCTCCTTTTCCTCATCAACGTTGGGCCTTGCGAAAAAGGCCAGGTCCAACTGCATCTCTTGGTTTCAGAGGCCCAATAGAGAGGCGTTTGCTACAAATTCAGGCCCATATCATCGTTCATGTCAGTACAAAACCTCGGATTATAAATTCAGAGCTTCCTGTGTGTCCACACGTAAAGGGGGGGACTAAAATCCAAACGTGTCAGTCTCCCAAATCCAAGGGAGGAATCGCGCCCCGTCCAGCCACCACGAGTCATCTCATCTCATCTCAATCCACACCAATCGAATGGTGAAATAGCCGTGGGGAAGAAAGCCACTGCTCCTCCCTGCTCCAGTCTCCAGGAGGAGTGGAAGGGCTCGGCAAACATCAGGTAGCCGTCCCTCCTTTATCCACTTCGCTCTCTTCTCTGCAGCGCTGCATCCTACTCCCTGGTTAGCAATAGCAAGGTAATTAATTGATCAGACATCCCTAATCTCACTGCTTCCTGCACCTTTGCTGATTCTAGCGATGCTTCCAGGCTTATGCTGCAGTGCACTAGTTTCATTTCCAGACAAGCTTTTTTAATCTGAAGAAAGCATAGAAGTAGCTAGATGATTGGTGCTTTGGTAGATATGTTGTATATGTGCATTTGATTTTGTGAATTTTCTGTGGCTCTCTCATCTTTGGTTACTTCAGGGTAGGAAGATGAGCACGTTAGATGCCACACGAGCAGAGCTTGGCCTTGTTGTTCTGTACTTGAACAAAGCCGAGGCCAGGGACAAGATATGCAGGGCGATCCAATACGGCTCGAAGTTTATCAGCAACGGGCAGCCTGGCACGGCACAGGATGTCGACAGGTCCACCACCCTTGCTCGCAAAGTTTTCCGGCTTCTCAAGGTCACTAGCGATGATATCCTTCCCTCCCTGCTTGCTAGTACTAGTTGATACTAGTATCGAATACAGTTATCTCAGCGTCAGGCAACTTATGCTCTTTGAACTGTTTCTGTCTTGCATTTGCAGTGGGTCAATGATCTGCATGGTCTTATCAGCCCTCCTGCTAAGGGGACTCCTCTTACACTGGTCTTGCTTGGGAAGGTATTTCTTTTCTTTTACAAAAATTCTAACCAAGAATTATCTGCTTGACAATGATGTGATTGTTAACCAGCGGCTTTTACAATTGCAGTCCAAAAATGCGCTGCTCTCGACGTTCTTGTTCCTGGACCAATTTGTATGGTTGGGAAGAACAGGGATATACAAGGTTGTCAAGATTGATACACGGTTCAGCAGTTGTTTTTTTTGCCTTGTATTGATATACAAGAAGATTGTCTAACTTATGATTGATCAAAATGATTTTTCTGTCCTTGTTGCTAGAACAAGGAGCGCACGGACCGGATTGTCAGGATATCCCTCTACTGCTGGATGGCTTCTTCAGTCTGTTCAGGGCTAGTTGAGGTATAAATACTTCAGTAATTCACTGCAATTTTTTACCTCATTTTGATAGTCAATAAAAATCACTGAACATATATATATATACCATTTGGCAGCTTGGAGAGCTTAAGAGGCTATCAAAATCAATGAGGAAGCTGGCGAGAGAGCTGAGGGATACTGACAAATATGAGGTGTGCATTCTTTCATCATCTCTGCATCCCACTGGCAACTGATGACGAGTACAAATTTTATAGAGCTTATGCAATTAACCTTCTCGCTCTTTTTCTGCTTGGTTTGTAGAATGACCAGTACAAGAGCAAGATGAAACAGTCGGATGAACGGCTGCTAGCACTGGTGAAGGCAGCCATGGATGTTGTGGTGGCCGTAGGGCTTCTTCAGCTGTCACCCAAGAAGATCACTCCAAGGGTAACAGGGGCATTTGGATTCGTCACCTCACTCATTTCCTGCTATCAGGTACCCACTGAATCTGTTCATCCTGTCAATGTTCTTGGAGAATTTTAGTGAGACTAGCACTGGAATTTTGTATTCAACTGTCCCATTTTGCCATGCAGCAACTTCCATCTCGTGCTCCCGCTATCAAAGTGAAGGCATGATGGATATTTGCCGTTGTAGCCCAAAGGGAGTCCATCACTGGAATCTGCAGACGTAATTCTTAAGCATGGATTGTGAGATAATCTGTCTATGATAATCAGTATAGAATACTTTCAGTTGTACGTATGGTTTATGGCTTCACACAATACCCTCCTGAACTGAAATGAACATGGTTTATGTGTTCATCATGCATGTCTTCTACTTTGTATGTGCCAACATGGCTGCCAAATTTATACTCATTGGAGCATGTATGCCCACTACTCCCCGACATGCTAGTAGAATAGAAGTACAATAATTTCTTTCGAGAGAGATATATTATTATAGTTCTTCACTAAGTATCTACACTGCATATGTCACTACGGCGTTTTGGTGCGTCATCACGCTAAAAGGTGACACGCTACCAGCCGATGAACACTTAACTATCAATCGGGCAAATAGAGCAGCTAATCATCATGGGCGAAGATCATGTGTCCACTCAAGCAAGGCGCACGCGCGAGTAGAGTTGCTTCCACATCATATACAGAGTTGGGTCCATATCATACACCAATTATCTCACTCCCATGCTGATAGCGTCATCATGTCGTCCACATTAGCTTACTGAAATGTTCACACTAAACAAAAACTTGAGTACACCGGTTATCCATTAATTTCGGTTTAAGCAGAGTATAATTTGCTTTCCTACATAGTACTAGTATCCATCACAAAGAATATATTACACCTCAGTATATTCAGTCAAGATGAGCATTTGCACTGCACAAGCCCCGTGTTCCATAGACTGTGAAAACAAGATGTGATCTTTTATACAGGTTATACAACAAAAAAAATAAACTTGGCAACGTAACGTGTAAGTGGTGAAGCTTTGTAGTTACAGCTGCTTTAAGTTCTACTAAAAGTACATCTTTTTATCCAGTTTATAAGAAACTGTTGTTGAAAATCTAGAAAATAAAATAGCAACTAGAAGTTGTATTTCTTAGATTCTTCATATTCTCAGAAGTTAGATAGTAACCTTAAAATGTAGAGTACCCTGTTCCACCATACGTCGTTAATATAATTAGAAACATAGTACAAACGTAAATGCTCATAATATGCGTAAACTCATATTTATGAACGCACAAACGTCCACTCAACTAGTCAACAATGAGGGGTATGTTAGAAGAAGAAGAAGAAGAAAGGGTGGAGGAACTGGAGTGAAATGCTGTTGTTTGTGGGCCTAAATATGTATGGGCCAACTGGCCTGGATCGAAGAAGCAGGGAACGAACAAAGTGGAATCCGAACAAAGTTGACAAGGCCTGAATTCAGCGTTGCAACGCTTGCCCAGCATGGACACGCACTCATCTAGTCATCAGGCTGGTGATCAAACTGACAATTATTCTCGACCTGCCTTATTAGGTTGCTGGTGGTACTGAACTGAACTACTGAAGTACTCTCATGCAGTCACATCCCCATGTTCATCGGTGTGCCTTTGCTGTTCTGCCCTTCTCCATGTGCAGTGTCAAGATGTGATTATGTTAGGTCGCCAACTAGATGGAGGACCATCCAACATCGATCCATCTATGTTGCAGACATAGTTTTAATGTTTAATACCAAATACAGCTTGATTGGAATGAGAAACGTACACATGAAATTTCAAGAGTCGGGAGATCGAGTGAAAAATACTACGCATAGGTAATTGATCTGGGACACCAAAGAAATACTAAAATCAGTCTAAAAAGTTTCCTCTTTTTTTTTTTCGAGGGAAAAGGCCTACTAAAGGTTTGTCTAGAATCTCTCTCTTTTTTCATAACGAGGTGGTTGGTAAAAGTCACATCAGCTAATGGGATTAGTTAGAACACTAACTTTAACTCGGTGTTTGTTGAAGCCAACGTCAACACCTAATCATATAC
>CM020182.1:24505945-24558606 GCA_009805545.1 Oryza longistaminata | reverse complement strand
CTGCCACGTGGCTGCTGTTCTTCGCCGCCGTGGGGGCCCTGCTGTGATAGGCTGATCATATGGCCGCTTGGAAAGAGGCAGTGCTGTTCATATATTTTCATTCCCTGTGTGTGTCTGACAGTCTGAGCTGCATATCATTTTTAGTTTTGTATTATGAGACAACTACGTAGTGTGTTTCTCTCTCAAATAATCTTCGTGGAGTGTCCGCTTATATGGTACCGAATTCTTGTATCTTGTTGTTTCTTGGAGGCAATAAAATCTTTTGAAAAAAAATTTATCATTAACAAATGTAGTGATGTAATGTTTGGTGATGGCAGTGTGCTCACCCTAAATTGTTGTGTGCATTCTTTACTAGAGAATCAGTGTCATCACCGTACTACATGGAACTTTATTTATTTGCAACATTCATAACTTGAACCCAGTCCAAGGCGCAAGGTAGTTCCCTTGAAGAAAGAAACAGAAAAAAAGTAACTACATAGTAGGTGACGTATAATAATCACTACAAACCTAAACGTTGAACCATATTTTAGGACCAACCATACTACCAGTTAGTCTAGCAACAAGTTCGTTCACCGAATCACCCATACAATCTTGAGAGCAAGAATAGTCGGAAAAGGCTGACATTTCATACGGGCCGGGCAGCCAATCAGCCATGTGGGTGTAGCACGGTCTGGCCGTGTGGGCCGTATGGCCCATCCGCTGTGTTAAGCAACAGTTGTGCTTTTCGTGGCTAAAACTGGGTGCTCCTCAAAAACTATTCGGCGATCCAACGACCTAGTAGAAAACAATAAATCGGAAAACTCCATTCTTACAGGGACTGTCTATTTGCCATTTGACAGAAAACACTTAAAAAAATCTAACAAATTTTAAACGTGTTCAATTTTGATATTCGTGTAGTGTCCCATAACCCCTTCTCGTTCCTAGTGTTGCGAGTCGACAACTCACTTGACTGTCACCACCTCCACTCCTAACCAGTCTTGATGGCCGGCACCAATGATGCCAGCGAGATCATCATCGACCGGGTTCCTCCCTCCCTTCTCCTTAAGTTGTCAACGGCGAGGTGCCCCTACCCTACCGTCTTCCCCATGCTGGTGGTCCCGCCCAACCACAAGCTCCACTTGTCCTCACCGTCCGTCTGTGTTCGCCACCCACCACCGTTCGCCCCTCCCACCCCATACCAAATCAGGACCTAAATCCTTAAGCAAATTGGGTGATCCGAAATTGGTAAGAAATCCCACTTGTTTTATGTCGAATGCCATTTAACAATATTTTTTTATGTTTTTTAAACTTAAAAACAAACTCAATTTGGGTATAGAACTATATAAGGATTGGTTATCTTGCACACTGAGCCCCAAGTCCCTGGACTTTTTCACTGGACCAAACTCTGTTCCTTTCCCCTTTGATTGGAGGAGCTGTCGATTACAACCAGCCACAGATAAAACCATACTCCCATGGAGGAGATTGCCTACTCCCATGACATCAGCACACAAACACGAATCTAAAACAGGGGGAAACCGCTTAACCGCCAATACTTTTTGCACCAAACCTCACCAAACGAACCCCGGAGGCCGAAAGACCACCTATTCAGAATTTCAGTTCGAATCGCCTTCACCGCCTGAACCGCGTCAACACAAGCTGACTTGTCTCATTGCCTGCGTGTGTCGCCTGCAGCTTGCTTGTGACGCCTCCCAATTCTTTAACATGCCTGCAATGCATGCAACCTAGCGACATCCCCTATACAATATTATCAGTTAGGTGATCCATCCTCAACAAGAACCTCCTACATATCGAGGGATTTGGCAGGGCAATGGTCACATTAGATTTCTAGCGAGCCACACTTTTGCACATCTGACCCCTCCATGGCTCAATCCTGCCTGGCTCTCGCGGTGTGCGTCCTGCTCGTGCACGGCGGCGCGGCGAGGGTAGCCGAAGCGGCGTCGTACAACGTCGGCAACAGCGCCGGCTGGGACATCAGCGCCGACTTCCCGTCCTGGCTCGACGGCAAGTCGTTCTACGTCGGCGACACTCTCGGTAAAGCGCCCTTGATTTACCAGCAGTTTTTAGTCGCAATCGTTTGTTTGAATTGTTTGCAATTTTGCATGCTATCCAACTCCAACTCACCTGTGTTTTTTGTGATCGATCGGTGCAGTGTTCCAGTACTCGAAGTACCACACGTTGAGCGAGGTCGACGAGGCCGGGTACAGGAACTGCAGCACGGCCAGCGCGGTGCTCTCCAGCAGCGACGGCAACACGACGGTGGCCCTCACGGCGCCCGGCGACCGCTACTTCGTCTGCGGCAACGAGCTGCACTGCCTCGGCGGCATGAGGCTTCACGTGCCCGTCTCCGAGCCGGCCTCACCGGGCGGGGCCCCGGCGCGACGGCGGCGAGCCCGGGCGGCGGCGGCCCCTCTCCCCCGGCGCGGCCGGCGACGCGGGCGTCCCGACGCTCGACCTCGGCGGGTCCCACCGGGTGACGGTGGGGCCCGCGGTGGCCACGTGGCTGTGCATCATCGCTGCAGCCCTGTTTGTATGGTGACGATTGATGACGAAGATTGAAGGGCAAGCGGAGTCAGTTTACGAATTGCACGAAATTCATTCATGCGTTTGCAAATCGGAGTCTGTGAGTTTTTGGGCGCTGTGGTGTTTTTTTTGGCACGTATTCGTAGTACTTTTCTGGGTTGGGCCGGGCCGTGTTTTCCGGCTGGTTTGGGCTGAAGCCTGATAAGAATAGAAGAAATGAATTTGACCTTCAACGCAGTCGCGTTCGGCTCACCGACAACACAGTCGCAGACTGCCTTTGGTACACCGAAAGCGTACTACCAAAACGATCACGCAGATCCAATGCATACGTGTGTCCCGTCTCTGCCTGCTGCTCTGTTCGTCGGTTCGTGGTGTACGATTATATGGCGTCTCCCCCACAAGGCCACACACGTACACCACCAACCGTGGTGTGTGACAATTGCACGCATGTTCTTGTGTCCCCCAACGCGCTACCATCGGTCACGGATTAATCCGTGCAACTCCTTTTCACCGGATCTTGTTTAACCTGGCCGTGCCTGTGTGTGAGTCCTGGTTATTTATACTGTGCAAAGCGCTTTCGGCTCGTTTGTTCGCTCTGTTACCGAGAATACGCTTCTGCCCGGAGTTGCGCACAAAACTTTCAGTCTGACAGTGATTTCAAACTCTCTAATTGTTTGTACGTATGTCATTAAATAATTGTGAAAATTTAAAAAAACTAAGAAGATATATTAACATGTGATATATTACTTTACAAATATATAAATTAAAATTTAACTTTTACAAGTTGAAAAAAATATATATTATAGATAGTTAACGTATATTCACAATTAAAATTGTTTCTTTCGTCGTATGATGTAGAAGTTAAATTTGACCTTACATGTTTATAAAATAATACATCACATGTCAATACAACTTTTTAGTTCTTATTAATTTTTTTTTCATAACCATTTGAGTGACATATCGTGTGTCAATTGCAAAAGCAACATGAGTCTATCAGATATACACACAAGTTTCTATCTACGGCGCCACTGTAGGATATCCCGATCCATATTTATCATCCATAAATGATAAAAAAAGAAATAAATAACCAATTTATCGTACATCAAAATCATACATGCAGACACGCAAAAACACAAAAAAAGACGACGGGAAAACGATCGAGTAAAAAAAGTTAAACAGAAAACGCGAAAGTAGGCGGTGATGTGACTCAGCTATACTTAAAACAAGGCCACGAGCCCCGCCGCCGCCAATGCCACCAACGCGGCAATGCCGGCGGGCGCGCGCGTCGCGTCACTCATCCTCCGACGCCATTGCCGGCGCGAGCGAGGGCCCGGCGACAGCGAGCTGAGAGGAGACAGCTCCGGTGCCAACAGGGGCGATAGCTCGGGCGCCAAGATGGGCGCCGCGGGTCGGGGCCACGATCGGCGCCGGCGCCGGCGATACGGGCGCTGAGCCGGCGATACGGCGCTGGCGCCGGCGATACGGGAGCTGGCGCGGGGGCCAAGGTCGGCGTGGCGACGGCGCCAGGACCGGGGCGGCGAGCAGCGGAGCGGGTGCAGACGTCCGTGGCGCGGTGGCCGGAGGAAGCGCCGCCGGTGGAGTGGCGAGGGCGGGAGGCCACTGGGGCGGCGACGGTAGGCGGTGTTGCCAGAGGGGGAGCTGCCACTGCCAAAGTAGCGCGGAGACCGGTGGTGAGGAGGTGGCGGTCGGCGGTGACGCGCGGCCAGCTGTGGCGCCGCGCGCGCCGTGGTCGGTGGCCGCGGCGGAAACCTGTGGCGCCGAGGCGGCATTGGTCGGAGCCGCCGCGGAAACCCGTGGCGCCGAGGCGGCATGGTCGGTGCTGCGGCCGGAGACCTTCGGCGCCGGCGGCATTGGTCGGGGCCGCGCGGAGACCTGCGGCGCCCAGGCGGCATTGGTCGGGCCGCCGCGACGACACCTGTGGCGCCGAGGCTTGCCGTGTCGTGCACGGCCGAGGACCTGTGGCGACGAGGCGGCGGACGCCTGCGGCGTGGCGCGCTGAGCGGAGGACCGTTCGACGCCGACGGCGACGAGGCCGGCGACGCGCGGCGCAGGAGACGAGCAGCAAGCAGAGCGCGAGAGGCCGTAGGACGCCATTGCCGCGTCTCTTTCTAACCAGCGACTTAGCTAGCGCGAAGCAGCGAGTGGTTCTGTGTCAAGTGGCCTAAGCAATGCAGGTACCGAGAGCTCGAGTGACGTATATATATAGCTCGGCGCGCTGCGGCGAAGGCGATCGTGCGCGCGCGTAAAGTCGAGGTGATGGTGAAAGGAAGCTCTAAGCGGCTTAATTTGGAACGTGAAACGAGCTAGTACTACTTACGTTACGTACTCCTTATACTACCAGCATAATTTTATCAACTTCTTCCAAAATATTACAATCTTATATTAGATATATGATACGCTCAGGCTCATAGTTTAAAATGTGTCACCATCAATTTGTTGTATATTTTTGACAAAATCAATATTTTTTCGTGAAACCACTAGATATCGGTTTGTAAAAACCAATTGGTTTAATCGGTTTTCGTACCACGTTGACCGAAAAATCGTCGGTCTTATTGGTTTTTTTTTGTCGCGTTTCGATAAACCGTGAAGAAGCGGTTTTTCTACTTGACAAAACCCTGCTTACAGCTCAGTGAGTCAGCGTGTTCACCTACTGGTCTTTATGGTGGAGGACAGTAATTCATCAGCATACGCCGCGCGTATTAAAAATTTGTAGCGTACGATGGCCAACCGGCACATGTTCATACGTATTTCTTTCCTCTGCCCTGCACGCGAATACATTTTCAGATCTCATGTCCAACAAAATAGTACGATACATATCGATCCTCCTTGATGCACTACAGTAGTACAGTTTTTCAATGGAAAAATGGTTCCAAACAAAACCATCCGGATTGCTCGGGAAATGCGTGCACTTGGAGGCGAAGTTTAACAGCGAACTGCGCCTAAAATCTTCGACGCAAGTTCAACCCCTCGGTGAAAAGAGCTCACTACTTCTTTCAGCATACCGTGGCAGTTCTAGATTGTTCATTTAGGAGCACTCAATGGATGCAGTCACTCAGAAACGAAAGCAACATGCACGGCTTAGTACACATCTATGATCGATCGATGGTACGTTGCCTTTGGAGCAGGGGAGAGGCAAAGAGGGTACATTAAAGCAGGAGCATGAACCGCGGATTAATTAAGCAGTTGTTATGCTGTTGCTAATGCCATAATTTTTCACAGGAGAATTTTTTTCAATTAACTTTTTTTTCCTAACTAGTAACCCTCCTCCTCCTACTGTCCTCTTGCCATTACGCCTGACAGGGACTCGCAAACTAGATCCTGGCCCAGAACGGCAGCAATGTCTCCATGGACAGCCTGGTTCCTCTTAATAGGCCTCTCTTCCTCCTTGGACACACTATAGGGCTCACTTGAATTCAAACCTCTGTACAATGATTAGGCTTATGCATTAGTGCCCACCACCACGTACCCCGTAATTGAGCGCATGATTTGCCTTTTTTTTCGCCTTCCTTTTCTTCTTATCTTAACGTGGCATGGCGAGAGGCAAGAGCTAGCTAGCTAGCCATGCCAATTTTTGGAGGCTAGGGGGTCTTACATTGCAAGGAAAGCAACACCATCTTTACTTTTGTTCTTTGCCTTCTCTCCAACCACCATGTGTACTATATATGATCACCGGTTCGCCACTCATTTTTTAGGCGATGATCACTTCACTCATTAGACATTAGACATTAGTGGGCCACTACTGATGGTAAATGGTAAACGCATCTGATCATCTCCAGCACAGTGCATGGAAAATCCCTACCGGTGGTCATTGGAAGGCAATTCTTCGGACCTTCAAGTACTAACCATTAAAAAAAGCTGCTTCATTTAACAGTTCATGCTTTGCTACAGTAATAAGCAGCTTGCTTGATTTCTTTGCTGCTGTTAGTATTGCAAATGGCCATGGACCGACAGAGATGCCGGTGTCCCAAGGTAAACTAACAACAACAACCTGCATGTGCTGATGTGGAGGTGTTGCATGCACAAGGCGATGCTTTGGCCAGTGCCACGCCAGGAGCCAAGCTGACAAACAGTAGCCATTATTAGCCACCGAAACACTGTACTGGGGCCTCCCAATTAGCCATCCCGCAGCGTTGTCGGTGTTGTTGTGCGTAGCCTGTAGCTAGGTAATCAAATCAGCCTGAATGAATGGACATGATGGAGGCAGAACCATGATCTGATCATCTTCCCTCGCTCTCCTAATAATTGGGTGCCGATCGAAATAGACGTCGCTTTTCCAGGACCAAATAAATTAAAACCGCGCTACTCCTACATTGATCTCGCGAAAAGCCACCCGAGCTGCTCGACAAGGCTCTGATCACCCGCCGTGCCATTAATCCTCGTCGACGATGACGACATCGACCTATGCAGCGTGCATGCATTGATGCGCCCCGGCGGCACGGCCGCGGCGGCGGCGTGGCGATCGGCGACGGCGTTGGAGGGCTTGGATTGTACCGGTGTGGCTGCTCGGCCGTTGGTGTCAAGGGAAGCTGGACCGATAAAGGCGACAGCTGTGAGCTGGGTTTGGCCATGGCGCCGTCGTTGTCTCGTTGATGCTTAGTTAATTCAAGTTCAGTAGTCGTCTGTCGTCCTGTGTTAGTGCAGGCACTATCGCACTACGCAGGCATGTTCACAAAGTGGCAGCTGACCAAGGCTGCCATTGGTTGGTCAATTACCGATAGGACGTCAGATGTGGATTAACGTAAAGGAGGTAATTTTATTAATAGTTATAGGTGCTCTTAATGGTTTAAACATCAACGTTGAAAAAGAAGCTATAATGAAAACAACTTAAAATTGATTTCAATTTAGTTTTACGATTTAAATGTTGGTATTGTTGTAGTCTGTGTAGAGCTATAAAAATGTGGCCGAAGGGCTCTCACAGAATGACAGAAGTTCGCGTCGCGTAAGCTTGGAAAGCCTTTTCCCAGAGCAGGAAGCGTATCGATCGAAAGTACGTTTTCAGTTGGAAGGCGCTTTATTCCGTTGGTCCGCTCTCCCGTCTCCTTCACGGTGGGGCCCGCATGTCACCTCACAACGCTCTCCGAGGCACCCCAAGCAAAGCCGTAGCCCCGCCTCTCCGCCTCGACGCTTCTGTGCTCTCGCCGTCGCCGAGCAACGCCACCGAGATCGAGCGAGAGCATGCAGCCGCCGGCCTGGGCGCGTGCAGCGGCGGACTCGCCCTCCTGTCACGTCCAGCCGACCTCTCCGCGTCTCGTCCAGGGGCACCGTCTCGTGCGCCGCCGGCCGCCGCCGCCGGGGAGGAAGGCGTCGCCCAGGGAAGGAGAACGTCTGGAGCGTCGACAACGACCGGGCCGCCGCCGCGCGGAGGCGAGCCGGGGCCCGAAAGCACCGCCGCCGGAGGCGCCCGCGGCGGCGACGCCTCCCGCCGCCGCCGCCCCCGGGGAGGAGGAAGGGGAAGGATGCGGCGGGCTCGAGGGTTCTGGTCTCCGGAGCCATGCTCGTGGAGGTCGAGACAGTGCTCCAAACCCAGGTTTGGCACTAGTACAGTAGTACGTACTATCACACGAGCACGACTACTTAACGCGAACGTAGATGTGTGCCATTGATTCGTGCGTGTAGTCTTTATTGTTTGATGATTCGTGGTGGATTCTGCAATACGTCCCGGAAGATCCTCTCATCGATGATGGGGATGAAGCTATACGTGCATTGATGTATAATAGTAATACTGCTACAGGATGGTATGCTATTTTTAAGGGTAAGCATGCCAGTTAATGCTGAGTTTGATTCAACTGGTGGGAAATAGTTGATATTAACTTTGGGGAAGAGCATCCTCAGTTGCTCAGCATCAAACAGTACTTAGCACGTATATGGGTACAAATTGGTTGTGTACATCTGTATTGGATGTAGAGGCCATGTTTTAATCCATTATCTGAAAAGATGTACGAGTACAAATTAATAAAGGTTTATGCATTATTCTGATGTTGTCATTTTCAATCATAGGAACCTGTTATAAAGCCGTCTTGGGATACATTTGTGAGCAGCTTAAGTGGCGTTTGGAAGGGTGTTGGAGCCGTGTTCTCACCAATCACAGCAGAAATGGAGCCTGTTGGAGTGGGAAGCAAACAAGAGTACCTTTATGATTGCTACACTCTTTCTCATATTGACAAGCATGCTGATAATAATTATGGATCTGTGATCCGAAGGAAGACAAACTGGGTGCAGCTCAATCCCCATGGGGAAGCTGAGAAACAGAGTGCTGGATATGATAGCGGGGATCAGTACAATTACAGTGACAAGAGAACTCTTGATTTGCCTGCCCATGAATCTTTTGATCTTAAGAAGAGCGATGTACTTGATGAAGATTCTATTGCTCAGGAGCCAGGGATTGTATATTTTGAGGTTGAATTCTTTCCATTTTATTTACAATTCATCTGAAATACTAGGAATAACTTTGTTAATTAACTCTATGCAAAGCATTATAAAAACTGTTACTATCCTGTTTTTACCACCATAAGTACTATGCTTCCTTAGGTTGGATATTTAATGTGGACATAACTGGCTCCAGCGAAAATAGGATATTGTTTTGTAGAACTGGGTCTCTAGCATAGCAACTGTATAGCCTGGACAAAAAAATAAAATAAAATTGATGGCATGTTATGTAAACAAAAAGTTAAGTTGTGAGAGTTAATGCTGTAGGATGATTAGAACTATAGACCATTCAGCGCTGTGTTAAAGACAAATTTTATGCTTTATGGTGTAATGGTACATTGGTACTCACAGAGCTTGCTTGCCATTCAGAATTGACAAAAAAATTCATGTGCCAGAACGGCCAGTATTATTGTTTTAGAATTGTTTGCTCAGCTTAACCTTAGGTTTATTTTCTTTGAATGCTTAACCTTAAGTTCTTACCATAATGACTTGAACCAAACATTTAGGTTACTTTAGAGCCTAATTATTAAACTCAAACTACTCTGCAATATGAATTGAAACTGATGCATGGGTCTTCCAAATGATCCAAACAACCTCTATAGTGTGGAATGTATCTCATATGCTAGCTGTACTGAGTTAATGACTATGATACGAATAACCTTGATCATCACATAAGGTTTGATCTAGGTCAAATTGATACTGAGAATCACTGAAAAACTCTTTACTCCTTTTGCACTAAAATGCCGTGACGTTTGGTGTATCCGTTATTGTTCAGGCAGATTATTTTCTGGTCATTATTCTTCCCTGCGAGACTGGACTATCGTTATAACTCTTATAATTCAATATTTTTTGTGCTATTTATTCTTGTTTATGAAAATCCTAGTACTTATTATTTTGGCTGCTGCTGCTTGATTTTCAGGATGGATCATACTCTAGAGGGCCGGTTGATCTAGCGATTGGTGAATTTGATGAATCGAAATACTTCATTTCACCAACATATAAATTTGAGCAAGTATGTTTATTCTGCTTAGTCTTAAGTTATCTTATCATCTTCTGCAAACATGCTCAGGTTTTGAGTTAGTGCAATGATAATAATGTTTCTCCGTATATTCTAGCATGCGCAGATCCGGACTAGAAAATATTTCCTACAAGAGAATTGTAGATGAGATGCATCCCACGAGTTTAATAGTTAGGCTTTGCTAATAGGCCTTTTGTCTAATCAAGCACGATACGATGATGATGATGATGATGTAGGTTTGATCTAGTGAAAGCTACGCTGTTTTCATATTCTTGATAAGAACCGTTTTTTGCTCAATGTCGTCTTCTGAGTGGTTGCAACTTTTTTTCATGCTACAAAGAAAAAAAAACCATTTTGATTTATGCAACTACTGAGAATTAAGATTCTTTTGAGTTGAGTGAATGGATGTCTTATAGGACAACCATAACAAAGAAAAGTAGACAAGTCTTGTAATGAAATGTACTCCTCCATATCTTAAAATGGTGTTCTAGGTACTTCAACTTCTTTGTTATATATTTAAATTTCTTCTCAACTTAGTTTACTACTAATTGACTTTAGGCCTGTAAAGTATAATATCGCGGCCATTATGACTTATGACTTACGAGTGAGATGTGATTTTTTTTTATGTATGCATAAATTAAAACATTTTCCCCTTTTACATTATAATGCTTTGGGGTTACCAATTGATAAATTATCCATCTCTGTTTCAGTGTCTGGTCAAAGGGTGTCACAAGAGATTGCGTATTGTACATACTATTGAGTTAAATGAAGGAGGGGCTAACATACAGATCGTAAGGATTGCTGTATATGAAGAAAAATGGGTCAGCCCAGCACATATTCATGTTGAAGAGTAAGACTCTGTTTTATTCATCGCAACAAGTTTATTCATCTTCTTTTCTGCTCATGAAGCATGACATATATTTTACTGCTGTTCAATAATAATGAGTTACTAGCGAGTCTAGAATTTAGTTACTTGTAATTCTAGATTGGCATAAAAATTGTTTTACAGAGGCCCTAATTTTTTACTAGCTAATCCACACATTTGCTTTGGATTAAAAGATCATACATGTTCTAATACTGTCCAAAATAATGAATGTCCTTCACCATTGTTAGTTAGATCTGACAAATTTGTCCATTCTGGACCTTTATATAAAGTTGGGTCTTTCTAAGCAAATAAGGAGAAATAAATATATGGAAGATAGTCTTTCTAGGCAAATAAAGAGGAATAAACATGTTGAAGGATTATAGTGTTATATTGAAGAATGTGAGGGGGCAATTCATTAAAACATACTGCTACCACCATCTTTTTTAAAGGAGTAAGGAAACCTTGAATTGCTCTTCTTCATTTCATCATATGGAATCATTGTTTTGTATAGTTCTGTCAACACATGTTCTGATTCTCTCTACTGTTCTCCAAAACATATTGGCCTCCTTGTATTTTGGAAACAATGCAATATAACCTTCATGACTCTGAAAATACCATCATCATATCGGTTTGCCATTCCTTTAACTTTTAGAGTTAGTGCTTACTTGCTTAGTGTGATTAAAAACTAGTACATCAGGGCCAAACACAGGTAGAACACCTCCCTGATAGTTCCATGTTTTGCTGGAGGGGTGGGTTGGGGGAGGGGGCGGGTAGTGGGAGAAGATTGCCTGACAGGTTTTCTTTCTTCTTTTTTTTTTGAAAATGGAAACAGTTCCATTTGTCTCCTTAAATCCCCAACAAAAATAATTCCATGTCGTCCAGAAGACCAGGACTCCAGGTGGACAGGCTATTGTAGAATTGTCTACCTTTGAACAATATATCGCCTTGAGGACTCGAAGAATATTTGATGGACTATGTTTTTGTTTGATGCAGTGATACACCTGTTGATGTTAAGCCTTTATCTCAAAGAAAGCGGACCAAACCATCAGACCTTACTGGCTCCTGGAAAGTATATGAAGTTAGTGCAACTCCAATTTTCAGTGAGGAAAGGCAAGAAATTGAGGGTGGTGCCCTCTTTGTATACTTGTGCATGGAGACAGTGAAGAAGAGAAGCCTGCCAGAGAGCTCGGTTTTTTTTGGGGAGGAAGAGATGCTTGACATGCAAGATGTCACCATGCTTTGGTTACCTGGTGGTGTCACTGCCTATGTTGATGTGGACAAAGACGGTATACTCTGTATAGGAGTTGGTTGGTACTCGGACGAAGGGATTAATATGGTGATGGAGAGAGACTATGGAACTGATGGAAAGCTCAGAGATGTTCGATGGAAAACTGAAGTCAAGCGCAGGTGGAATCAACCAGTTCTACCATAAATCCTGGAACTAACCCTCGCATAATTTCTCTGTTTCTATTAACCTTTTGTCCTGGTCAGAAATAGGATCACTGATATCTATGTGCATCATATATCACCTGTAAATTTCATCGCCTCTGTGGAATGTGCATGTTTATGTTGTCAGTAAGAAATCAAACTCATGGCATCAGCTTTCCATGTGCATTGCTATATTTTATGCCATGGGCTGACTCATTTAAAATGGCTTGTTTATGCCACTTGCTATATAATTTGGTCATAATCTTTGGGAGCCCACACTTCACGTGCCGTAGATTTTCACCACCTGGGAGCCAAGATTGATGACTGGGCCATATGTATATTGTTAGCTGTAGTACATTGTGTATTAGTGTGATTCCTGGTTACTGGCTAGCAGTGATGGAGTCATGGAGAGGATAATATCATTTGCATTCGTTTATGGCAAGTGGCCCTAAATAGGCCATCCCATATCCCCATTAGGTGAAATGCTCAATTAAAGGGTGTTTAATATAATATAGCAATATAAAAGTTAAATATTCCTCCAGCTCTCAGATTTTATGGTATTATCTTGGAATGCAACTATGTTTCATGTGTATTCTGCCCCTCCAAAATGGTCATGAGCCAGAGCAAAGCTTCACACACTAAGGTAAGCAATTTTTTTTTACCGGGAAGCTATGCAGTATTAACCACAACACAAAAGGCAGTATGTTATCAGTTCTCACCCTCCTGTTTCTTTTTTGCTAGGTACTCCCCTGACATCAATCTAGCTGAATTAAGACATGGCAACTATTGGCAGGTCAACAATCAGCAGACCATGGGAGCAGGAGCAACTGTGCCATGGTGGAGATCAGGAGAGCCAGGCTGCCCAACCAAACAACGAAAGATAGAAAAGCGTCGCGGCGCGAAGCCTCTCCCGCTCTCCTCGCGATCCGTCTGCGGGATCTCGCGCTCGCGCACGCCTCTGTATTGGAAGCCGCAGCCACCCCCCCCCAGCCAGCCATGGGTGCCCGCGCGGATCGCGGCGCGTAGGCAGCAGCCGGAGAGAGAGGGAGAGACCCAGAGAGGGAGAGAGAGAGAGGGAGGGAGGGAGAAGACGGCGGGAGAGCAGCGCCACCGCCCGCGCGGCATGGACCGGAATGCCGGTTCCTTCGTCGCCATGCGCCGCCTCTCCGGCGGCTCCTCCTGCCACGACCCCTCGCCGAACACCTACGGTACGTGCTCGCCGCGCGATCGCCTGCTTTGCTTTGCTGCTGTTTCGGTTCGGGGGCAGAGCCTGACGGCGACGAGGCTATCTTCTCTTCTCCTTTTTGTTTTTTTTCCTTTTTTTTTTTTTTTTGGCTTGCGCGCCGCAGCGGAGGTCGTGGCGGGGTCGACGGCGTGGATCGGGAGGGGGTTCTCATGCGTCTGCGCG
Organism: Oryza longistaminata; assembly: GCA_009805545.1. Lineage (NCBI taxonomy): Eukaryota > Viridiplantae > Streptophyta > Magnoliopsida > Poales > Poaceae > Oryza > Oryza longistaminata. The sequence goes on along the minus strand of CM020182.1, from coordinate 24,544,920 downwards.
CAGAGGAGGGACAGCGACCAGCGCATCTCCTTCGATTTGAGCCCCGCTCAGGTGAAACTCCACAATGCAACAAACAAAATACTCTGCTCCTCGTCAATGCTTGGTAAAGCCATGTCGTGATGTGATCATGCGATCGTTTTTTACGTAGCTTGAAGTTGATTTTTTTGGATGGATGGTGGGTATATGTATGTATGCAAATCGGCCTATGGTAGTATTGGTATGATCGATCCCTGCAAGCGTAGATTGTGATTTATAAGAAAAATAAAATTGAATCAGGTTAATTCGAACCTTAATTGGCATTTGGAGAGATGGCTAGCGAAGGTGGTTGTGATAATGTGATGCCAATGCGGTAGTAAGTGAGGCATGGAAGTTCTCTTCACGAATGACGGAATTTTTTTCTGCCCTGCAGGAGTGTTGTCTGCAGAGATTACAGAACCGGATAGAGGTGCCGTACGATGGTTCAAATGGAGAGCATCAGGTATGATATGCGGATAGTATCAGCACCCATGGTGTTTGTTTGTGGAATTGTGGGTTCTAAGGTGCTATTTCAGACACCCATATTGTCGTACTATAAAATGAACACATTTTAGTCCTGTTAAATATGCCATGGAGATTTTTATTTACTGTCTTTTTGTATAGGTAAATTAGCCACTGATCATACTGCACAATACCACATGCTCGTCTATGAGTTTTCTTCTCTTTTTTTTTTTTTCTGGTTAATATTTAGTTGCTTCTGTTAAAACTGCTTTCTGTCCCCTTAAGAAAATAGGTACTATTATATTTTCATTCTCCACTTTCACACTTATCAAAGTTTTCATCACATCACTGGTTAGTGAGGTTAATTACCCTTCATCAAACCTTTTGTCCATTAGGAAGCATTAAAGACCCTTTGGCATGTTTCCTTTCCTGGAACTGAACTTTTAGGACTAGTATCAGACCAGTGGAAGGAGATGGGATGGCAAGGGAAAGATCCATCTACAGATTTCAGGTATTTCCCCTAGATTATCTTGTATGGCCTTAGTTACCAATTCTTAGTTAAATTTCAGATAATCATAAGTGTAATCTCATGCTGCATTTTAATTGCAGGGGCGGTGGCTTTATCTCTTTGGAGAATTTACTGTACTTTGCTAAGAACTATAGTGTAAGTACAGATCCCCCTGACTACAGTGCTGGTTCACATATATATTTGATACTGTCTTCAATGCTTTTCTTGTGCTTGAGATGGAAAGAATATGTTTCTTATGTATACATATCTGTTGAAGTGGCAATGAGTCATTGAGACCCACTTCCTTGTCTTTTCTTCATCAAATGAACAGTTAATGATCTATTGACAATGAACCCATAAATATCCAATGGACCTAATACTATAGAAATCTGATATTTGCAGATAGGACCTAATTCAGCTCAATAGGACCTCTTTTTCCTTTTTGCAGAAATCCTTCCAGGAGCTCCTTTGTAAGCAGAATGGTGATAGAGCATTGTGGGAATATCCATTTGCTGTTGCTGGTGTAAACATTACATTCATGCTCATTCAGATGCTTGATCTTCAAGCAGGTTTGTGGATCTGTTTCCTTTGCAATGTTTTCTGAACTATGAATGAGGATTTGTCATTGCAACAATGGTGATTCATGTCACAATGACTGGTCTTGATTACCTCTGCAGCTAAACCAAGGTCATTGATTGGATCGGTGTTCTTAAATCTACTTTTAGGTACAGTGTAATTTACTAGTATTACATTTCTACAGGATTAATACATACAGAACTATATATGGGCCTAGTACAGTATAGTATTTTAGTAAAGTGATCTGCATCTATTCTACATACACGAACCTATAACTAATAAGGGCCTACTTGGTAGAACTCCAACTCCTAAGTTTAGCTCTAGGAGTTGGGTCTGGCGTAGAGTTGTAGAGCAGCCTAAACCCAGCTCCACCTCTCTAATTCATTTTGTGAGAGCGCTCCACCCAGCTCTGCTCCCATTTTAGGTGGAACTGTGCCAAACAAGCCCTAAGAGTTTGTTCTTTTAAAAAGCATTATCCTTTTAGCTCATACATGCTTAGCTGAGTGCCTGAATGGGCTAACTCTGTCCACTTTCCGGAGTTCAATGCACTGCGAATTGGCAATTTACTAAGACCAGCCTATTTCTTGGCAAACAAAATCAGTTTACTTTGTTACATTGAAATCTATATACCAGATGGAACTATAGGTGTAATCATTAGTAATTTGGCTATAGCGAAGGTTCATACTCTTACAAGTTAAGAGGCATGTATATATAGATGCTGACATATATTCTAACCATTTGGTTTATTTTTCTTCAGAAAATGATCGAGCTTTTGACATTCTCTATTGCATAACTTTTAAGCTCATGGATCACAAATGGCTTGAAATGCACGCCAATTATATGGATTTCAATGTATTCCCTTCAATTCGAAATCTCCTGGTCACATTATCTGTAACTACTACCAAGTGCCTTCCATACTGACTAGATTATGAAACTCGCTCTGCAGGCGGTTATCAAATCTACACGACGACAACTTGAGAGGGAGTTACTGCTTGAAGATATCCAACGAATTGAGGACATGCCATCGTACAGGTTTCTCGACCGCTAGCAACTGAATTCTCAGTTTCTCACTTAACCTCGCCACAGGTAGTAAATCTCAATATACAGTCACCTGCAAACCAAGTACAGCGAACTCGATTCGTGGGGACTCCAGGACCATGGACGCGTAACGTGTGCCAAATGGTTTGTGTTTTCACGTTGAAACTGTAACAGGCCTTGTTTGTTTTGGTCTGCTTGTTTATAAAAGGCACCACTCAGGGTTAACAGGGTATCTGATCAGCCGATGGTTTAACTAGTGTATGTAGAGTGTCCAGATTTTCAACGAGAGGGTTTCACAATGCAGAGCGACAAGTTCTTAGATATCTCTGTAAAAAGGAAGATCATGTAAGCTAATCTGAGTCTGAAATGCTTCCTAGGTCCATTTTTTTCATCACTTTGATATTGTTGAGTGTACGGTGTTGCTATGTTGTTACCCGGGACCGTAAGGTTTGACCTTTAGTCTAAAAAAAACAGGGATCGTAAGGTTATCGTGTGGTTATCATGGCTATCACGTGCGGTAACCTTCTCAGTTTTCTAAACCACGGTATATCTCGCGATAACCATATGGTTTTTTTTTGTAACCGCTAAACCGTGGAGCGATGGTAACCACGCTTAGGGCCTGTTTGGGGGAGCTTTAGATTCTGAGAAGCAGCTGTTTGGTAGCCAGCTTCTAAGAACTCGGAAAAGCTCTGAAACCTAGCTTCTCCAGCTTCTGGCTTCTTAGTTTATTTTTCAGAATCTGTAACTACAGATTCTCAGAAGCTGTGGACTGTTTGGGGAAAAGCTACAGCTGGGAGAAGCTCCCCCAAACAGGGCCCTAAAATGGTTTGGTGAACCCTGTTTGTTACCGGTGACTGCGTGGGCATCAGTCAATCTGATTTGGAAATGAAGGGGGCACCTGATGCTTCACAATGAAAGGTTTAGTTTCTAGCACTTAGAATGTTGTCCATACTTCCAGCAGAGCATGCTGCTGAATTACTACAGTACTACTACAAATTAACCAAAAAAAAAACGGTTGCTATCTCTTTCATTAATGCAAGCAAAATTGGGAGTCTTGTTGGTTGAAACTTGCTCAATTCAACCCATCGCATCAGTGATCACTAATCAGTCTGTTCTAATATTAACCTGATCTTGTTTATCCATCAACCTCACACTTACTACTCCATCTCTTTCCTGTTTCCTCCCTCTGCGCCAGAAAGGAGGCGACAAAACGAGCAAGAACGGATAAAACACTATCCCTACTCTACATCAGCAGGTGGCTTCAGTAAATCCAGGGCTGCAGATCGGATGGGATCTTGGGATCACATCAGACCATCAAAAACAGGTCATCTCAAGCGCGATTGACAGGCGAAGATCAGATTTTAGATATCAACACTCTCCCCGTACCTATCCTTCTCTAGCTAAAATGCCACCCCACCAGCTACTATTGGATGACATCACCAAGATTTGAGAGGCATATCATGATGAGTAATCTTAGGCGCTGGATCTCTTCCGTCACCTACTCCTGGAGCTTCTCCTTGACAGTCAGTCCACAACTCCTTTTGCCTCGCGGTTCTTGAGCTAGTACGACCTACTCCAAGACCGGCCAACTCGCTTAATCATCAGACGCAGAGCACACAGGAAAAATAAAATACTGCATGTTTAGGCTTGCACGGCTCATTCCCGGAGATTCTATCGAACAAATTGTGAATATAGATTTATGCCACTAAAAATTTGTGGGTCATTTCCTGCAAAAAATATGTATTTTTTAAAAAATTGTGAGTGGTCACTAGAAACCTGACGGCCTATCCTTCGTGTGTCTATATGCGGCATTTTGGAGAACTCTGCTAGTGTAACTTTGGAACCAATTAATATTGGATAATATATTTAAGAAGTACCGCTGTTGGGATATCAATATATGTATTGTGATATTTCTCACACAAATAATAATGCCTAATTAACTAGTGCCATCCAATGCTTTGAGGTGCTTGGTGATGCTAAGTGATCAAGGCAATATGCTTGTAAATGATCGTCATAGATGCTAGCGGATTCCTGATGCGGCAAATGAGAAAATCTTCATAATATATTACGCTACATTTGCAAAAACAACTTTTCCTAATAAAAACAATAGTGACGCATGCTTGACAGCATGGTTACTAACAATGGTAAGGAAAAAAAGAGGAAAAATTGGTTATATAGCATCAAAAGTTCACTTTTTAATTTTATAGCACCGAAAGATATATGTTCACTTTTATAGCACCTAAAGTTCACCCCGTTCACATTTTTAACACTTCCGTCAATTGTCGATCGTTTTTCGTCCGCCTTGATCGCTATTGACCCAGCCACACACGCGATATGACATTTCTACCCCTCATTGCCATGCATTCTACTTATACTTGTGAGGGGTAGAAACGTCATAGAAATGTCATATCGCGTGCGTGGCTGTGTCAATAGCGATCAAGGTAGACGGAAAACGATCGAGAATTGACGGAAGTGTTAAAAATGGGAACGTGATGAACTTTGGGTGCTATTAAAGTGAACTGGTATTTTTCGGTGCTATAAAATAAAAAAACGTGAACTTTTGATGCTATATAACCAATTTTGCCAAAAAAAATCTATAAATACATAAAATTAACGACCTTATATATATATATGAATCGAACGCAAATGAAATTAATCCAATGGCTAATTTTTTCGGTGATGTGGTCCACTATTTTTTGTTTCAATTGCGTAGGAATATTTGATAAGACACATTTTTATTACTTAATTTAATTATAGCTAGAGAAGTATTTTTATCATTACTTATATTTTTTCCGAGCTGATAAGGCCTCTTCCTCGCCCCCGTGTAATTAAGTTCTTCTAATTAAGCCGATCATATCGACTATCTCTTATATATATACAATACAACAAATTCTGAATTTCATTTCTGGTTGTGTATATATGTATGCAGGCCGACGTTCTGGAGGATCTGCAAGAGGAAGGACGTGGAGGAGTTCAAGGCGGACCCGTACCTAGCGACGCTGCTCAACTGCATGCTCTGGGTGTTCTACGGCATCCCCGTCGTCCACCCCAACAGCATCCTCGTCGTCACCATCAACGGCATCGGCCTCCTCGTTGAGGGCACCTACCTCCTCATCTTCTTCCTCTACTCCCCCAACAAGAAACGCGTACGTCGATCGATCCATGATCTGTTCATTATTTCCTTCCTCGATCTATACATTAATCTTTATCATGATCTAATTAACCCGTGCCATTGATCATATCATCGATCGTGCAGCTGAGGATGTGTGCTGTGTTGGGCGTGGAGTTGGTGTTCATGTTGGCGGTGATTCTAGGTGTGCTGCTAGGCGCGCACACCCATGAGAAGCGCTCCATGATCGTTGGCATCCTCTGCGTCTTCTTCGGCTCCATCATGTACTTCTCCCCTCTCACCATCATGGTACGTATGTCCCTCCTTTCCTTTCTCCCATCTGTATCTTCTCCAAGTAATTACGAATTTTCTTTCTTATACTGTTATTAATGCCCACGGTAATGCCGTGGATTAATTGTGGATAATGATCTGGTTGGACGTACGGTCCGCAGTAGTAAGTATGCAGATTATGTAATTTTGCGGCTGTTAATCTGCATGGATTTGCGGGGCCCACATGTCTGTCAATGGTTACTATACTGTTGTGTTGCCTTGTGTGGATGGTCGTTTGATAGGTTATAATCCACTTACTAATTTGGTGGGACTCACTGTTTAGATAGGTCCAAGTTTAATTTCTTTTTCTGGAACATTTGAGAGAGGAGAGATTGGCAACTTAATTGTCCAGGTTGTTTTCTGTTGCTTACCTCCTACTGGTGATTACCCAGGGGTTACTGTCATCTTTAATACTTGTTGCATGATCTAGACATAAAAAAGGTAGGTATCCATCATCATCTGCTGAAGATTTTGCATTCTACTCAGGGCAGGTGACTCATCAGGTTGTGGTTGGGGGCATTGAAGCATTCACAATCTGTGAGCATTTGCAGTTGGTTCTTGATTTGATCCTTCTGTACATATCCTTGCACAAAAGGAGAAAGCCAACTTTGGAACTAGAACTTGCATCTTCCGAACCATCAACCATGTGTTAATTTGCCAGATGTGTGCAAGTTAATTCCCCCACCTTAATTACACATGACAACAAAATCGACGTGCACTCTTTCTATACCAGCTGAATTCGTCAACAAATTTATTGTTTGGTTCGTCCTAAATTTAGATAGGTACCCATATCTGCTCAGCATGTTACTATCTGCTTATCAATCTGGCACTTGCATTCTTTTTTTTTTTTTCAAATGAGGCGTGTGTGGTTATGTGCTAATATATATGCATGATTCCATCTTAATTTTTAGGATCATTAATCAATATAAGAATTTTAGCTAACAAGATTAATTGTAATTATTGTCACTACAAGGGGAAAGTGATAAAGACGAAGAGCGTGGAGTACATGCCGTTCTTCCTGTCACTGGTGTGCTTCCTCAACGGCGTCTGCTGGACGGCCTACGCGCTCATCCGCTTCGACATCTATGTGACCATCCCCAACGGCCTCGGCGCCCTCTTCGGCGCCATTCAACTCATCCTCTACGCCTGCTACTACCGGACCACACCCAAGAAGACCAAGGCCGCCAAGGACGTCGAGATGCCCTCCGTCGTCGTCTCCGGCCCCGGCGCCGCCACCGCCGCCGCTGCCGGTGGCGGTAACACCGGCGGCGGCAGCGTCTCCGTCACCGTCGAGCGATGAGCTGAGCTGAGCTACCAAAGCCGTCGTCGTACGTGATTTCGACCGTCATATCGATCATATATCCTCTGAAATGTCGAGTGGTTTTTAACTCAGAGAGTGTGTCGTCGTGGTTTCCCGCAGTAGTGAAAGGACTTGATTTCACATGCAGCTCATGCATGCATGTAATTTAGCCATAATTATATATTATATTATGCCGAGATAATGAGACCATGCTACCCTGTGCTTTGGTTTTGGTTGGTGTCGTGATCACGATGGCGTTGTTAATTGTCTCTTTGCTTCGCCTTGCTGTGTGCCACCTCGTTTACTATACTGGTCAAAAGTTCGACACTGGTTATTAGGCTAAGCTGTCCATGGATCTTCAGTACGGCTTTTGCTTTTTCATCTGCAACGTGTGTGCAGGTTATTGTCGTAACACAGCGAATCTTTTACTCTCATCACCTACTTAATTAGACGATCGAAGAATTTAATTGGGTCAATAATGTGGAGATTTTGGCAGTAGAAGACCTGTTGCAATCGAAAGGGAGGATTTTGTCCAGGTGCTAGCTAGGCGCCAGGCGATGTGAGCTGAGCATTGATCAGCTAGACTGACAGCGAGAAGAGGTGATCGATGTGGATTGGTCATGGATTGAAAAGGACCGGTGCAGAGGAGCAGTATGTGTTGTGGGCTCCTTCCTTGGGTCTCTTGCGTGCCTTAAGCAAATTATTCGATCAGCAGCCGAATTCGGATCATCTCTTAAAGTGTTGTACGTACAAAAGACTGAAGAAAGAACAAGAGGAATCTAGTCAAACAAATGTGTATTTCTAAGTGCCGAAAGTACCCCCATCTCTTTTCCTCCGCCGCGCCGAGAAAGAATTGAAGCATGATCTCCCCGGACGCGGCTCGCAACGTCGTCGGCATCATCGGCAATGTCATCTCCTTCGGCCTCTTCCTCGCCCCCGTGTAATTAAGTTCTTCTAATTAAGCCGATCATATCGACTATCTCTTATATATATACAATACAACAAATTCTGAATTTCATTTCTGGTTGTGTGTATATATGTATGCAGGCCGACGTTCTGGAGGATCTGCAAGAGGAAGGACGTGGAGGAGTTCAAGGCGGACCCGTACCTAGCGACGCTGCTCAACTGCATGCTCTGGGTGTTCTACGGCATCCCCGTCGTCCACCCCAACAGCATCCTCGTCGTCACCATCAACGGCATCGGCCTCCTCGTTGAGGGCACCTACCTCCTCATCTTCTTCCTCTACTCCCCCAACAAGAAACGCGTACGTCGATCGATCCATGATCTGTTCATTATTTCCTTCCTCGATCTATACATTAATCTTTATCATGATCTAATTAACCCGTGCCATTGATCATATCATCGATCGTGCAGCTGAGGATGTGTGCTGTGTTGGGCGTGGAGTTGGTGTTCATGTTGGCGGTGATTCTAGGTGTGCTGCTAGGCGCGCACACCCATGAGAAGCGCTCCATGATCGTTGGCATCCTCTGCGTCTTCTTCGGCTCCATCATGTACTTCTCCCCTCTCACCATCATGGTACGTATGTCCCTCCTTTCCTTTCTCCCATCTGTATCTTCTCCAAGTAATTACGAATTTTCTTTCTTATACTGTTATTAATGCCCACGGTAATGCCGTGGATTAATTGTGGATAATGATCTGGTTGGACGTACGGTCCGGAGTAGTAAGTATGCAGATTATGTAATTTTGCGGCTGTTAATCTGCATGGATTTGCGGGGCCCACATGTCTGTCAATGGTTACTATACTGTTGTGTTGCCTTGTGTGGATGGTCGTTTGATAGGTTATAATCCACTTACTAATTTGGTGGGACTCACTGTTTAGATAGGTCCAAGTTTAATTTCTTTTTCTGGAACATTTGAGAGAGGAGAGATTGGCAACTTAATTGTCCAGGTTGTTTTCTGTTGCTTACCTCCTACTGGTGATTACCCAGGGGTTACTGTCATCTTTAATACTTGTTGCATGATCTAGACATAAAAAAGGTAGGTATCCATCATCATCTGCTGAAGATTTTGCATTCTACTCAGGGCAGGTGACTCATCAGGTTGTGGTTGGGGGCATTGAAGCATTCACAATCTGTGAGCATTTGCAGTTGGTTCTTGATTTGATCCTTCTGTACATATCCTTGCACAAAAGGAGAAAGCCAACTTTGGAACTAGAACTTGCATCTTCCGAACCATCAACCATGTGTTAATTTGCCAGATGTGTGCAAGTTAATTCCCCCACCTTAATTACACAGGACAACAAAATCGACGTGCACTCTTTCTATACCAGCTGAATTCGTCAACAAATTTATTGTTTGGTTCGTCCTAAATTTAGATAGGTACCCATCTCTGCTCAGCATGTTACTATCTGCTTCAATCTGGCACTTGCATTCCATAATCCATATATACATGATCTTCAAATGAGGCGTGTGTGGTTATGTGCTAATATATATGCATGATTCCATCTTAATTTTTAGGATCATTAATCAATATAAGAATTTTAGCTAACAAGATTAATTGTAATTATTGTCACTACAAGGGGAAAGTGATAAAGACGAAGAGCGTGGAGTACATGCCGTTCTTCTTGTCGCTGGTGTGCTTCCTCAACGGCGTTTGCTGGACGGCCTACGCGCTCATCCGCTTCGACATCTACGTGACCATCCCCAATGGCCTTGGCGCCCTCTTCGGCGCCATCCAGCTCATCCTCTACGCCTGCTACTACCGGACCACACCCAAGAAGACCAAGGCGGCCAAGGACGTCGAGATGCCGTCCGTCGTCGTCTCCGGCCCCGGCGCCGCCACCGCCGCCGCTGCCGGTGGCGGTAACACCGGCGGCGGCAGCGTCTCCGTCACCGTCGAGCGATGAGCTGAGCTAGCAAAGCCGGCTTACGTGATTTCCACCGTCATATCGATCATATATCCTCTGAAATGTCGAGTGGTTTTTAACTCAGAGAGTGTGTCGTCGTGGTTTCCCGCAGTAGTGAAAGGACTTGATTTCACATGCAGCTCATGCATGCATGTAATTTAGCCATAATTATATATTATATTATGCCGAGATAATGAGACCATGCTACCGGCCTGTGCTTTGGTTTTGGTTGGTGTCGTGATCACGATGGCGTTGTTAATTGTCTCTTTGCTTCGCCTTGCTGTGTGCCACCTCGTTTACTATACTGGTCAAAAGTTCGACACTGGTTATTAGGCTAAGCTGTCCATGGATCTTCAGTACGGCTTTTGCTTTTTCATCTGCAACGTGTGTGCAGGTTATTGTCGTAACACAGCGAATCTTTTACTCTCATCACCTACTTAATTAGACGATCGAAGAATTTAATTGGGTCAATAATGTGGAGGATTTTGGCAGTAGAAGACCTGTTGCAATCGAAACGGAGATCAGGCGTGTCCAGGTGCTAGCTAGGCGCCAGGCGATGTGAGCTGAGCATTGATCAGCTAGACTGACAGCGAGAAGAGGTGATCGATGTGGATTGGTCATGGATTGAAAAGGACCGGTGCAGAGGAGCAGTATGTGTTGTGGGCTCCTTCCTTGGGTCTCTTGCGTGCCTTAAGCAAATTATTCGATCAGCAGCCGAATTCGGATCATCTCTTAAAGTGTTGTACGTACAAAAGACTGAAGAAAGAACAAGAGGAATCTAGTCAAACAAATGTGTATTTCTAAGTGCCGAAAGTATTTGTTTAGTCAGAGAGCCCATAGATAACGCTAGAAGCCTAAAACCAAATTCAGAGTTTTCCTTAACAAGGTTCACATGATATAAAGCAGGTAGAACGTCAGTCTAATGACACAAACAACAGCAGTTGCTCAACCTTGCACGACTCAGAGGGAAGCCATCAATCTAACTATGTACACTACTTGCCAAAAATATGTGGGTCATTTTTTAGACCTAATGACCAGTCTAATACTCTAATGCACCCTCTTATAAAATAATAAAACTAGTTACCAAATAAACTAGTCTCCTCTCTACACTCTGACCAATTAAAAAAATATTTTTACCGTCCAACGGTACCTACTGGTGGTACCTATTGGTACCAAATCCTGGCCATTGGATCTGGTCCGATCCAACAGCTCGCAGAGTTTGGTATCGCGATATCACACCCTGAAAATTTTGAGTTTCAAAATCCGGAAACAAAAATTGGAATAATTGAAAATCTTTTTCAAACTTTCTTTCATGCTGATATGTTTTGGATTTTCCTTTTCTTTCCTATTGTGCCAGTGCCAAATTAAGATCAACAAAGGAATTGAATTTAAATTCTAAATTCATCTATGAATTTAGAATAAAATTTATTAAAGAACCTTGGTTATCAAATAATGTAATTTTAAGAAAATATTTGAAAACAAAAGCAAATACTAATTATCTTCCTAATCTCTCCTTTCTATGAATTAATATTTCTTTAAATAATTATTTTGCAAATGAAAGGAAACTAATAAATTATCTTCTAAAAACCTCTTTATGAAATTAAGCCCTTTAAGAAGCTAATTATAAAGCTTTTCATAAAAGTTCAGTTTGGCTCCCTGCAAAGCCTAGCTCAGCCCGGTCCAAACCCTCTCTTCCCCTCACACCCTAAGTCCATTTCGGGTCCTTCAGAACCCTCTCTTCCCCTTTCTCCCTTTCCTTCCTCCCCACCCGGCCCACCGAGCTCGATCCCCTTCTCCCTCCTCGCGCCGTTCGACCGCCGCTGCCCAAGCGGCTCGCCGAGACGCCGTCGTTCGTCCTGCTGCTTCCGCCGCATCCATCCTGGTGAGTGAGCACACCCTCCGCCACCGCCGCCTGCGCCGATCCCCATCCAAACGCGCGAGCGAGCGAGGCGAGCAGTGTCGCCGTCGTTCGTCCTGCTGCTTCCGCCGCATCCATCCTGGTGAGTGAGCACACCCTCCGCCACCGCCGCCTGCGCCGATCCCCATCCAAACGCGCGAGCGAGCGAGGCGAGCAGTGTCGCCGTCGTTCGTCCTGCTGCTTCCGCCGCATCCATCCTGGTGAGTGAGCACACCCTCCGCCACCGCCGCCTGCGCCGATCCCCATCCAAACGCGCGAGCGAGCGAGGCGAGCAGTGTCGCCGTCGTTCGTCCTGCTGCTTCCGCCGCATCCATCCTGGTGAGTGAGCACACCCTCCGCCACCGCCGCCTGCGCCGATCCCCATCCAAACGCGCGAGCGAGCGAGGCGAGCAGTGTCGCCGTCGTTCGTCCTGCTGCTTCCGCCGCATCAGTTACGCGCATCCTCTTTCCCATCTCTCTCTCTGTCTCTACCCACGCACTTTTTTTTTTCTCGAATTTTGCCTTAACCTTAATGCTAATGACAGTGTGATGTTTCCCAAAAAGTTTGGGGGGTTCAACTGAACCCCAATGTCCCATGTTAGCGATCCGCCACTGATGCATAGGAGGTGTTTGTGGAAATGACAGTAAGGGAGGTCTTCTTTGTGACCCACGTCAGAGGGCAGTACTGCAGAGGAGACTCATCCAGTGTGTATGGGGGTATTGTGGTCTGGGATAAAAGCAAGTGGATTCGATACGTAGTTTTGCACCTGCTGTCTTGAATGTTTCTGACGGCGAGTTGAGTGATTGCCTGATTCGTGCCAAACAGAATTTTACAAAGTGCTATCTGATAGGTTGAAGAAAGCACACTTCAGTGGAGTTTACATTGTCTAAGAGTGTTCCCATATGGTTACTGAAAGGGTAGTTTACTTATTCGAGGGTACGAAGCATGCCAACTCGACTACTTTGGTATACCTGTCCTTTGAAGTTGTATGGCTTGTATCCAATGATTTAGCCTAATTTAGTTGTTTGATGAGTTAATGAGTAGTTGAATGAGAACACTGCTATAGACAGGCTTTGCGACGATATTTTCAGGCATTCTGTTGGAAAATATTGTATGTTCCAGTACTCAACCTGGAGCAGTACTGTTTCTGACTTTGTGAAACCTCAAGAAGCTCATATTCTGTTGGTATCTTGATAGTTCCCTCTTACATGGTCATTGTGTATCATTTGCATGTGACTGAAGTACTGTGATTTCCTGAAGAAACCACTCTTATAATGCTGCTTTTTTTAATTGTCAAACTTCATGGTGATGCAAATATTTTTGCCTTTCTGTGTTGCTTCTATCTATGGCTGAAACTCGGCTGCATATGACATTTAGAAATTTTATTTACGTGGTTTTTTGTTCCCAGTAAGTTGGCTACTGTGAAGAACTGTGTGCATCTCTAACTGATTTGGTATTTTCTTTTCTAACACCAGCATCGACCAGTTGTGGGATGAATATTTTGTACCAATGTAAGGAGATCTTAAAGATCCAGAAGTTCCGGCGTACGGCCTCCTATGCTGGATTCTACTGCTTCACTGCCCTAATGACCTATGCTTACACGAGCAATACGTATATTACTGTTGAACTATCCTTTCTTGTGTACTTGCAGAATTTTCTCACCTAGTTTTCTTCCCTGCGAATAATCTCTGAACTTATTGCAGGACAAGGGCTGGCATTTCTAGGGGCGACCAATTTTATGCCTCGTATCCCGCTGGTACAGAGCTACTAACTGACACTGCAAAGGTATGAAAACTGAAATATGTCTTGGTGCCGCTTTGTTATTATCTTGACAGGATGTGAATGCAAAGGAAGTGTCATTTTAAAAAGAACAATTCAAGTCACTTGCTTCAGAAAGGTGATGTTTGATTTGATTTGGTGGTTTGCAGCTTTACAAGGCTGCATTAGGTAATTGTTTCGAAATAGATGACTGGGGTCCAATAGAGTTCTCTATTATGGCAAAGCATTTTGATCGGCAAGGCAAACCACCATATGCGTATCATGCAGTAAGTAGCTGCCCACTTATCTTTCATTTACTGCAAACTCCGCTTGCTAAACACTTGCAAATCTACATTTTCTCTCAAAAACACATATATTCTTTTGGTTGTTAGGATCTAACTTTTCCCTGCAAAAATTGCAAGTTTTATGTGTACTTTCACTATGTTTTTCAGCAATACATGGCACACCTTCTCTCCCATGGGCAGCTCGATGGAAGTGGATAACTGCACGATGTGCTTAGACTTCTGGTTTGTCTTGTGATGAGATCTGGTGTAAACTGTAGCCCGTAAGTTATGGTAGCGTATTGTTGGTATCATCATGACAATTAAATTTTACTAAGATCTTGTACAAAAGAGCTGCCTTGGTACGCTGTGAGTTCAGATGGCTCGCGACAGTGAATTGCAGTGTTGAAAGCATAAATAGATTCTGGATTTTCAAGCTATGAACCACTACATTACGAACTTATTACTAGTGTCATTAATCCAATGGTTCCTGAAAGAAATTATGACGTATCCTTTTCGCGAATACAAAGAAATGATGATGTCTGTTGAAGCATTAATGCTGTTCAATTTGTTGAAGGGAACTCCTTGGGTAGTGGTGTTGGCACTGGTTTGTGTGCTCTTATCTGGACTCAGTCATGCACTTGTATTTGGGTTGTGTCCTGGATTTCTGAGTTATATCCTCTCCGTCCCTCCCAAAATATAAAGTATTTTATCTGTTTAGATTTGATTTGTAGTACTAGAATGTGTTCCATCTCTGTGCAAATGGCACGTTGGCTGTCTTCTGAATTTTACCTCATCCGTCCCATTTCTGGGGCATATTCAGATTGATATCTATTGACGCCGATATGAGCTAAATATGATTATCTCATAATTTCAAAATTTTGATACAAACTGAACAATCAGTAATACCTATTCTCTCTCATCTTATCAAATTTTGCTGTTATCCGAATTTTAGTAGGGCAGAAAACCCAAACAAACCCTTGACTAGTACATTCTACATTGGACATGGTAAACATGAAATGGGGAAAAAAAAGTACAGGTAATTTTGTCGACGCTTGGAAAAAGAACAAAAATGACATGCATCATCCATTTCCAAAGCTGGAGCAAGAATCACGCGCGCTGATGCAGCAGACAGCAGCCTGAGGAACACGCGGCGCGCGCGACGCGGCCACCGGAGCACGCGCGCCACGCGCGCGATTCTCTAGTCTCGGAGCAGCGACAACCGCGCCACGTACCTGGCGGCCTTGCTGTTGTTCGCCGCCGCGACGGCCTCGTCGACGGCGTCCGCGAGCGGCAGAGCAGCGCGGCGGTGGGCCGCCGCCGGCTCGCCTTGGCGCGGCGCCGGCTGCGAGAGCGCCGCCCGCGGCTGTCGTAGTGGATGGCGCCCGGAAGCTGAGCGGCTCGCACCGCTCCCCCATCAGTATCGCCCGCCGCCACAGCCCCTCGCACACCGCCACCGCCGTCGGGCTTCCCGGTCTCGCCACGCGCGCCGCCGCCGCCTCCCCGGCGGAGCAGGCGCGCGCGGAAAGGCGGCGGGTGGCGCGCGACACGCGTCGCGCACAGGCGCCCACGGCGCTGGACGCTTTGCTGAGGAGGCCGCCGGCCATTGATGGTGGTGGAGAGCGCCCCGCGCCGCCGCGCCGCGCCGCCGGCCTCCACTGGTGTTGGAACTTCTGTACTCCGAGTCTAGTAGTACAGCGCAATGCAGATTGCAAAGGAATAAATACATTTTTTCTTCTTCTTGGGAATTAATGCTTTTAAGGAGTAAATCTTTTCCAATGAGAAAGGATCCAAAAAATTTGCATCATTATATATGGCAGTATTTAATGCATGACTATCCTTGGGGTTGGAAGTTGGCAAAGAATTATCTGGCCCATATAAAATCTTTTGTTTGGAATGATAGTTTTGGCACAATTCAAATGCTTGGAAGTTACAGCAAACGCCTGATCATCCTTAACCAGCCTAAGAGCAAGTTCAATAGTATAGCAACTACTAGCTCCAATTCATCTATAGCCAATCTAATAGCTCATTCATACAATAATTACATACTACATTTTAATATCTAGCCCCACCTGTCATAGACATACTGCGTCTTGGAGTCCGTGCTACAGCTGGCTACAAATCTGTAGCCCGCTGCTCTCTCTCTCCTGATTTATCTTCTTAAAATATGTTTGTAGCTGGCTTATAGCCTGTTATTGTACTTCTCTAAGAAGTGATCGTTGCTGGTTACAAAATAAAGCCCTTGTTTCTTTGGATTGCAGAAGCTCATCAACATTGCACAGCTACCGTTATTTTCCTATCAAAAGAAACTGAAATGTATATCCCTCCTGCATGTACAATGTGCAGTGTTTTAAAAAAAAAAATGTTGCCAACCAAAAACCGCTCACCAGTAGTTTCATCGATGACTGAGTGGTCTCAACAAAAACCAATGAAATTCATGCAAATTTGTCAGAAAATTTGAATTTAATTTGATTTTTGCAACACAGCAAATGGACAACATATATGCTACTATTGCAAGGCTGCACCATACACGTCCTTATTGCAAAAAAAAAAAGGTGAAAATGCATAGGCATGGGCTGCATGTTTGCCAGGCAGGCCAAAATAGACCAACCAAATTTACTTAAGATTGAAAATATATACAAATATAAAAAATTTAAGTTCAACTAAGAAGCTGTCGAAGTAATGGAAGTTGTCACGAGCAAAACCTCCCAAAAGAAAAAGATTACACTGAGGACTACTCTCCTATACTTCTGAAAACCCCAGCTTCCTTCTAAATTGCCACTGCCTTTTGATTGAACCAACAGGAAACGGCTAGGCGCTGCTGGTTCTGAACACACGCGCATAGGATTCCATACTACCATTCACGCTCCTAACTGATTTGCAGAACATTACCAGCTTCAATTATCCAACCCACGATCATACAAACTGGCAGAAACACTTATTGGAACAGAGTATGATAAACACTTTAAGAAGTTATCGTAGGTAGTAATGAATTAGAAATTATAGAAGTAATAATCATTTACAAGCTGATGTGAACTGCACTTTTGCATTCATGAACCAAGATAATCGGTACAGCCTTTTATTCAAATTCTACTACATCGTGTGTACTTTCCAATAAACAACTAAAACCAGTATCATTTCTGCTATCCTCTTCTGATCGTCGTAGATAGATTCAAATGGTTCGATCGATGGTAAAATTTCTATTCTAAAGTGTCTGTACCACTGTCGCGCAACAAAACCAAGTAAAATCCTCACTAAATTCAACAGAATCAACAATATCTAGAACAATTTGAGTTCAGAGCATTGCAATGCTGGTAACTATCTGATCTTCTTGGTTCATGCCTGCCGGCGAGCTGCGCATCTGGAACCTCCAGAATGAAGCCTGGCGAGCGCGACGCCGACGAAGCGAAGCCCACAACCATCTCCCCCTTCGCCTTCCTTCTTCCACGACACCTCCTCGATCCGCCACACCGCCTGCCGGCGCCGCCACAGCGCGTACACGCCGCCTCCGCCCTCCCTCACCGCCACGGCCGCCACGGCGGCGGCGGCGGCGCCGTCCGGCTCGGCCTCGTCGCGCTCGGCGCACGACGACACCCGTCGTTGCTGCCGACGAGGCGCAGCGTGGCGCCGCCGCCCACCGCCACCGCCCCGTCGCTCCGCACCGCCACCGCGGCCGGCGAGGGGGGAGTCAGGGCTCCCGACACGGCCCTCGCGGCGCGCCTCCATGTCGGACGCGGAGAGGCGGGCCCGTGCTGGGCTGGCCCACGACAGGAACCCGCGGCTGACGTGCGCGGCGAGGAGGCGAGCGTCGGGGCCGCCGTACGCCGCGAGGAGGAGCGCCGCGAGGTCGCCGTCGGGGGACACCTGTAGATCCGCGCGCCCACGGTGAGGAAGGCGGCGCCGGAGTGGGGTCCACCGCGACGCCGCCGGGCGGCGCCGCGGGGTCGGGAGCGTGGCGGAGAAGAGAGCCTCGCGTGGGGCCGCGGGTGCGGAGTCGTAGGCGGCGACGGAGGCCCGGGGACGCCACGAGGAGCGGCGGCGGGCGGTCGTCGACGCGACAGCGGAGGCGCCGCGGTGGGACGCGATCGACTCGGTGACCCCGGCGTCGGAGACGGAGAGGACGGCCTCGCCGCCGCCGGCGACGACGAAGTGCTGCGCCGTGGGGTCCCAGGCGAGGGAGGCGGGGGAGACGCCGCGGGCTGGGGTGAAGGTGATGACGTGGCGGCCGGAGGCGGGGCCCGGCGCGACGGCGGCGAGGAGGAGGAGGAGAAGAGGGAGGAGGGAGGCGGTGGCCATCTTTGGATCGGATTGGATTGGATGCGTTCTGCTTGTGCGGAGATTCGTTTCGTTCCAAGACCGAAGAAGCGAAGACGATTTGCGCCTCCTTCTTTGACTTATTTTCGTTTTCTTTTGTACGTATGAACTGGAAAAGGGATGAACGACACTATACTGTTGGTCTCTTGCACAGGGACGTAGAGGAGTACAAAATAAGGCGGCGTATTTACAAACGAAAAATAATTTATAAATAAAAATTTTATATACATGCTCTTAGCGATCTAAAAACAAAGACAAAAAGAAATAAACTTTGATTAAAAAAACTTAAAATCACTCTAAATTTAAGGTTTAAAAATTAACTTTTGGTTTGATAAGCATAAGCATAAGCATAAGTTAAGATCTAAAAGCAAAGACCAAAAAATAAACTTTGATTAAAAAAACTTAAAATCAACTATAAATTTAAGGTTAAAAATTTAACTTTTAGTTGATAAGTATAAGCATAAGTGAAAAGATGAAATTGTCAATCAGATAACAAAGTGTTTGACATTTGAGGCCTGAGGAACTTTGGATGTGCTCTAAGTTTTCGCTGTAGAGCAAGTTCAACAGTACTGCTAATGGTTGGCTTCAAAGATATTCATGTTAACAATAGAGTAAACTAGTAAAAAAAAAACAGTAGATATAATAGTTTAGCTATTGATAAACTACACACAAATATCCATAAAAGTACATTTAATATTTTAATCTATCTTTCACATTGCTCTTTCTTTCCGACTGTTCTTGTCCGCTCATTTACCCCCTACTATTCTTTCTCTATCAGCACTTCACAATGAAGACATTGACCCCAGCAATACTTGAGCGGCAGCCGTCGTGGAGCGCGTGTGCCGCGTGCAGCAAATTAGTCGCTGGTTTATCTGCTCTCTCTTCATTATTCCTCTCCAGCTCAGCTTATAATCTCATGTGGAATAGAAATCGTCATTGTTTGGACTACTATTGTACCTGCTCTAACATGCATACCACATAATGTTTCGGAGATTGGTCTCTTTATCTCTATACCCTCCTATTCAATGGACTATTTGTCCTCTATGCTGCTGTAATGGAACAATAGAATAAGCTCTTGTTTAGTTCCCAACTTTTTCTTCAAACTTTCAATTTTTCCATCACTTCAAAACTTTCCTAAACACACAAACTTTCAACTTTTCCGTCACATCATTCCAATTTCAACCAAACTTCCATTTTTTGTGTAAACTAAACATACCCTAAGGCTGTGTTCGCTAGAACACGTTCCCATCCCGGAACAGTGAACACGGAAAACGGAACGGTCCATTAGCGCGTGATTGATTAAGTATTTGCTAATTTTTTTAAAAAAATGGATTAATTTGATTTTTTTAAGCAACTTTCATATAGAATTTTTTTTGCAAAAAACACACCGTTTAGCAGTTTGAAAAGCGTGCGCACGAAATACGATGGAGAAGGGTTGGGAACCCTTGGGGTCCGAACACACCCTAAGTCCTCACATTGTGACTTTGCATCTATCTTCGTTATAAGTTCGCTACTATTGACTTTACCTTGTAGCAACAACACTATCTCTTATAATACCATGAGTCTCTACTTGTGTGCCAATGTCTCCCTATCATCAATATTGCGGACTTGCCTTCAAATGAGAATTTGAGTGTAGTAACACACAATAAATGAGCCGAATGGAGAAGCTTGATAGCATGGTAAGTGTCGGATATGAACCAATTAAGTATTACGGAGTATATGAAACCAATTAAGTACTAGAGGTGGCAAGGACTTGCCGTAGCCTCAAATTCATAATCGAAAGACACAGTGGTTTTGGATATAATCCGTACAGCTCAATCGTAAAATCATATATATCATCATAAAATCCTAGTTATTTTACCTATGTAAAATGAATCGTAGAATTGTAAGAATTAAAGAATCAACAATTTTGCTGGAATCACACGTAGATACATTCCTTAGCTTACAATAGTATTCTAGATAACTAATGTGAGTGTTGTGGTGGACGCGCTACAGCCATAGGAGGTGACTATGTGATGGGCAAAGGTCCGACGTAGTGGCAGGGAGGCAAGCCGGACATCTTGGATCGATGTGTTTGTCTTCTCGAAAAGATTGGGAATGAAGCAATCAAACTAGGAAAAAAATTCTATGCGGCATTTGGTATCAAATGAGTTCATCATGTTTAAAAAAATGCTCGACATTTGGTATCGTCTTCTTAATTTCTTTTCGTAACTATTTAAGTAACTATCCTTACACTACTTTTTTTTTTTTTGCAAATCGCGCTGCCATTCTTGTTCATCTATTGATTTCGTCAATTTTCAAGCACATGTATAGGAAGGGTATGATGGATTGATGGGTACATGTTAGCACGTGTTAAAAAATCAGTCCATTATGTTGTGCCCTTTATAAATAATAAAAATTACTCATACGATCAGTATCCCTGCAACATCCCTCCAAAAACATAATGTTTCTTTATTCAATATTTTCTTCTTAAAAAATAGCCGTATAGCCTTACATGGGTGCACCCCCATTATCGCTAAAGATCAAGAGTACTGTTTCTGACTTTGTGAAACCTCAAGAAGCTCATATTCTGTTGGTATCTTGATAGTTCCCTCTTACATGGTCATTGTGTATCATTTGCATGTGACTGAAGTACTGTGATTTCCTGAAGAAACCACTCTTATAATGCTGCTTTTTTTAATTGTCAAACTTCATGGTGATGCAAATATTTTTGCCTTTCTGTGTTGCTTCTATCTATGGCTGAAACTCGGCTGCATATGACATTTAGAAATTTTATTTACATGGTTTTTTGTTCCCAGTAAGTTGGCTACTGTGAAGAACTGTGTGCATCTCTAACTGATTTGGTATTTTCTTTTCTAACACCAGCATCGACCAGTTGTGGGATGAATATTTTGTACCAATGTAAGGAGATCTTAAAGATCCAGAAGTTCCGGCGTACGGCCTCCTATGCTGGATTCTACTGCTTCACTGCCCTAATGACCTATGCTTACACGAGCAATACGTATATTACTGTTGAACTATCCTTTCTTGTGTACTTGCAGAATTTTCTCACCTAGTTTTCTTCCCTGCGAATAATCTCTGAACTTATTGCAGGACAAGGGCTGGCATTTCTAGGGGCGACCAATTTTATGCCTCGTATCCCGCTGGTACAGAGCTACTAACTGACACTGCAAAGGTATGAAAACTGAAATATGTCTTGGTGCCGCTTTGTTATTATCTTGACAGGATGTGAATGCAAAGGAAGTGTCATTTTAAAAAGAACAATTCAAGTCACTTGCTTCAGAAAGGTGATGTTTGATTTGATTTGGTGGTTTGCAGCTTTACAAGGCTGCATTAGGTAATTGTTTCGAAATAGATGACTGGGGTCCAATAGAGTTCTCTATTATGGCAAAGCATTTTGATCGGCAAGGCAAACCACCATATGCGTATCATGCAGTAAGTAGCTGCCCACTTATCTTTCATTTACTGCAAACTCCGCTTGCTAAACACTTGCAAATCTACATTTTCTCTCAAAAACACATATATTCTTTTGGTTGTTAGGATCTAACTTTTCCCTGCAAAAATTGCAAGTTTTATGTGTACTTTCACTATGTTTTTCAGCAATACATGGCACACCTTCTCTCCCATGGGCAGCTCGATGGAAGTGGATAACTGCACGATGTGCTTAGACTTCTGGTTTGTCTTGTGATGAGATCTGGTGTAAACTGTAGCCCGTAAGTTATGGTAGCGTATTGTTGGTATCATCATGACAATTAAATTTTACTAAGATCTTGTACAAAAGAGCTGCCTTGGTACGCTGTGAGTTCAGATGGCTCGCGACAGTGAATTGCAGTGTTGAAAGCATAAATAGATTCTGGATTTTCAAGCTATGAACCACTACATTATGAACTTATTACTAGTGTCATTAATCCAATGGTTCCTGAAAGAAATCATGACGTATCCTTTTCGCGAATACAAAGAAATGATGATGTCTGTTGAAGCATTAATGCTGTTCAATTTGTTGAAGGGAACTCCTTGGGTAGTGGTGTTGGCACTGGTTTGTGTGCTCTTATCTGGACTCAGTCATGCACCTGTATTTGGGTTGTGTCCTGGATTTCTGAGTTATATCCTCTCCGTCCCTCCCAAAATATAAAGTATTTTATCTGTTTAGATTTGATTTGTAGTACTAGAATGTGTTCCATCTCTGTGCAAATGGCACGTTGGCTGTCTTCTGAATTTTACCTCATCCGTCCCATTTCTGGGGCATATGTTGAAGAATGTGAAACCTGACGTCTTGTTAACCTGCCCTGAAGATGTTACCTCTCTTGAGGTGTAAATGTTCAGATTGATATCTATTGACGCCGATATGAGCTAAATATGATTATCTCATAATTTCAAAATTTTGATACAAACTGAACAATCAGTAATACCTATTCTCTCTCATCTTATCAAATTTTGCTGTTATCCGAATTTTCGTAGGGCAGAAAACCCAAACAAACCCTTGTACTAGTACATTCTACATTGACATGGTAAACATGAAATGGGGAAAAAAAAGTACAGGTAATGTTGTCGACGCTTGGAAAAAGAACAAAAATGACATGCATCATCCATTTCCAAAGCTGGAGCAAGAATCACGCGCGCTGATGCAGCAGCAGCAGCCTGAGGAACACGCGGCGCGTGCGACGCGGCCACCGGAGCACGCGCGCCACGCGATCGACGGGCATGCTTGTCATCCTCATTATTCAGGCAATTTGGTTGAGCTATATTTGAAATGCATGTTGAGATTTTTGGATATCTCTACGACTCTACCTGATGATAATTGTTTAGATTATCTGCACGAACCTAAAAAGTTATAACCTAAACAAGGTAAATTACCATGTTTAAGTTTGTGATGATGCTCTCCAAGAGCATTTCAATTCTCCTAGTTGCACCAAAAGACGCCAAATTGACGATATTAATAGAAACAGAGAAGACATCGAACAAAACAATAGGGCAAGTGGACTGCTCAGCACAAACAGCACATGCAACCTAATGATGTAATTAGGTGCGCATTCAACACTAAGAGCAGGTACAATAGCATGATTAAGCTGGCTCTAAATTTTCTCTCACCTTCCTAATCCTAGATTAAGCTAGCAAAATTGAAGAGAGAGAAACGAGCAGGCGCTTAACTTGGCGCCGGGCGCTAGCGCTTCATCCGACGCCGTATCGCTCGCATGCAGCCCACGAAGGCTTTTAACGCTCGCATGCAACTCACAACAGCTGGTATATTCCTACAAGTATTTAATGCTTTTGTGCTTTAACCAAGGCAACTTATAGCCAACTTATAGCTAGCTTGTTAGGGCAACACCAATGTATAAAATTGAAGTGAGCAGTAGTGTCAGGTCTTGGGTCAGAGGTAGTAGTTGTATGCAGGCAGCACAATGTGTATGAGATTTTAAGGTGGGGTCCACCAATAAAATATTCTCCAACCCTCAACCATTCATAAGTAAAGATGCTTTCATCCTGTACTCTCTCTGTCTCGATTGTGTAAACAACATTATTTATTCCCTTGCTATCGGTAGTAAGCATACTACCCGGTACTACTTATTTACTAGTTCCACAATGGCTATTACCAGGTTGTAGAGGAGCATTGAATGCCTATTACCTAGTTTCTCAACACATTGTGGATGCCCTAAGAGCAAGTTCAATAGTATAGTCAACTACTAGCTCCAATTCATCTATAGCCAATCTAATAGCTCATTCATACAATAGTTACATACTACATTATTAATATCTAGCACCACCTGTCATAGACATACTGCGTCTTGGAGTCCGTGTTACAGCACAGATTTGTAGCCCGCTGCTCTTCTTTCTCCTGATTTATCTTCTTAAAATATGTTTGTAGCTGGCTTATAGCCTGCTATTGTACTTGCTCTAAGAAGTGATCGTTTGCTGGTTACAAAATAAAGCCCTTCTTTCTTTGGATTGCAGAAGCTCATCAACATTGCACAGCTACCGTTATTTTCCTATCAAAAGAAACTGAAATGTATATCCCCTCCTGCATGTACAATGTGCAGTGTTTTAAAAAAAAAATGTTGCCAACCAAAAACCGCTCACCAGTAGTTTCATCGATGACTGAGTGGTCATCAACAAAAACCAATGAAATTCATGCAAAATTTGTCAGAAAATTTGAATTTAATTTTGATTTTTGCAACACAGCAATGGACAACATATATGCTACTATTGCAAGGCTGCACCATACACGTCCTTATTGCAAAAAAAAAGGTGAAATGCATAGGCATGCGGCTGCATGTTTGCCAGGCAGGCCAAAATAGACCAACCAAATTTACTTAAGATTGAAAAATATATACAAATATAAAAAATTTTAAGTTCAACTAAGAAGCTGTCGAAGTAATGGAAGTTGTCACGAGCAAAACCTCCCAAAAGAAAAATATTACACTGAGGGACTACTCTCCTATACTTCTGAAAACCCCAGCTTCCTTCCAAATCGCCACTTCCTTTTGATTGAACCAACAGGAAACGGACGCTGCTGGTTCTGAAACACACGCGCATAGGATTCCATACTACCATTCACGCTCTTACTGATTTGCAGGAACATTACCAGCTTCAATTATCCAACCCACGATCATACAAACTGCAGAAACACTTATTGGAACAGAGTATGATAAACACTTTAAGAAGTTATCGTAGGTAGTAATGAATTAGAATTTTATAGAAGTAATAATCATTTACAACAGCTGATGTGAACTGCACTTTGCATTCATGAACCAAGATAACCGTAACAGCCTTTTGATCAAATTCTACTACATCGTGTACTTCCAATAAACAACTGAAAACCAGGATCATTTCTGCTATCCTCTTCTGTCGTCGTAGATAGATTCATGGTTCGATGATGAGTAAAATTTCTATTCTACAAGTGTCTGTACCAACTGTCGCGCAACAAAACCAAGTAAAATCCTCCTAAATTCAACCAGAATTCAAAAATATCCTAGAACAATTTGGAGTTCAGAGCATTGCAATGCTGGTACTATCTGATCTTCTTGTTCATGCTGCCGGCGAGCTGCCGCATCTGGAACCTCCAGAACATGAAGATGGCGAGCGCGACGCCGACGAAGACGAAGCCCACAACCATCTCCCCTTCGCCTTCCTTCTTCCACGACACCTCCTCGATCCTCCACGCCGCCGCCTTCTCCGCGTCCGCCGCCACCAGCGCGTACACCCGCCTCCGCTCCCTCACCGCTACGGCCGCCACGGCGGCGCCGCCGTCCGGCTCGGCTCGTCGCGCTCGGCGCACGACGACCACCCGTCGTTGCTGCCGACGAGGCGCAGCGTGGCGCCGCCGCCCACCGCCACCGTCCCGTCGCTCCGCACCGCCACCGCGCGGCCGGCGAAGGGGGGAGTCAGGGCTCCCGAACGGCCTCGCGGCGCCGTCCTCCATGTCGACGCGGAGGAGGCGGCCCGTGCTGGGCTGGCCCACGAGCAGGAACCCGCGGCTGACGTGGCGCGCGAGGGAGCGAGCGGGTCGGGGCCGCCGTACGCCGGCGAGGGAGGGAGCGCCGCGAGGTCGCCGTCGGGGGACACTTTGTAGATCGCGCGCCCACGGTGAGGAAGGCGGCGCCGGAGTGCGGGTCACCGCGACGCCGCCGGCGGCGCCGCGGGGTCGGGGAGCGTGGCGGAGAAGACCTCGCGTGGGGCGCGGGGTGCGGAGGTCGTAGGCGGAGACGGAGCCCGGGGACGCCACGAGGAGGCGGCGGCGGCGGTCGTCGACGGGCGACAGCGGAGGCGCCGCGGTGGGACGCGATCGACTCGGTGACCCCGGCGTCGGAGACGGAGAGGACGGCCTCGCCGCCGCCGGCGACGACGAAGTGCCTGCGCCGTGGGGTCCCAGGCGAGGGAGGCCGGGAGACGCCCGGGCTGGGGTGAAGGTGATGACAGTGGCGGCGGAGGTGGGGCCCGGCGCGACGGCGGCGAGGAGGAGGAGGAGAAGCTTGAGGAGGAGGCGGCGGCCATCTTTGGATCGGATCGGATTGGATTGCGTTCTGCTTTCTGGGAGATTCGTTTCGTTCGAAGACCGAAGAAGCGAAGACGATTTGCGCCTCCCTCTTTGACTTCAAGAACGGGATGTTTTTCCTTTTTCTTTTGGACGAGGGAATAATTGCATAAAACTGGAAAAGGGGTGAACGACGATTATGCTCTTGCACAAGGATGTACAGAACAAAAAAAAAATCAGATTACTAGATAATATTTCGAACAAAACAGATGACGAAGTGTTTGACAGTTGAGGGAATTTTGGGTGTGCACCGAGTTTTCGCTTTAACATTTCTACCACATTAAAGTTTTGGAGTAACTATTACTGTATGGAATATTGGTCTTCATCTCTACACCTTCTTATTCGATGAGCAATTCTATCCTCCATGCTATTATAATGATGAAACAATAGAGTAAATCCTTGCTGTTGTAACTTTGCATCTATCTATGTTATAAGTTCGCTACGATTGACTGTAACATGTAGCAACAACACTACATGAGTCCCTACTTGTGTGCCAATATTTCACCCATCACCCAATATTACGGACTTGCCTTCAAATGAGAATCTGAGTGGTGTATCACACAATAGATGAACCCGAGTAGAGAAGCTTGATAACAAAGTAAGTGTCAGGGATATGGAACTAATTAAGTATTAGAGGTGGCAAGGGCTAACTACAGTGGAAGTTGGAAATGGAGCTAGAACCTCCTTCTGGCATGACAGGTGGATTGGTGGAATCATTCTTGCTGAACAGTTTGCACCACTTTTTTCGCACATAAAAAACAAGCAGACCTCAGTCCAGCATGTCTTGCAGAGTGGTATCACACAAGGGATTGTTCCACGGATATTTGAAGCCGCTCGACTTCAGTTGATTGAACTAGAGGAACTACTTCAGCATTTTATTCTTACTGATGAACCGGATATTAGAAGGAATTACAGAAGCCTGGGGACAAACTTGACGACCAAGGAGATATATCAGACCAGGCTGCCTACTGGATCAGCTTCTCCGAACTGGAATTGGATTTGGGACTGTAAAGCGCCTATGAAAGTTAAACTGTTTGCTTGGCTACTTGATAGAGATCGCCTATCTACAAAGCACAATCTCCTGAAGAAGAAGAAGATTGTTCAGTCAGGCACTTGCAGCATCTGTAATAGCGGGCCGAAAACGGGTTCCCATCTCTTCTTCTCTTTCACATTTGTGGCAAGTTTCTGGCACAAAATCGCAGTGCTTCCTTCGGTTCAGGATGTGGCGCTATTGCATCAAATAAAGACAACCCAGGCGGTGCTGGGGCTATATTTCAAAGTTTTCTACCTGCTCTGTTTCTGGGTAATCTAGAATCACCGATATAATGTTGTATTCAGAGGGATGGAGCCGTCGGCCCGTCGCTCCAATCATGCCTGCAGCGCTGTGTAAGTGAGGCTGCCCTTTCGGCAGAAATTTTGAAGCCAAAGGACATATTTGTAATATTTGCTTGGAAGGCCCCTCCAAACTCTAAATGCTTTGTAATAGGATCAAACTGTGTAACCTTTCTTCAATGCAATGAGGGGAATCCATACAGCTCACATATAGGCGTTGCTATTTTGGCTGTTCAAATCACAATCCTGAACCTCAATCGTGCGCAACAATGCTTGGTGTTCTTTTCTCGTAAAGATGAATATGAAGATAAAAATTAAGTTTTTTTCGTAAAACGAGGTGGTATGAACGTATGATTGATTGAGTTTTAATTATTATAAACTTGGAAATAGATTAATATGATATTTTAGAGCAGCTTTTATATAGAAAATTTTCGCACGAACACACCGTTTAGCAGTTTAAAAAACATGCCACGAAAATCTTAATCTTTATTCAACTCTTGTTGGAGAAGAAAAGGGGACGCCATTCTTGTTCACCAATTGATTTCGTCAATTTTCAAGCACATGTATTATGTATAGGAAGGGTATGATGAGTACATGTTAGCACGTGTTAAAAAATCAGTCCATTATGTTGTGCCCTTTATAAATAAATAAAAAAATTACTCATACGATCAGTATCCCTGCAACATCCCTCCAAAAACATAATGTTTCTTTATTCAATATTTTCTTCTTAAAAAATAGCCGTATAGCCTTACATGGGTGCACCCCCATTATCGCTAAAGATCAAGAAGACACCATCCTCACCCAACAGAACACATAACTAACTAAGCGTTCGCCGGAGGAACCGGGCAGTTGCTGTTGCACTCCTCGATGGTTCGGAAGGGCGGGTTGTCGTCGGGCCTCACGATGCACCTGTAGCAGGAGCTCCACGCCTCCGGGATGCAGAAGTTGGACGGGCTGCAGATGGTGATCGGGTCGAACTGTGGCTGCGCGACGCCGCCAGCAGCAGCCGATTCCTTCGCCGGCTCGACGACGATGGTGGCGTGTGTCCTGCCACCTGAGGGTTAATCAACAGAGATTATTCAGTTTGTTATGAAGATAATATGGATTGGTAGAAGATGAAAAAAAAAAAGAAAAAAAAAAGGGAAGAGGATGAGATTATTGCCCGTGATGATCCACGCTTACCGTGCACCGCGATGGCGAGGCTTCCGAGGGCGAGGAACAGCATGAAAATGGCGCTGCACTTCATGTTTGCTGCTCTGCAAAAGTATATGTGGTGTGTATGTGTATTTGTGTGCTGAATTGGACCTTGTTTGTCGATCTTCTGTGTTGATGGAATACAATGGGGTCCTCCTAAGTATTTATAGATGATCAAATGGCTGGCTTAGTTTAGAAGCTAATCTTTACAAGGGATAAACCCATCCATAATCTGCTGGGTTTGATTGGATGCTTATTAGGAGCGTATCTTTGCTTTGCTAAGAATGGCAATGTGTAATTACGAGGATCATGACTGGATTAGATTGCTTACCAAAGAGGTTAATAGTATCTATTTTTACCTTAATATACTAATAGAAGATTACTTTTGGATGGCTGGTTTTTGGTCCAAAACTAGTGCAAAATATGGGCCTGAAATTTCACACAAGGTCTAAAAGTAATCTTCTAGTAGTATATTAAGGTCTAAAAGTGTGCTTCGATGGGCTGGTAACTCACTAAAGTTGCACTCGGTTTGGGCCGTTCCTCACTTCCTCTTAATGTTGCGGCAGACGCTAAATGAGCCGAGTAGAGGAGCTCGTTAGCATGGTACTCCGTATGTTTCAAGGACACGTACCAATTAAGCACTGTTGAAGTAAAATATCAGTAGTGTGGTGGTAGAGTCATGGATGCATGACTCCACCTTAAGGATTAAATCCTGATGCCTACAAATATTATGGATACACATGCGAGTTTTCAGTAGGGATTCAGTTGGGGCAAGGATGTGCCACTGGTACTAGTTCCTTAAGCTTGTGTTTTTGGTACTAGTTCCTTTAGCTTGTGTTTTGGGGCGCACTTGTAGGTGCGTGAGTGTGGTGTACGTGCATGTGTGATGCAATTAATGTAATATAGCTACATCTTAAAAAAAATAGAGTATCTAGCTAAATACCCATGAATGTCACCGTCTCACCGATGCCGACGATCGACGTGTTGTGCTCCGAATGTACGAGGACAAAGGACATGACGTGCCTAGCGGCTAGGCGAGCCAGCAAGAGCATGGGTTTGAACCCGTCCTGAGCACGAACCGCTCACACCGAGCTTCCGCGTCCTCCCTCTGCCACCATTGTCCTCTTGAGCGCCCATCTCATCTTGGTGTCGTCGTGAGGGATGGAAAAGAAAAGAGAGATGAAGATAGAGGGGAGGAGGAGGAGAGGGGAGTCCCTGATACGTGGGCCTCACATACCGCATCAACAAAAAATAATTTCCCAGCCATCTAAAGAGTCGATTTACACCGATTTTTAAAAATGGGGAGACGTTATGCCTGGTTGTGTGATTGAGGGGTGTGATTCAATCAGCAGCAAGATATGAAGAATGCAAAATAAACTTATTTCCTTTTTTTTCCTCCATGTTAGAAAAATAGAAATCTAAATGTTATGACACATGCTAGATAAATCGAGTGGAGGTGCTTTGTAACATAGCAAATATCATAAATATGGCACCAATGAAGCACTGACGAGAGGTGTCAAGGACCACCTCAAATTCTATGATCCAAAGACATAGGACATATCGGTGTCCTAAAATTCCATGATCTAAAGACATAGTAGGCTGTGTTTGATTACAAAGTTGGGAACCTTCTCTTTGGGTACGAAAAACGAAGTAGCTCATTAGCGTATGATTGATTTATTATTAGCTTAAAATTTTTGAAAAATAAACTAGTATGATTTTTTTAAAGCAACTTTCCTATAAAATGATTTTGCAAAAAAAAAAAAAAAACCCCATTTAGGAAGACCTCAGTCCTCGTCCGGATTGAAAGACTTTGTTTTACTGATTGCCACGTGTCCGCACGAATCTTGAAGCTTATTCATCTTCTACCTCCAGCTCAAGTGCTCAATTTTTTTTCCTCCTTCCCCTCCCCCCCCCCCCCCCCCCCCCCCCCCCCCCCTCCGTTCCTCGCTTCTCCTTAACTAGAAACTCATTCTCCAGCGCGGGAAACACGCTCCCCGCCGCTGCCTCCTCACTGTCGTGGCACGGGAGTCGGGAAGGCACATGGTGTATAAGAAACATGCCACCACGCCCAACCGACACCAGGTGTTTGGTACATGTGCTCCTGGATAGCGAGGTTGTTAAGGTCGACGGCTCACGCCCAGGTACATGGAAGTGCTCTCTGTCACCGCTGACATCGCCGCTGCGCATCAGGCTCCTTCCAAAGATTAGGCTTAAAACTTCAAATAAAAATAGGAAGGGAGGTAATGGGAGTGGTCCAAGGAGAGAGGAGAGATGGGTAAAAGTTGGGTGAGCGAGCTTGCTGCCCTTTGCGCGTGGAAACGTACTACCCCAGCCAACGATTGAGCCTCTGGCAAGAGAGGAGGTGAGGTGGGGAGTGAAGAGGAGAGAGAAGGGAGGAAAATTGAGCACTTGAGATCGATAGAGGTAGGAGATGAGTGCTATAAGATTTGTGTGGACACGTGTCAATCAGGAAACGAAGTATTTTCATCCGGTCGAAGGGCTAAGGTCCTGCCTAATTCTCTTTTGGGAGGAGGCACTACCAAACTCACACAAATGTGTATTAATTACTCACTTATATAGGCGCATGTACAGGTGCCGATATGCATATATTGCTTTAAAAAATCACACACGCGTATATCCCTTACAAAGAGCATTTTAGACATATGATGGTTGTGCCTTATGGTTAAAGGAAAGGTCCGAACCGGTGCTAGGAGGACAAGGAAAAGATGTACTCCCTCTGTTCTAAAAAGATTCAATTCTTAGGTTTTCGTTTCAATGTTTGACCATCCTCTTATATAAATTTTTTTTATGATTAGTATTTTTATTATTTTAGATGATAAAACATGAACAATACTTTATACATCACTTATTTTTTAAAAAAAATATATTATTTAAATAAAACGAACGGTTAAACATTAGACCTGAAAACCCAGGAATTGAAGTTTTTTTTAGACGGAGGGAGTAGGCGGGAAGCGAATAGTCAGTCCATTATAGCATACTCATATGCTCCGATGACACGAGTATTCCAACAACATCCTCCAAAACATCATGTATTTATTCAATCTTTTTTCCAGAAAAAAAAAACGCCGTACAGCATTACATAGGTGTATCCCGCTACCAAAGATGAAGATCTCTCTCATCCTCATCCGATCGAGAGCATCATATATAACTAAGCGTTGGCCGGAGGAACCGGGCAGTTGCTATTACACTCGTCGATGGTTCGGAAGGGCGGGTTGTCGTCGGGCTTCACGATGCACCTGTAGCAGGAGCTCCACGCCTCCGGGATGCAGAAGTTGGACGGGCTGCAGATGGTGATCGGTCTCATCTCCGGCTGCACGACGCCGCCACCAGCAGCTGATTTCTTCGCCGGCTCGACGACGATGGTGGCGTGGTCCTGCCACCTGAGGTTTTAATTGTTCATTCCAAAGAAAATTACAGAGATTAAGTATTCAGTGGTGTGATGAACTATATGGATCGGTATAGAAGATGTGAAAGAAATGGTGAGGTTATTGCCCTCTCTGACCACACTTAATTAATCCATGTACCACGATGGCAAGGCTTCCGAGGGCGAGGAACAGCAGGAAAATGGCGCTGCACTTCATGTTGTGTGGTTTGCGAGGTTTTGTGGGTATGTAACTATGTATTGTTTTGTGTGTGTGCTGAATTGGACTTTTGTTTGGTGGTGTAGATGGAATGCAATGGGTCCTAGTATTTTATAGATGACGAAATTGCTGGCTTAGTTTAGAAGCTTATCTTTACCAAAGGGAGAAACCCCATCCATAATTTGTTGGGTTTGATTGGATGCTTATTATAAACCCCGAGAGATTAATTAGGATCGTATCTTTGATTTGCTAAGAATAGCAATGTGTAATTACGAGGATCATGACTGGATTGGATTGCTTACCCAAGAGGTTAATAGTATTTATACTAGTAAAAGACTTCTTTGAATGGTTCTGTGCTGATCGAGCAGGTGCGGATACTAGCAAAGCGATGGGTTGGCGGAGTGGGACAAACCCGCGGTGAGGTCAGGCCGTCAGGGGAGGCTAATTAAGAAAGGTGCCCAGGTCCTTGAGGTTGCCGTCAATTTGCACTGCTTCCCGCTAAAATCCTCCAACATAACGCTTTAGAGACGAATCTTTCGTTCGAGAATGCTGCGACTTCGGGGTGTTTGGGAGAGACAAAAACATAGGGTCCCTTCCCTAGGGACTTATGGTTTTGAGTTAGCCCCTATCTCTCAAACACCCTTTTCGATGCGTACCTTCACGATAGATATGGTAGCCATAAGCCCAATCACTTAGCTATAGGTTCCCAACATGTTGACTTAGTCGATTGGATTAGATCAACAAGCTAAGTTAGCGAAATAATCTACAAAACTACCGAGAGAATCAAATTACACATATTTTAATAGTTTGGGTATCAAAATATCTAGTATTGTGGTTGAGAGATACTAAGAGCAAGGTCAATAGTATAGCCAACTATTGGCTCCAAAACATCTATAGCCAATCTAATAGTACATTCATACAATAGTTAACTATAAAAATATACAACACC
This sequence comes from Oryza longistaminata, assembly GCA_009805545.1. NCBI lineage: Eukaryota > Viridiplantae > Streptophyta > Magnoliopsida > Poales > Poaceae > Oryza > Oryza longistaminata. Next base: position 24,511,359 of record CM020182.1, on the reverse strand, counting down.
ATTAATACACGGTCCCACCTCTCATACACACATAACATTTTAGAGTCCGTGTTGCAGCCGGCTACAAATTTGTAGTCCGCTTTCTTCTCTCTCTCTTCTCTTTTCTTCTCGATATATGGTTACAGCCGGCTTATAGCCTGCTATTGTACTTGCTCTAATTAGATTGAACATATATTAAGGGACTAAAGTGAATTTATTGTACTTGCTCTAATTAGATTGAACATATATTAAGGGACTAAAGTGAACTTATTGTTCCCTTGGAAAATGTGTTTGGATGGGCTGGTAACCCACTAAGAGCAAGTTTAATAGTATAGTCAACTATTGGCTCCAAATCATCTATAGCTAATCTAATAGCCCATTCATACAATAGTTAACTATAAGAATATACTACACCATTAATACTCAGGTCCACCTCTCATACACACATAATATCTTGGAGTCCGTGTTGCAGCCGGCTACAAATCTGTAGCCCACTTTTTTCTCTCCCTTCTCTTTTCTTCTCGATATGTGGTTATAGCTGGCTTATAGCTTGCTATTGTACATGCTCTAAAGCTAGTGTACTCAAATTGGGCCATTTCACCTGGAAACTTAAAATCTCCTCGTCAAGCACATTTTTTCCAACGACTATCGAAATTTCTGTCAGGCTCGCGATCTCGCTCGCTCCGCTACCTCTCAGTAAGAGCAGGTACAATAGCAGGCTATAAGCCAGCTATAAACATATTTTAAAGAGATAAAGGAAGAGAGAGAGGAGCAGCGGGCTACAGATCTGTAGCCAGCTGCAGCACGGACTCCAAGACGTAATGTGTGTATGACAGGTGGGACCAAGTATTAATAGTATAGTAAGCAACTATTGTATGAATTGGCTATTACATTGGCTATAGAAGATTTTGAGCTAGTAGTGGGCTACACTATTGACCTTGCTCTAAGGTTCTTCTAGTTGCTTTGCTGCAATCCAGATTGTTGTCCTTGCCATCTTGCTCCCCGCCGCCTCCCTCACAAACTCACCCGATGCCACATTCCTTGTCTCGGATCGGCGCCGCTTCCACTAGAAAGCCCGCGTTGCCTCGATCCTCTCCTCCACCACTGCAACGAAATTTCCCTAGCCTCGATCCATAGCACATTAGCACCACCTCCGTAGGCTCGTTGCATATGCCTCTGTTGCCTTGCTGGCATTCATATGTGCTAAGGGCATATTTGTCCTGACTCCTGAGGTCGTATGCGCTTCGAATTTGTTGCCGGTTTCTACTGCTTGGTCCATGAGTCCATCTATTTTAATTTTAGTCTGCAAATTTCATGCATTATTGACACTCTTTCGTCAATTTATATTGAGACTTTAATCCCCAACTCACAAATGTAATTAATGCTACATAATTTCTTGATTTCTAGATAATGTTTAGTATCACCCTTCTCAGTGTAGTAGGGACTTTTACTTCACAAGGCTCTAGAGGATCACGCAATTATCGAATCATGCAAACAGGCTCTGGAGGAGTATAATGAAATATGTCTGTGTTCGCTCACAAGGCTTAGAAATTTCTACATTAATATTTAAATGGTTATTGTGGATGTTCCAAATCATAATAACGGTATCGATTAAACAAAAGAGTCGACATAAACAATAATAATTTATATATAGCCAAACTCAGACTAAAAAATGCCAAAGAAGATTCACATAAAACACAATACAAAATTAATTGAAATTTGGAGGGAAAAAATAAAATAAAACTAGCAATTCAATTCTAAAATAAATTCTACAGTTATAATCCACAGATCACTAAATTCAAAATATAATCAAATAGTGAAAAAAAAAGAAGAGTTCATATTAAAGAGAACAGTATCCATGCAAACATCCTCCAAAACATAATGTTTCTTTATTCAATATTTTCTTCTTAAAAAATAGCCGTATAGCCTTACATGGGTGCACCCCCATTATGCTAAAGATCAAGAAGACACCCATCCTCACCCAACAAACACATAACTAACTAAGCGTTCGCCGGAGGAACCGGGCAGTTGCTGTTGCACTCCTCGATGGTTCGGAAGGGCGGGTTGTCGTCGGGCCTCACGATGCACTGTAGCAGAGCCTCACGCCTCCGGGATGCAGAAGTTGGACGGGCTGCAGATGGTGATCGGTCGAACTCGGCTGCGCGACGCCGCCAACAGCAGCCGATTCCTTCGCCGGCTCGACGACGATGGTGGCGTGTGTCCTGCCACCTGAGGTTAATCAACAGAGATATTCAGTTTGTTATGAAGATAATTGGATTGGTAGAAGATTGAAAAAAATAAAGAAAAAAAGAGGGAAGAGGATGAGATTATTGCCGTGATGATCCACGCTTACCGTGCACGCGATGGCGAGGTTCCGAGGGCGAGGAACAGCATGAAAATGGCGCTGCACTTCATGTTTGCTGCCTGCAAAAGTATATGTGGTGTGTATGTGTATTTGTGTGCTGAATTGGACCTTGTTTGTCGATCTTCTTGTGTTGATGGAATACAATGGGTCCTCCTAAGTATTTATAGATGACAAATGGCTGGCTTAGTTTAGAAGCTAATCTTTACAAGGATAAACCCATCCATAATCTGCTGGGTTTGATTGGATGCTTATTAGGAGCGTATCTTTGCTTTGCTAAGAATGGCAATGTGTAATTACGAGGATCAGACTGGATTAGATGCTTACCAAAGAGGTTAATAGTATCTATTTTTACCTTAATATACTACTAGAAGATTACTTTTGGATGGCTGGTTTTTGGTCCAAAAACTAGTGCAAAATATGGGCCTGAAATTTCACAAAAGGTCTAAAAGTAATCTTCTAGTAGTATATTAAGGTCTAAAAGTGTGCTTCGATGGGCTGGTAACTCCACTAAAGTTGCACCGGTTGGGCCGTTCCTCACTTCCTCTTAATGTTGCGGCAGACGCTAAAATGAGCCGAGTAGAAGGAGCTCGTTAGCATGGTACTCCGTATGTTTCAAGGACACGTCACCAATTAAGCACTGTTGAAGTAAAATATCAGTAGTGTGGCGTAGAGTCATGGATGCATGACTCCACCTTAAGGATTAAATCCTGATGCCTACAAATATTATGGGATACACATGCGAGTTTTCAGTAGGGATTCAGTTGGGGCAAGGATGTGCCACTGCGTACTAGTTCCTTAAGCTTGTGTTTTTGGTACTAGTTCCTTTAGCTTGTGTTTTGGGGCGCACTTGTAGGTGCGTGAGTTGGTGTACGTGCATGTGTGTGCAATTATGTAATAAGCTACATCTTAAAAAAAAATGGAGTATCAGCTAAATACCATGAATGTCACCGTCTCACCGATGCCGACGAATCAACGTGTTGTGCTCCGAATGTACGAGGACAAAGGACATGACGTGCCTAGCGCTAGGCGAGCCAGCAAGAGCGTGGGTTTGAACCCGTCCTGACACGAACCCTCACACCGAGCTTCCGCGTCCTCCCTCTGCCACCATTGTCCTCTTGAGCGCCCATCTATCTTGGTGTCGTCGTGAGGGATGGAAAAAAAAGAGAGATGAAGATAGGAGGAGAGGAGGAGAGGGGATCCCTGATACGTGGGTCTCACCTACCGCATCAACAAAAAATGATTTCCCAGCCATCTAAAGAGTCGATTTACACCGATTTTTAAAAATGGGGGAGACGTTATGCCTGGTTGTGTGATTGAGGGGTGTGATTCAATCAGCAGAAGATATGAAGAATGCAAAATAAACTTATTCCCTTTTTTTTTCCTCCATGTTTAGGAAAAATAGAAATCTAAATGTTATGACACATGCTAGATAAATCGAGTGGAGGTGCTTTGTAACATAGCAAATATCATAAATATGGCACCAATGAAGCACTGACGAGAGGTGTCAAGGACCACCTCAAATTCTATGATCCAAAGACATAGGACATATCGGTGTCCTAAAAATCCATGATCTAAAGACATATAGGCTGTGTTTGATTACAAAGTTGGGAACCTTCTCTTTGGGTACGAAAAACGAAGTAGCTATTAGCGTATGATTGATTTATTATTAGCTTAAAATTTTTGAAAAATAAACTGTATGATTTTTTTAAAGCAACTTTCCTATAAAATGATTTGCAAAAAAAAAAAACCATTTAGGAAGACCTCAGGCTCGTCCGGATTGAAAGACTTTGTTTTACTGATTGCCACGTGTCCCACGAATCTTGAAGCATATTCATCTTCTACCTCCAGCTCAAGTGCTCAATTTTTTTTCCTCCTTCCCCTCCCCCCCCCCCCCCTCCCCTCCGTTCCTCGCTTCTCCTTAACTAGAAACTCATTCTCCAGCGCGGGAAACACGCTCCCGCCGCTGCCTCCTCACTGTCGTGGCACGGGAGTCGGGAAGGCACATGGTGTATAAGAAACATGCCACCACGCCCAACCGACACCAGGTGTTAGTACATGTGCTCCTGGATAGCGAGGTTGTTAAGGTCGACGGCTCACGCCCAGGTACATGGAAGTGCTCTCTGTCACCGCTGACATCGCCGCTGCGCATCAGGCTCCTTCCAAAGATTAGGCTTAAAACTTCAAATAAAAATAGGAAGGGAGGTAGTGGAGTGGTCCAAGGAGAGAGGAGAGATGGGTAAAAGTTGGGTGAGCGAGCTTTGCTGCCCTTTGCGCGTGGAAACGTACTACCCAGCCAACGATTGAGCCTCTGGCAAGAGAGGAGGTGAGGTGGGGAGTGAAGAGGAGAGAGAAGGGAGGAAAATTGAGCATTGAGATCGATAGAGTAGAGATGAGTGCTATAAGATTTGTGTGGACACGTGTCAATCAGGAAACAAGTATTTTCATCCGGTTGAAGGGCTAAGTCCTGCCTAATCTCTTTTGGGAGGAGGCACTACCAAACTCACACAAATGTGTATTATTTACTCACTTATATAGGCGCATGTAAGGTGCCGATATGCATATATTGCTTTAAAAATCACACACGCGTATATCCCTTACAAAGAGCATTTTAGACATATGATGTGTTGTGCCTTATGGTTAAAGGAAAGGTCCGAACCGGTGCTAGGGAGACAAGGAAAAGATGTACTCCCTCTGTTCTAAAAAGATTCAATTCTTAGGTTTCGTTTCAAGTTTGACCATCCGTCTTATATAAATTTTTTTTATGATTAGTATTTTTATTATTGTTAGATGATAAAACATGAACAATACTTTATACATCACTTATTTTTAAAATTTATAATTATTTTAAATAAAACGAACGGTTAAACTTAGACCTGAAAACCCAGGAATTGAGGTTTTTTAGACGGAGGAGTAGGCGGGAAGCGAATAGTCAGTCCATTATAGCATACTCATATGCTCCGATGACACGAGTATTCCAACAACATCCTCCAAAACATCATGTATTTATTCAACTTTTTTCCAGAAAAAAAACGCCGTACAGCATTACATAGGTGTATCCCCGTTATCTCCA
>CM020182.1:24450471-24497396 GCA_009805545.1 Oryza longistaminata | reverse complement strand
CGCGCCACCCAAGATAGATATAGATTCATCGCCTGCTGCGTCGGATAGGATATCGCGAGCGATCGGTCGATCGATCGGGCGGATGCAGCAGGGGGGGGGAGGGAGGATGAGGATGACGCAGGGATCGTCGTACTACGCCGTGCTCGGCGTCCACCCCGGCGCGTCCGCCCGCGAGATACGCGCCGCGTACCACCGCCTCGCCATGGTGAGGCGATTCTGCTCTGCTGCGACATGACGACATCTGCAAACACACGCACGGTCGTTTTTTTTTTCTTTTGGTTTTGGTTTCGCCGGAGTAGATGAAGCAGAGCATCTGAGCATATGACGATTAAATTCATTTGGATTTGCTGTTCGATGCTGTGCAGAAGTGGCACCCGGACAAGATCACCAGCGGCCGCGTGGATCCGGAGGAAGCCAAGAGCAGGTTCCAGCAGGTGCACGAGGCGTACCAAGGTAATCAAAAAACACAAATCCTCTGTTTCTCGTGCGTGTCCTCTGCAATCTGCATCATCTTCTTCGGACGAATTTCTGAATACGATTTTTTTTTCTTTGTCTGTTGCGTGCGAATGCAGTCTTGTCTGACGAGAAGAGGAGGGCGCTCTACGACGCTGGCATGTACGACCCGCCTCGACGACGACCAGGACGAGGACGTCGAGGTAATCTACTAATCCATCAAGCTTTTTTCATTCGTGTTTGATTTTCTTTAATGATGCGATGGTTGTTTGATCTATAACTTGCTGATTTGCTTACCTTGCGACACCTCCAGGGCTTCCACGACTTCCTTCAGGAGATGGTGTCCCTCATGGCCACGGTAGGAAGAGAGGTAATTAAATTTGATGACCGACTAAGCCGACACGAGCGATTCGATCAGAAATCAGTTAACTCTAGAACCAAATGCAGAGGAAAAAGAAAATTCAAACTGTAAAAATTTCCGTTAAAACCTGTGTTAATCCACTTTGTGCAGGAGCCCGTGTATAGCCTGGACGAGCTCCGCTCCATGCTGGACGGGATGATGCAGGATTCGCCTCGTCCGAGTTGCCCTCGCCCAGCGGCGCTTCTTCGCCGGCGCGCCGCCCTCGCCGTTCGCCGACCCCGGCGCCGTGCAGCAGCACGCGCGGGGTCGGCTCCCGCTTCCCACGCGAGCGCATCCGCAGGGTGTCGGCAACTCTGCCTGCCTCAGCCGGATGGCCTTCTCCAGCTACTGATCAATTGCCAGGCCGCAACAACATCACCTGCATAGATAGCCTCGTCGACGTCGAGTGATTTGAGGAGTCGGCGGCGGTGCGGCGCGCCGCCCCCTGCTGCCGATGAGGCGCGTCAGCGTCGTGATCTCATGAAGGTGCATGTGGAAGGTGGCGAGGCAGGGACTTCTCGCTCTGGGAACGAAGATATTTTCTGTTTATTTTCTTGTCTGTTTCGATGGATGGGCTCTGCAGCGAACTGTCTTATACTGTGAGTGTACCGTGCAATGTGATATCACGGGACTGTTTGCCTTTGTACAGCTTCATGATAAACAATCTGAAGTAGTAGTAATGAACTAGCAATGATGATGATGATCGTCGTTGTTCCTTCTGTTCTATTGGATATGGGATGATCCTTTGTGTGAAACTGCAACTCGTGTTTCGCTTTCTTTTAAAAAAAAAAACGTGCACCTTATCTTCCTCTACAGAGTACACCGTAGAAGACTAGTACACTAGTATAGATAAATGAAGTTTTTTTAAAAAAATACAGAGATTGATCAATACTATATATATTCCAGAAAACATGTAATTTTGAATTGAATTTATACAAACAAAAATGTTTTTCTACTTAGTAATCGAACTTTGATATCACTATCTTATGAAAATCACATTAGTACTATTTTAATATTAGTTGTTAGGTGATGTGCAGAGAACAGGAGACGTCACAGGCCACAAATACACTTCCCCGACTTGCACTAGTTGTTTTGACTGTTCACCTGTGGCCAAGGTGCACGGAATGACAATGAATGAAGCTTGAAGTTACATCTAGAACCGAAAGATTAATACTTCAGCACCAAAAGAGAAAAAGAACCACTAATCAATCTTGTTCGTGCATGCTCTCCCGTAACAAGAGCACGTAAACTCTCCAGTATAAGCGGTAGTTCCAAGCTCCTACCAGAAACAGAATAAGAAAAGGAAAAGAATACACGCACGTACACCAGCACATCTAACCCCAGTTCATATATATCACATTTCATGTTCCAATGCATTTCTGAATCACAGTTAAATCTTAATCCTACCACTAATCCTCTGAAAAAAAAAAACATGAGGAATCCAAGCCAAAAGCTGCGACTGCTGCTGCCTGCAAGGTGGCAATCCTCGCCGCCGTCCCGCGACACCGTCGCTGGGCCGAGTGATAGGAGGCAGCAAATGCAAGTGCCTCATGTGCGTCTGCGACGTGGACCCGCACCCGCTCCCGCCGCGCGCCACCACCCGCCGCCGCCGGAGGAGCCGGAGCCGGAGCCGACGCCGGTGTACCACATACCCTCCGCCGACGACGCCCGCGTACTCCCTCCCGCCGCCGGCGCAGCCGTACGGGCAGTACCCGTACCCGTACCCGTCGCAGGGGCAGGCCGGGGCGGCGTACTGGCCCCGTCGACGCCGGCGGAGATGTACCCGCAGGTCAGGGGGTACATCCGGTCCGCCGCCGCTCACCGTCGGCGTCCCGGCCACGGCGGGCTCTCGTCGCGCTTGGTCGTCGTCTCCGGCTTGCTCGTGTCCTGCCTACTGCCACTGCTCGTGTAGTCGTCGTGTCTCGTGTGTTTTCGTTTAGTACGGTCGGCCGGGCCGACCCGCCGACAGTTTCGCGGCCTGCGACTTTGCGACCGCAGCATATTTGCGGGTGTCACGTTTATACTGATTGGCATGTAAATAAGATTACAACTGTATCGTGTCAACACATTTTAAGTTCTATTATACGTGAGAAATTATAAGGTGGTTCACCTTATAGTCATTTTCAACCTTCTAAAATTTTGACAACCCAAACTTTATAAGATAACAAATTTAAATTCATGTTGGCCAGAGCTTCAGTTCTTTATATCCACGATAGAATTTATATATAAAATTAAAGGATTTTAAATTTTAAATTTCATCTAAAATAAGAAGAAATTGATCTATACAAATGTTATGCATGTGCTCCAAATTAATGGATTTGTAAAGTTAGGAATAACCGGCTCCACAAAATTTTGGATCTAAAGCTATACAAAAATGATCTAAACATTCATCTTGCAACACAACTCCACCAAACTTGATAATTCCATAACCCTCTCAAAAGTTTTACCGAAATTGGTCGAACACTCGAAAAACGGTGCATCGACACGGTCACACGCTCGCACGGGTATATGACATCGTGACAGCTAGCAACGGATATGATCCTACCGTCCAAATTTCTCGTGTACGAATAGCCGCCTCCATCTCGAGGCCACCGGCTCCTCCTCCAAAACCCCACCGTCCCCACAGCCACACGGGGCCCACCCACAGAGGCAGAGAGCGCGCGCGGCCGCGAGAGCACATGGGCCCCACCGCGCTCCACCTCCTCGCCGTCGCCGTCGCCGCCGTCATAGCCGCGGCGCGGCACGGCGGCATCGGCGTCGGCGTCGGCGGCGGGGGGCGTTCTCGGAGGTTCCGCCGGCGACGCCGTGCGCGGCGGCCATCGTGTCGGTGGCGCCGTGCCTGGCGCACGTCGCGGTGGTGGGCGCGCCCGCGCGCCCGCGCCCGCGCCCACGGAGGCCTGCTGCGCGGCCTTCCTCCGCGGCGTGTCCCCCAGCGGCGGCGGCGGGGAGGGGTGCTTCTGCCACCTGCTCCGCGACCCGCTCCTCCTCGGCTTCCCCGTCAACACCGCGAGGCTCGGCGCGCTCCTCCCCACCTGCGCCGCCGCCAACGCCAACGCCTCCGCGGCCGCCATCGTCGAGGCCGCCACGCTCTTCGCCGACACGTGCCGAGGTCATTACCGTGTGCCCTCCCTTCTTCCTCCTTATACATGTCCTTGCTTCCATCGGTTTTGCGTATTCCTGTGTTCGTGATCACCGATGATGTTGGAGAACTATGCGGCCATTGGCAGTTGCGAGTCCCCATGTACAGCCAACGGTTGGTGGTAGATGCAAATCACTGGCGAGCCGCAAGCTCTAGATACTAACTAGGAGCACCGGCCGGGAGCGTTGCTGCTTGTCTGGAAATGAAATTTATTCGAGAACAACAGATAAATTTTGGTTTGGTTACAGGGAGTTGGATAATGTGGAACCAAATTTGAAACAAATTGTTTATCTGTTTTTGTGTCTGGTCGTAAACGTGACTCTTAGTTTGTAAGTTCTCGTTTTATCCAAACTACTACAATGTTGCAGATACAATTATCATACAAATGCAAGGACAAATTGATACTAATGTCATCAAGGAAATTTGCAATGCATGGCACACATTGAAAGCCGGAATAGGATATGGTTATAGAAATATTTAGTTGATGTAGTGCTTGCTTGTATGACATCAATTTCACGAAATCTGTTGAGCTTTATAATATTGCATCCTCAGATAATGAGATAATACGTCATTGCTTGTTAGTTTCTCTTAGGGAGTTCTTAAAAGTGTTCACTAAACTTGTTTTGCTAATTGACACCATGAGTTCTTGATTGTTTATCTTTCTTTCTCTCTTTTTTCACCCCTCTGAAGCAGACCTCAAGTCACTGCCAGAGATGCGTTTCCTACCTGACCCACCTCCCACGCCAACAATTTCTCCAGGTAAACATTGTTCACCTTGTTCACTGACCCTATGACATTTTTGCCACTAACTCCATTCGTTAAATAACCCTCAGTGGTATCATCCAGTACATCGCCTCTGCTCACCTGTTGATTTGTCTCAATTTTGTGTTATAGTCAGCTTCAAAAATATGATAGTAGAAATCCAAACTAGAAATGCAACGAAAACAATCGCATGCTTTGCAGCATCTCTTATGTTATGTGGTAACTGTTACTACCATTTGCAGCATGGAGTGTCCTGCTGATGCTACTATATGTATAGCCTTCTCATCTTTCAGTTGTAACCGTACTTTTTAGCTCTTGTGTTGTGTAACCATTGCTCAATCTCGTCTGTTTCGTCGTTTAATCACAGCAACGCCTGTGTGGACTATACTAATCTGTTGTGAATGCCTGTGCAGCTGCCGTCCCAGGATCAATGCCCCCGACGACGGAGGAGCGTTCGACGCCCGTGCCTGTGCCGCCACAGGACCGGTCCGGATCGGAGACCTCAGCTCCACGCCGGAATTTCCTTGTGGTGTTGTTAGCCCTCACAGCAGCAGCAGCGGCAGATTTGATCCAGCTGTAGTTCTTAGGCTCCTGACGAACCTGTGCCTGTTGCGTCTTTCCTCTGTCGGTCGGCTTTGGACTCAAATCAGGTGGTGCCGTGCGTTGTACAGATGCAGGGGAGGATGATCTCTGAGAAATTTTGTCCTGAATGGTGAAGTTTTTTTTTCTCTTTTGGTGTGCTCCGATCCATGGTATGTCAGTACAAGTGTGCTGCTGCTGGCGATGTCATGCACCATTGACAACATTCATAGGATACGAATAGAATATGGTTTATATTCTCCCATAGTCCCATGCTTGTGTCTGCAAATCTTCATGTCACTGAAAGCCAAAGAAGAACATTTCTGCAGTCACACGGTCATGGAACATTCGCAGTTTCGCACTCAATCGATGTAATATAGAGTCCAGTCACGCACAAGTCAAACAGTTAAACAAACCCGTTTGGCTCACCTTGTCAAAATGTTGGCCATGTCTGACGTCTTCTACAACCTGGCCAGCTGGACTACATTTTTATTTCAAACCCTTAGGCTGGGCCGTTTGGTTCGGCTCCTCGCACCTGATTCTCATATCAAGCTTAATTATTTTCGGATTATCTATCTATCTATTATATACTAAAAGTTCATTAATCTTCCTACAAACACTCTTAAGGAGCCACGTGGCTTCCTAAAAACGCTCTCAACCCGCCACATGGCACTCTAATAAATTAGAGAAAATCCTACAAATTCTGAGAAAAAAAGCAAAACATCTAGCCCTTAATTTTCACTTAAATTGGTGGACCTAATATTTCAGGCCATTAGATTAAATCTATTAGGCCCAGCGAAAAAAAAGATTAAATCTATTAAAATCATTCCTTCTAATATAGATACGATGCATGGAGAGGAAGGTACGATGTACTATTCGTAAACAGAAAAAAAAAATCATATGCGATGCATATGGAAGGAGAGGAATGTACGTATGTACTACCTAAAAAAACAAAAAAAAATTACATGATATACGTTTATATGAACGTAATCGTATGATCGGAAATTAAAAAGCATAAAGCGAAAAAACCAAATTATATATAAAAGTCCACTAAACTTTTTACAAACGCTTTTAAGCTGTCACGTGACTCCTACAAACGCTACTAAGCCATCACGTGGCGCTCTAATAAATTAGAGAAATCTAAAAAATTTTCCATTGATTTTCACTTAACATGGTGGACCAATCATTTTATCTCTTATTATCTCACCTGCTCACTTCTTTATCCAAAAAAAAATATAGTAACATCTTTAACAGAAAACAAACGTATTATGAAAATATATTTAATGTTACATTTAACTAAACTAATTTAATCTCGTAGATGTGGCTAGATTTTTTTTATAAACTTAACCAAACTTAAAGAAGTTGGAATAGAAAAAAGAAATCAAAACAACTAATATAAAATGGATGAAGTACTTTAATACAGGCTTCATTGGTGCAACAGTGGTGTGTCAATTTTTCTTTTTACAAAAGAAAATTTGTTTGAAAGTTTGTTGATATTTCTTCACGAAAGAGATATATAAAGAACACTCAATTCAAAATTGAAAGTACGTTACTTTAATTTTAATTTGTTTTGTTAGAACTATTTTCGAAACAAACTAATGCGCAGCCCGCGCAAATGCGCGGGCTATCTTACTAGTTTATTAAATTGTTGAAACGGATTATTTGCTCCATTTCTTCGAAAAATACTTTTTTTTGGCCAAAAAGAAATCTTCTGCCATTTGCTCAGACCACTTGTCTTAAATAATTTGTTAAATTTATTTATCAAAACATTTAATTTATCCCTATAAACAAGTAGATAATCTACAAAAAACAGTCCATCCAATATTTCAAAACAAAGCCTTAAGTTGAACGATTAGCGAATGGCTGGTGCAACAAAATCAACGTAGCTGCTGCCCCATTTACGTTCCAAAATGGCCAGCCTATGTGCTAACTGCTACTACTACCTTCATCTCCATAAGTCAACTGGACGTAAGCATCAGGGTTAGTGCGTCTTACCTTCTGCATAGGCAACCCAGTCTAGTCAAGCCCAGCAGCTTGCACAACTTGACCAAGAAGGCAAATAGCACACACCCTCGCTTGCTTAAATTCTAGCTGAATTCCATTCAATTCTAGTCTCATTCTCATGTACATATACCCAAGAATTCTCAGCATTACAGATTTGTAAACTGCAACATCCACTGTGGATCATAGGAGGCAAAATTGTGCAAGAATATTTGGTAGTGACGAAAGTGCAATACGCACGCATGGAAGGATCGATTGGCTCCAAGGTGTGCCGGAGCGTCCGGTCATGCTGGGCTCACCGGTGGACGAGGAGCTACCGGCGGCTGGCGCCGGCGCCGGCGACACCGAGGAGGCGGCCTGCGGCGGCGGCGGCGGTCGGCGGAGGGATCAGCCTGGGCTAGTGCGGCCGGCGGCGGCGGTGGCTGGGAGGTTCTCGCAGCTACGTGCGGACGCGCGGTGGTGGTGGCCGTCGTCGTCGTCGTCGCCGTCGCCGCTGCAGCTGCTGGGTCGCGTCGTGGGGGAGTACCTCAGCTCCGTGCGACGGCGGCGGATGATGCTGGAGGAACCCGCGAGCTCGGACGACGACGACGCATCGTTCGTCGGCGGCGGCGGCGTCGGCGCCGACGGCGAGGCTTCGGCGTGCCGCGTCGAGGCAGTACGGCGGGCGGGTCGACGGGAGAGGGGTGGTGCTGAACCTGTGCGTGGCGGAGGCGCTGCTGCTCCGGCGGAGCTCGTCGGTGACCAGGAGGTCGCCGCTCCGGGCGAGGAAGGCTGCTCGTATTGAGAGAGCCTCAGCTCGTTGATCTCAAAAACAACGGAGATGATGCGCTACCGTGTGCGATGCATCGATATCGTTCGTCAGCTCAAGCAGCTTCAATCTACAAGACTACAACCGCACGATCGAACCTTGGAAGCTGTTCTTGCAAAGTGTTTTACATGATGACAGGAGGAATTTTTGGAAAAAAAAAATACTCCCTCCGTTTTATATTACAAATCGCTTTGACATTCTTTTCTAATACTTTTTTAATGTATAATCAAGTTTATAGAAAAAATATAGTAACATCTTTAACAGAAAACAAACGTATTATGAAAATATATTTAATTGTACATTTAACTAAACTAATTTAATCTCGTAGATGTGGCTAGATTTTTTTTATAAACTTAACCAAACTTAAAGAAGTTGAATAGAAAAAAGAAATCAAAACAACTAATTAAAATGGATGAAGTACTTTAATACAGGCTTCATTGGTGCAACAGTGGTGTGTCAATTTTTCTTTTTACAAAAGAAAATTTGTTTATGCTCCAACAAATTCGATCTCACGTGCAGTACTATTTACAGAGAGGGAAAAGGAGCATATATAAAATAGCAAAAGCCGTGCCAGCGCGCGGCTGCAAATCCCGCGCACATGCGCGCTGATGAGTGATGACACGCGACAGCGAATCCGGCCGCACCACTGTTCCGACCGGAGAACGTTAGGTGGCGATGCGAACCGATGCGGTCGCAGAGATTCCTATCTCCGCGGTGGAGCCCACTCACATCCTCCAGGAAGAGGGGAATCGGGAATCCCCATGTGGGTGGGGCGGCTGTGGGCCCCACCACCCCCTGCTCCTCCTTAAGAAGCTTTGTCGCTGCCATGGCATATGGCGGAGTCGAAATCCCCCCCCCAAAATAGTTGGTGGTAGCGATCAGTAGGCAGGAGGGGATTAGGAGGGCTCGGAGACCGACATGGCGGAGGAAGGGCAGCGCGGCGGCTACAGCCGGCTCGCCGGCGTCGAGGAGGTGGCGACGGCGAGCGGCGGCGGCGACTACGACGAGCGGAAGCTGAGGCTGCTCGGCTACGAGCCGCAGCTCAAGCGCAACCTCTCGTACGTATCCTCCTCCTCATCCGCCATACTCATCTCGTTCGCGCTCACTGCGATCCGCGTGGTCGTCGATCTGTTCGATCGATCCTCATGGCCGGATCATCCTTCTGAACTTGCGGCTGATCGAGGCGCTGAGATGATTGGATTTGGTCGTGTTTATGTGGCATGCTTACGTGTTTAATTGTGGTAATTGAGGTTTCGTGTTGACGCGCGATGGGTTGCTAGTAGTACTTGCTTGCGGGCTTTGTGCGCTTCGCGCTCTATTCCCCAATTATGAAGCATGCACACTTTCTAATGCTGCCAAAATGGAGGAATTTAAGTTCAATTTGTGAAACTACTAAGGGCTCCTTTAAAACATACGAATTTCATTGTATTTTCGTAGGAATCAGTCCAGTTTCTGTAAATTTCCTCTAAACATCCTCCGTGCGTAAGGAGACTTAAGAATATCAACCTTTTTTTTCGGCTGTCACTAGGATGCAGAGCTGCAGACTGTCCTTCACCTAAACTGGATCACACTGTCCCCAATCTATTCGAGTTGAATTCGGATCCTCTGCGGTGGAGGAGAAAATTCAGAGGTTGCTACAGTACCCAGCATTAGGAGTACTGTGGGCCGTCCGATCAAGAACGGACGGATCAGACCGTTCGCTACAGTAAACCGATATAGTGATACACAGTACTTTCATCCCTGTAGATACAGTAAATCATCACTGTAGAGGTACTGTTCTGCGCACTGAAACACTGTTCCCCACACATATCACTGTGGCTACAGTGCCTCCTGCGGTAATGCAGAGGATCCGAATCCGAGTTGAATTATATACATTATTTTTTTATAAGTTTTCTTGAGGTTACAGTAGTATACTAGTATACATAGAGTTGTTGATCTTTTGAAGACTGCAAGCTAGTGAGCAGAGGGTTTACGATTCCGACGAAATCCAGTCGGATTTCGCGAAATTTTAACGTTTCGACGAGTCTCGAAAGTAGAAACCGTCTGAGATTTCGAGGAGTTTCATCCAAATTCAAATTTTGAATCGATAAAAAAGGAAAACAATCAAATAAAATATTATAAATACTATGATATTCATAGAATCTATTGGGATATAAATTTTCGAAAAAATGATGTATTGTGTGTATTTACTGAAACTTACGTCAGAAAAAAAAAGAATTTAAGCAAATTACCTCTATTACAAATTACTAATCGAAATTTTGATGATTTCGATCGGAATTTTGCCAAAACCGACCGGTTTTCAATAACTTGTTAGCAAACTCAAGGAATTTGTATTCAAATTTTGGTTTATGAAATTTGTTCGGAATTTACCGGGTTTCCACCGAATTTCGCGAAATTCCAAGTTCCGCCTGTGCCCGAAACGGAAGGGCATGTCGGAATCGTAAACCCTGAGTGAGCCCAAAGTAGTTGAGGCCTAGATTTCAAACTCGTCCAACAGGGCCTATCTAAAAACCAGGCCTTCTGGCCCATCCCCTTCGGCCCATCAAAGAATAGACCCTTTTTTTTCATGCTTTTATTTGCATTTCATTTTTCAAGAAGGAGGGGGAAAAGAAATGAACATCAGCGAAAAGTGTCACTACTGACAATTTTTGGCGTGCAGGCTGCTGTCAAACTTCGCGGTGTCGTTCTCGATCGTGTCGGTGCTGACGGGGATCACGACGCTGTTCGGGACGGGGCTGCAGTTCGGCGGGCCGGCGACGATGGTGTACGGCTGGCCCATCGCCGGCGCCATGACGCTCGTCGTCGGCCTCGCCATGGCCGAGATCTGCTCCGCCTACCCGACCTCCGGCGGCCTCTACTTCTGGAGCGCCAGGCTCTGCAGCCACCGCCGCTGGGGCCCCTTCGCTTCATGGCTCACCGGCTGGTAAGTATCAGAGTACCTCCCTTTCTGTGTGTTTGTTCACCAAGCACTCCATAGTAATTTATTATCAATGTACTACTGATAATGTAGTAGTACTTCGTAGGTTGATCACATATTCCTGTGAGTAGATTTCAACAACATTAATCTAATCACGCTGCTCTAGTTGATTAACACAAGTTATATTATTACTCTCATTCTTATTTTTATAAGTCAAATTTTAAATTTTAAAACTTGATTTTAAGGTTAATTTTGTGGTTTTTTCATCACAGTTTATTTTATACCATTTGCTTTTGAATCACTAACACATATATAAAAATAGAACTTTATATACAAATACTTTCTTTTAAGATAATGAAAATAGATTATATCTCCGGCCTATACCCATAAACAGAACTACTGCCAAAAAATCTCAGATGCAACGCCTGCGTACGTGCCATAGGTTGGTCAACGTGAGCGTGAGTACGTGAGTCCTTGCTGTCCGTGGATTACAGAGTACGGAGTCGGAGTAGTTAATTGCGAAAGTGTGGGAGCAAAAGGCAGCCGAGCCATGAACACGTTCTGTACGAATCAGTCGGCCGCGGAAGGCAGAGCCGCACTTCTCCTTTTGTATCTCCGTCTTGGTGGCGCACGCACGTAAAAAGATGTCGGCCTCGCGCTCGCCTGGTTGGTACGTGTCGTTGCCGCGCGTGCGGCCTCTCGTCCACCGGCGTACGGGTGAGGCGGAGGTTTACGCGAGCGGCGGCACGTGCGTCATGCGATCGCGGTCAACTGGTCAAGCGCACAGACAAAGCCATCGACGTCGGATGAACAGGAGGATATGGGCGAAAAGTCAATCCCGAATCTTTTGATTGCGCAAAGTGCAAAGTGCAAAAAAAAGAAAGAAAAAATATTAGTTCTTTTGGCATCTCTAGCACTCCACGACTAGACCCACAACAATAATCCAAGTCTACGTTTTATATACGTTCCTAGTTGAGTGAGTACGTACGTTAATTTGCACGTACGCGCGGCTAGCGAATCCACACGTCTCTACGGCTCGTTTAATAAACACGAGTCGAGACAGGTTGCAAGGACAAAGCAAGGAGAGGAAATGGCGTGCCAGGCTTTATATGCTCGGTCGTTAATTTCGTGTTGTGTGCCGACTTCGAATCCCGACATCCCGTAGACACGATCCGGCAATATAAGGGGGGAAACCGTTGACAATTTATTTATTTATTCTTTTTGAGAAACCGTTGACAATTTAAGATGTACATGTGTGTCTATTCCAACCTTTCATTCTCTCAATAGTACTATGAGGAAAATATCCACAATAGTAGGATGGCAAAAAAAGGAAATTGCCTGTGTCTTGTGGTTGACTTAAAAAAAATCCATATCCTGCCGGTCCGTACGGTGGAGTACTGTACAACTCATCTGATAGTGGGTTTTACGTGTGTCATTGAGATACCGATGTCATATCTCAAACTTTGCAAAATTATAATGGCATGGTTCCAAATTACCCTAATCTGAATTGACTGTAACCTGATCCCTTGCAGCACCCAAAAAGGATCAAGCTGGTGAGTCAGGTCGTAGATAAAAAAAAATATAAAAGGTTCTTTTACATCTTTTTCCATAAAGTGTCAAATATAATTTGCTACTAGTAGATTGGTGTGCAGATGATGAATCACGTTGCAGAAATGCAGAGTCGAATGTTACAGGAACATGTTATTTTTATAAGCATTTTATATGCAACCTGAGTGCGCAGCTCGCGCGTGCTGCGCGTGCACATTTTCACCAAATCCCATCCTGCCATCTCTGATGCACGCGACTTTTTTTTTTCCTGAGTACATCCACACGTACTTAACATTTCTTATAGAACTCTTGCAAACAAATTTGTAATCGTTTGATTTAGTTTCATAAAAGTTAAAGTAATCTTGATTTACTCACAACATGCCACATCAAAGTTAGTGAGCATTTTGTAAGAAAAATTTAGTATGTACACACTTTTCCTTTTTTCCTTGTTATTTAAGTATATTCTTTGATTGGGTTCGTGTTAAAATTGAGACACCTACAGTCTGTGTCGCAGAGTACTAGAGTAGTGTTGTAGGATTTGTACTCCCATGGGGTGGCCCGTGCATTAGACGCCCGAATCCAAAGTTACAAACCTTTAGTTTTTTTTAGGTAAACCTTTAGTTTAGTAGGAACACTTTCCTATACAAAACTATAAAAAAGAGATTACGCGTGTTCATGCCATCTACTTAAAAAAAATATCTAGCACGAATACCAACTAGTAGGAGTACTAACTTAATTATTTCTGTTCGTGGTGGCTATCAATAGTTTAAAGAGCAGCAACCATGCTGACAGCCAAAAGAAAATATTAGGGAGATTCGCACTCACCAGGTACTCAGGTAGCTCAATCAAAATAGCAAAATAGCAAGAGCTTTTAGTTTTTTTTTTCCTTTTAGTTATTTTGTTGTTTATCTCAGTTACGAGATTAGGAGTGTATGCACTCGTATAACTTTTTGGTTGTGTATATTTATTTGTAAATATAGATGCTGAATTGTATGCATTATCTAAAAAACATGCTAGACAGCGAAAAGAAGATATTAGGGAGATTCGCATTCTCGCCAGGAAAGCTTAGGTGGTGTTTGGATCCAGGGACTTAACTTTAGTCCCTGTCTTTAGACACTAATTTAGAGTATTAAATATGTACTACTTACAAAACTAATTACGTAAATGAAAGCTAATTCGCGAGATAAATTTTTTAAGCCTAATTAATCCATTGTAGCATCACATAGGCTAATCATGGATTAATTAGGCTGAATAGATTCGTCTCGCGAATTAGTCCAAGATTATGGATGGGTTTTATTAATAGTCTACGTTTAATATTTATAATTAGTATCCAAACATTTAATGTGATAGGGACTTAAAAGTTTTAGTCCCATCTATACAGGGCTTAATCAGAAATAGCAAAACGGATCTCCACCCCTTGTGGGCAAATGGGTCTCGCCTCCTCTTTTTTTAGGCAGGAGGGAGCAAGGCTAGATTCCTCACCCCAACACTGTCGCAGATCCCACCATCTTACCTGGCAGATTCGGTATCAGCATGCCATTCCGCCCGGCGCCCGGAGGTAAAGCAACCAACAAACCCGACGACCCTCTCACCGCACCCCCACCATCTTTCGATCGTGTTTGACCCGCACCCCCGCCCGCCTCTCGGCTTCGGCGCGCTTCGCCTACAAGTAGTAGTAGTAAGCCACCGCACCACACACCACAAGTAGTAGCCACCGCACCACACACCACACCACACACACCTCACTCGACGCGACCTCGCCCCTTCTCCTCTCCCCCGGCCAATGACCTGGAACAAGGCCCCGGCGGCGGACGCCGAAGGCGGCGGCGACACCGGCCACGCGCGCCTCCGGGAGCTCGGCTACAAGCAGGAGCTCAAGCGCGACCTCTCGTACGCCGCCACACTGCCCCTCTCTCTCTCTCTCGTCCCTTTTTCTTGGCTGACTTTACGTACGGCGGCATGGGCGTGCAGAGTGCTGTCCAACTTCGCCTTCTCCTTCTCCATCATCTCGGTGCTGACGGGGATCACGACGCTGTACAACACGGGGCTCAGCTTCGGCGGGCCGGCCACCATGACGTTCGGCTGGTTCGTCGCCGGCGCCTTCACCATGACCGTCGGCCTCTCCATGGCCGAGATCTGCTCCTCCTTCCCCACCTCCGGCGGTCTCTACTACTGGAGCGCCCGCCTCTCCGGCAAGCGTTGGGCGCCCTTCGCCTCCTGGATCACCGGATGGTACAACCGCCATTCTTTTTTTTTACTAATCCATAGCGATTAATTTTTTTTTGACCCCCCATTTTTTTAATTACTTTACTACTGTCGTTTGCCTGATTTCTTGCCTTGGTTCGGATCATGTGAATTGGGGGCGCACGAGAAGGATCATGATTCGTGCATGTGAACGGGGTTTGTTGATTTACTAATTGTTAGGCCAGTTTTTCTTTTTCTTTTTTTTTTCTATTTCTTGTTGGGAGTTTAAGATATACATGGATAATGGGAACATTGTCAAAAAGTTTGATTGTTTTTCTTTCTCATGTTCCCTTCCATTTCCTTGTTTTCTTTTCTGGAGTGACATCAAACCGGCATCTTCAAAAGCTCTGCAATCTTCTCTCCTCCTTTTCCTGCTGAATAAAATCTTTTTTGTTTCGCCCAATTAGATGGAGAGAGAGAGAGAGAGAGAGAGAGAGAGAGAGAGAGAGAGAGAGGTGCTGCTAATTCGTACTACTCCTACTTTGCACTGTTCTGATGTCGTTTTCAATGATGTGGTCCTATTAATCCAAGTAGGAATTTTTGTTTCATGCGTTTTAGTCAATGTTCCATTCTTTGACCTTGTGCAGGGAGAGCATTGGGCAACGTTTAGAAATTTTGGTTTTGATGACGACATAGTGTTTGATCAGGGTTAATCATTGAAGCCCAGTAGCAGTAGTTCAACTGAGTATATATATTGTGCCTTAGATCAACTTCTTAATACTACTAAACATTTAGTTGTAAGTAACAGTGGGAGAGGATATGGGTTTACTTCGCATTCATTGGAAATCTGTCACACTGTCAGCATATCCCTTCTCGGACAAGTCCTCCATTTCTATTCCCAGCAACAAACTCTCACTTGAGTACTGATGGTGGTACTTATTGGTCGTGCGGACATAGTCGTCATTCTGATACCACTGAAACATCAATCAATTATGTTCCTTTCAACCTGTCATCATAATGAATTGGGTATGATTTGATTCCAGAACAGTTACTTTCAGCATCTAATCCTCTGTTGTTTTTTGCTTGTTTGTTTCTGTCACCTGCAGGTTTAACATTGTCGGACAGGTAAACCGAACCAAACCATCCCTTCTCTGAACTTTCAGTTCTTATCTGAATATCTGAACTTTCTTCTGCTTTGCAGTGGGCGGTGACGACCAGCGTGGACTTCTCACTGGCGCAGCTGATTCAGGTGATCATCCTGCTCAGCACCGGCGGCAACAACGGAGGAGGGTACATGGCGTCCAAGTACGTCGTGATCGCCTTCCACGCCGCCATCCTGCTGAGCCACGCCGCCATCAACAGCCTCCCCATCACCTGGCTTTCCTTCTTTGGGCAGTTCGCGGCTGCCTGGAACATGCTAGGTGACACCTCCCTCTCTTTGACCTGACAATTGGCATAAATTGAAGGATTCAGTGATTCGTTCTACGGAGACAGACAGTGGCCTGTATCACTGAAGGAGATATGTGTGGTTTTCTGCAATATTCAGGTGTCTTTGTCCTCATGATTGCTGTGCCGACGGTTGCTACCGAGAGGGCCAGTGCCAAGTTTGTGTTCACCCATTTCAACACTGAAAACAACGCTGGGATTCACAGTAACTTTTACATCTTCGTTCTGGGGCTCCTGATGAGCCAGTACACGCTGACAGGATACGACGCGTCTGCACATATGGTAAGGGAAAAAAAAAGAACAGCTCAAGAGCTAACAGACAGTGTTTGTGCCTAGAAATGTACTGTATCTGGCCAATCTGACATTATGGTTCTTTTGCTCATGTTTTCAGACTGAGGAGACGAAGAACGCTGACAGGAATGGCCCCATCGGCATCATCAGCGCGATCGGGATATCGATAATAGTAGGATGGGGATACATTCTTGGCATCACCTTTGCAGTGAAGGACATACCTTACCTGCTGAACCCCGAGAACGATGCTGGAGGGTATGCCATTGCTGAGGTGTTCTACCTCGCCTTCAAGAGCCGGTACGGGAGCGGCATCGGCGGGATCATCTGCCTAGGGATCGTCGCCGTCGCGATATACTTCTGTGGCATGAGCTCGGTGACAAGCAACTCAAGGTTAAAAAAATAAACAAATGGATGACATTCTAGTGTTCTAACTTTTGTCGGTAGAGCAACAGTTCACTCACTCCTGTGTGTCACCATTGTTCTTCTGATTAGGATGGCGTACGCGTTCTCGAGAGACGGCGCGATGCCATTGTCGTCCGTCTGGCACAAGGTCAACAAGCACGAGGTGCCGATCAACGCCGTCTGGCTCTCGGCCCTCGTCTCCCTCTGCATGGCATTGCCGGTAAGTTCCTGACAATCTTGTTCAAATCTCAGAAAGTTTCAGAAAACGCAACGAAACACTGACAAATTGATTCTTGCTCAAAATTCTCAAATATTAATAATAACCCAAAAATATAAAACCTATGGGAAATGCAGTCGCTGGGGAGCTTGGTGGCGTTCCAGGCGATGGTGTCGATCGCGACGATCGGGCTGTACGTGGCGTACGCGCTGCCGATCCTGTTCAGGGTGACGCTGGCGCGGAAGCACTTCGTGCCGGGGCCCTTCAACCTGGGGCGGTGCGGCGTCGCCGTCGGCTGGGCGGCGGTGCTGTGGGTGGCCACCATCACCGTGCTCTTCTCGCTGCCGGTGTCGTACCCGGTCACCAAGGACACCCTCAACTACACCCCCGTCGCCGTCGGCGGCCTCTTCCTCCTCGTCCTCTCCTCCTGGCTCCTCAGCGCCAGGCACTGGTTCAAAGGCCCCATCACCAACCTCGATGGCTAAGCTAGTAGCCAAGATTGAGGTTTTGGTTTTGGTTTTCGCCGGTGGATATGGAAATGCACTACGTGGGAGATGGAAGAATCGTCGTCGATGATCGGAGGCGTTTCAGGTGGGAGGAGAAGTATAACTGAAGAACAGGTAAGAAGATGATCTGGAATGGAAGGGAAACGGGAGCATGTGATGTCATGGTGTTGTTGTGATTAGTTGATTTGTTCAGCGAAGTTATATTACGTGGAAGGGGATTATACATTTTATACACTGGTTGTAGATTGACAATATGTACTGAAAAAAGTGATTCAATTGAAGGCTAAAAGCAGCTGAAACAGTTGTGGAATTTTGAGCGTGTGATTGCGTTATTACGTTGCAAGTAAATGTTCGCAAATGTCAAAAAATATTAAAATATTACTAGTACATATCCATTCCCTCCATTTTATAAAAAACCAACCAGTACAGTACGTGCTATGAATTTGGACTACTTGTTATAAGATGGAGGAAGTAAACCCCTAAGTTTTCTGAAAAGACGTTCTTCATGGCACATGGTCATTGGCGCATGCTAAACAACTATCTTAGGAAGGATCGACTATTTTACAGGTAACCTTACCATTATTTCCTATAAAATGATCGGAGATGCCTTCTTACAAGGGCCCCTATCGCCTTTCTAAGGCTGAGTTTAGGAGATGGCGTTGGGAACTTCACCTCCCCCACACGGAAAACAATACTATTACCCATTAACATGTAATTAGTTAAATAGTAGTAAAAAAATCTAAAAAAATAGATTAATATAATTTTTTAAAAGCAACTTTTTTATAAAGAAACTTTTTTTTAAAAAAATACAGTTTTACCGTTTAAAAAGCGCGTGCGTGAAAAAAAAAAAGGCGAGTTAGGAAATAACGGGGAAAAAAAAACATAGAGCAGACCAGCGGCCGCCGGAGCCAAACCCTCTGAATCTTCCCGCGGAAGGGACGTGTAGTAATTCAGATTCAAGAAATCCACAAAACTTCAGTACTCCAATACAAACCCTCCCCCAAATTCAAATCCGCTTCCAAAATCCAGCGGCGCGGCGCGGCGCGGCGCTTCCCTCCAATTCTCCAAACCCAAAAAAAAAAAAAAACCCCCCCCCCCCCCCCCCCCCCCCTCTTTTTCTAAGTAGACGTATAGCCAAAATAACCTTATATTCCGAGATAGGGTTAGTAGTGAACACATGGGATAGTTTAGCCCACACCCAACACCAATAGTGAATTCATTTCAAATCCTGATCTGAACTCCACAAAATAATTGAAATAGGAAAAGGTATCAATTTTAATTTAAAGTATACCGAAGAAGGTTTCTTTGAGTTTATCATAATTGTGCCCTCTTTAGAAATAGGGCACTGCTAGTTACCGTCTTCTTTAGAAGACTATTAGATTTAGGTGTGTATTCTATTATAATATATATTAAAGCAACTTTGTGTGTTTATATTAGTTAAATGATGCTTCATGGTTCTTTTGTGTGAGTTTCATGTGGTTTCTGCTTTCTCCCTTGTAATATGTGTTGATTCTTTTGATGTAGGGGAGTAATATCACCAGTTAAGTAAAATGTGTGGCACGTTTATGTCAAGTGACATTTCATACTCAGACACTACTCCCTCCGTTTCACGGTTTTAGATTATTAGTCAATTTGACTTTGGTCAAAATAAAACTACTTTAAATTTGATTAAATTTATAAACAAATATACCAATATTTATAACACGAAACATGTTTCGTTAAATCTAAAATTAAATATATTTTTATAATATATTTGTCTTGGGTAAAAAATGATAATCCCTCCATCTACTTTTGATAGTCATATTTTCAAATCTGAAAAATTTATTTTTGATAGGCATATTTCAATGGATGAATTAGAGCAGAGCAGCGTATTGAAGGAGCTGAGGTATAACCTGTGCATGGTTTCTTATCTCTCTCGCATTGTGCCATTCTGTAAGTTTACATGGTGACGCCGAATGCTGATTGCTGCTTTCTAGTATCATATCGGGATCCATACTTGGTACTCCCTCCGTCCCAAAATAAACCAACCTTATACTAGGAATCACAACCTCGTACTAGGAATCACATGGTGATGTGTCACGTCCTAGTACGAGGTTGGCTTATTTTGGGATGGAGAGAGTATGTATTAGATGATGTGGTGAGCTTAAGAAAGTCATACCGTATCAGGGTGTACAGCTGTGTTTCTTTTATCAACTTTAGAATGAGCAACTATATTATATTTTGCTACTGATAAGGTCAGCATTTTGTTAAACAGGTACTGTTGTTTGATGCGAGATTATTGAAGTCAAGACGTTCCAATTTAAAAGCTGCTTTATTAAATTTCGCATCATTGAACCTAAAGTGCTTGTCTTGTATAGATTAATAAGAGTGGAAGGTAGACTGTACTGTTGTTTTCACCATCATTTTTCCAAGTCATGGACAGAGCTGTGCAACATTTTTTTTAGATGATGCAGATTTAGTGCATATAAGGCGAATGCACTGCTGTTTATCGAAGCACTCAGTGCCATAACAACTCATGTTTCATATGGCCAGAGTACCCTTTGCTTTTCTGACAAATTAGTGACCATAATCAGAATACCCTACTGTATATGACATAGCCAGCATGTTATCCCAATGAGTGGTTGAAATCGATTGTTTCTGAAAATTTCCCTAGGGAAAATAGTCTGCGACCTAAAGTTTCTGGCTGTAGTCTGCTTGACATCCAAATATATCTGGAAGTTGAAATGGAAGTCCTGTATATACTATGATTCTTGCAGTGATGTCGTGTATGTATTTGGAAGCAGTGCTTTGCTTGTTTTATTTTTTAATTACCGATTCCTAGAGATGTGAATTATGATCATCTGATTTCTGCTTACGTATTATGCAGATTACAGAAGCAAGCATTGGCGAAATTTCCTGAATCAGCTGATGATTTTCTGGAGAAGTTGGCTCAAACTGCTAGGCAAAAGGTTGAGGCCAGAATACCAACTGAACATATAGATCTAGACAAGTCACCTGAACGACAAGAAACAAGAGAAAAGGTGGTCGTAACAGTTCAGGACAAAGCTGGACATCACCAGTTTCGGTTATACAAGGTTGGTTTTCTAATGGAGTAGCACTGCTCATATTACCAAACCTATATGATGTTCTTAGACATTTGTAGGCAGTTCGAATTTTCTAACAGATGGTTGTGAACTTGTGATGATTTAGCGTGCTCTTCTTTAAACCAATACATTCATTTTCACAAAATAAATGCTCAATACACTTTACCTTCATTTGATTGTTGAAGCTTTACCTGATTGCATGATATCTACATTAGTTCAGTGTGTATTGGAGCTTAGCTGGATTGCGAAATTTTAGTTGTCCATTTACCTTGCTGGATGGGAATTTGAACCAACCTTGTGTGCTTTCTCATTACAGGATGAGAAGTTTGGCAAGCTTTTTAGGGCATATGCTAAGAAGGTTAATCTCAGCGTCGCAGACCTGACATTTGTATTCGATGGCGACAAAGTTGACGCAGAAAGCACACCAGAGGACCTTGGCCTGGAGGACGAGGACATGGTTGAGGTGCTCCATAAGACACGCTGAAGACTATGACCATAAGACACGCTCAGTTTTGGGTGCCCCTCACTGGGACGTTGTTGGTAACTTCGGATGGTTATTATTTTTGCTTGCGCTTTAGCTCCTTTTAGTCCCAGCTGTTCTAAAGAGCCGTTGGTGTCTATATCCATAGTAGATATTATACCGTCAAATGTATGTAACGATAGCCTGCCCCAATTTTATGAATCGATGTTTTTCCTTTTGCCAACTCTTCTTTTCTCTTGGCTTTGTGAATCTATCACGAGCGTGACTGCTTTTATTGAATGTGTGCGTCCCATTGTTTGTACTCTAAAGAAAGATAGTATCCCTCTACATTATCTAATTCCTTTAAAATTGGGTCTGTTTGAGGAACTTTGCGTGCACTCTCTCTCTCTATACATTATCTAATTCCTTTAAAATTGGGTCTGTTTGAGGAACTTTTGACAGCTAAAGCTTTTCTAAG
This sequence comes from Oryza longistaminata, assembly GCA_009805545.1. Lineage (NCBI taxonomy): Eukaryota > Viridiplantae > Streptophyta > Magnoliopsida > Poales > Poaceae > Oryza > Oryza longistaminata. The sequence continues at coordinate 24,475,722 of CM020182.1, read as the reverse complement.
AATCAGAAGTTTTTTTCAAACAGTTTAACTTTTTATTCAGATTCTGAGATGCTAGAAGCTAGAAGCTAAGTTTCCCAACTAGTTTTTTGGAATATTAAACTCCCTCAAATAATCCCTTTATTTCCTTGGAGCTATCGAAAGGTACTACTAATATTCTCCATGTTTTGGAATCATACATGGTTCTATTGTGCATCTCTGTATTTTTTTTTCTATTCCCGTGTTCGCAAAATCATGTGTTCAAAAGTAGCACTTGCGTTGAATTCTACCATCCTCTTATTTATCTTACGTTCACAAATCGATCTCTTCAATTTTTGTTGCCTACTCCCGTGATCCTGTCCCAAAATGTGTAATTTTTAGGTTGGTACGGATATTAAGAAAGTAGATTGGAATAATTGAAGGGAGTATATGATTGGTTGAGAAGATAAATTAGATGAAGGAGAATGGTTGTGATTGGTTGAGGGGAGAAGATAGGTGAAGAAATAACTTTATTTTGAAATAAGGTATTGCGTTAGAAATAGCTACATTTTAAAACATATACAATATCTGCTCACTAATAACTGTTTCCCTGAGCATTTTAGGACTTCCATTTAGAACAAAGGAAATATGGAAGATTTTTGGACTGGTCCCAAAAGTCTCGTATGAAAAATCTTATGAAATGAACCATTACATTGGAATTTTGGAGAAAAATAAACATGATGGATGTATTTGTTATAGCTACTTGGCTAAGCTACTCATAGGGATGAAAACAGATCGGAAACGGACGGAAACTAGCTTTATCATATTCGTTTTCATTTTTTTTTGGGAATCGGAATCGGAATCGAAAACTCGATACGGAAATGAAATCGAATATTATTGAATACAGATACAGAGCGAATACGAGACGGAACGAATACGGTAGCGAATATTTATCGGTATATAAAAAACCCCTCAAATTGAGTTTCTTGATCAAGGAAGAGATATCACTTATTATTTTAGTTCAACATCTCCAACATTTATATCTTGCAAAGTTATCCTATTAGGGTGCTAATAGCTTATTGTGATATCAATTAAAAAAAAACTATTGCGATAGTGATTGCAAGATGTTCCATAACCTAAAACCATGTAGTGACTAATCATTTGATTATGTGCAGACAAGTTATTCACTCCGTACTTTCACGGGTCATTCAGCATCTGTTATGTCACTTGACTTCCATCCGAACAAAGAAGATATGATTTGCTCCTGTGATGGTGATGGTGAAGTCCGCAGCTGGAGCATAAATAATGGTAGCTGCCTGACCTGTGTTAAGGTCTTTAAGGTATGCAATACAACTTCATGTGTTTCATGGTATCTTCTGCTTTAACATTCAACTTCTGATGCTTGTCTCTGTTTACAATCATTTTTTTCCCAACAGGGAGGTGCTACTCAGATGCGATTTCAACCTCAAAAGGGAAAATATCTTGCAGCTGCCTCAGAGAAGGCCATCTACATACTCGATGGAGAGACACAACTTGCTTGTAGAAACCCTCTGCAGGTCTGTTAGCATTTACCCATTCAGAATGTGTATAAGGAAGCATTCACTTAGCCCTTATAATTAACTGCATTGCTGTTTATGCGGCACCATGCCTCCGCCACTACCACTAGTTACTCATACCAATTTGTGGTTGCCATTCTTGATCATTCACTTGGTATCATAAATAGGTTTATTAGTACTTGGATGTTCAGAAAAGTGATTAAACCAATGAATATTCTTATATCCTTGATTTTTTAGCAGTTCTGATTTTTTTTTTAAGCCCATTACATTTGATTTACAAATCCTTTGGTTCTTAGTTCTAAATTTGGGGGGAAACTCTTGCAAAAATTTCATGAGTAGGTTTTATGATAATGAAATTTCTTTAGGTTTGAGGTATAATTTAGTTTACTTTTGGACAAATTTCCATTGGTTTTTCTGTCTGGCCTGGTAGGAGTATTGCAGAAGAAACCCACGATGGCAATTCCCATAATAAGATGTACTACCTCCGTTTTTTAATAGATGACGCCGTTGACTTTTTCTCACATGTTTGACCATTCGTCTTATTCAAAAATTTTATGCAAATGTATAAGATATTAATCACACTTAAAGTACTATGAGTGATAAAACAACTCATAACAAAATAAATTATAATTACGTAAATTTTTTGAATAAGACGAATGGTCAAACATGTGAGAAAAAGTCAACGGCGTCATCTATTAAAAAATGGAGGTAGTACATCTTATTATGGGAATTGCCATCGTGGGTTTCTTCTGCAATACTCCTACCAGGCCAGACAGAAAAACCAATGGAAATTTGTCCAAAAGTAAACTAAATTATACCTCAAACCTAAAGAAATTTCATTATCATAAAACCTACTCATGAAATTTTTGCAAGAGTTTCCCCCCAAATTTAGAACTAAGAACCAAAGGATTTGTAAATCAAATGTAATGGGCTTAAAAAAAAAATCCAGAACTGCTAAAAAATCAAGGATATAAGAATATTCATTGGTTTAATCACTTTTCTGAACATCCAAGTACTAATAAACCTATTTATGATACCAAGTGAATGATCAAGAATGGCAACCACAAATTGGTATGAGTAACTAGTGGTAGTGGCGGAGGCATGGTGCCGCATAAACAGCAATGCAGTTAATTATAAGGGCTAAGTGAATGCTTCCTTATACACATTCTGAATGGGTAAATGCTAACAGACCTGCAGAGGGTTTCTACAAGCAAGTTGTGTCTCTCCATCGAGTATGTAGATGGCCTTCTCTGAGGCAGCTGCAAGATATTTTCCCTTTTGAGGTTGAAATCGCATCTGAGTAGCACCTCCCTGTTGGGAAAAAAATGATTGTAAACAGAGACAAGCATCAGAAGTTGAATGTTAAAGCAGAAGATACCATGAAACACATGAAGTTGTATTGCATACCTTAAAGACCTTAACACAGGTCAGGCAGCTACCATTATTTATGCTCCAGCTGCGGACTTCACCATCACCATCACAGGAGCAAATCATATCTTCTTTGTTCGGATGGAAGTCAAGTGACATAACAGATGCTGAATGACCCGTGAAAGTACGGAGTGAATAACTTGTCTGCACATAATCAAATGATTAGTCACTACATGGTTTTAGGTTATGGAACATCTTGCAATCACTATCGCAATAGTTTTTTTTTAATTGATATCACAATAAGCTATTAGCACCCTAATAGGATAACTTTGCAATAAAATATAGGAAAATTCCATTTTACAAAATTGAACTCAAGAAAAAAGTCTTGAAATGATCACCTCAAACTACAACACTAGACATTTTCTAGCTCAAACATTCAAACAGTTTGCTTTACAGTTGTCCGGTTGGGTTTGTAGTTGATGGTTGATTCCCAAACTTAAAAGTTCAATATTGTAAAGTGGAGCTTTTTTTTTTTCTTAAAAATATATATGGTGAAAAGGAGTATACATTGTCAGCATCCCAAACCCGCACGGTTTTGTCAAAGGAAGATGTAGCAAGCCGTGACATGCTTGGACTAAATCGAACATCCGTAATCAATGCCGAATGTTCTTCTAATGAAGATGTAGGCTTTAGAGCAGGCTCTGTACACCATAAAAGAACCTGCGCAGAGTAAGAGGCATGCGTTAAAGATTTTCATGCACTAAGAAATCAAAATATATTGTGTTAACTGCACCTTTTTATCATGTCCACCAGTAGCGAGCAGTTTGCCATCAGAGGAGAAGTGACAACAGGTAACTTTGGTTGCACTTGCACGTGCCTTCGCAAGTTCAGCAAAACCAAACCCTGTATAAACAGATCAATCAAGTGCGATCAAGCAGAAGCTTCATCATATGGCCAAGAGAAACAATAAGTAAAATCACCCATACCATCTTGATTATGATCTGTTATGGAGACATTTCTTATTTAATGTGTAATCAGATGTGATGATAGATATTTAAAATGTAACAGTGGCAAGCATGCTTTGCCTTCTCAAAGGCCTGTGGTGGCGAGATAAAAAATGCAGATTATTAGTGAGACTATGTTCATTTGTTTATGACTCCTGTTAATTGCATACAGCAGCCAGGTATCAGCAGGATATTAAAATACCTTTACTAGCATCCATGGAGCGCCCCAATGAATCCCTAGGGTCCATGTCATCCTGAGATAGAAAAGATTCAACATTTTCGTCCAATGAACCATCTTCTAGCAAACGATCCACGTCAGCCTGAAATTGAAAACTTTCTGTGGTCATGTTGTTAAATACAAATGAAAAACAAGAATAAAATTTGGGGGTTTTAAGGATATATAACAATACTAACTGATGCCCTCAGTTATTGCCTGAATCCAGAGAACAATCTCCAACTCTGAAAACTATTCACATTTCACCCTCCACCTCAAACTATTGAAACCGTTCACTATGTTGGCAGTCAAATCACTAATTCTAGTCAAGTCTATATAGTATATTGAATGAGTAATCACTTAATCTTGATACATATCTTGTATTGAATCTCTTTGGATGGATGGATGAGATTAGAATTAGTGAAGAGTAAAAAGTTATTTTTCTTGGAACACAGGGCACAGTCCATATTCGTAGTACTAGGTTGCTATATTTTAGGACAGATGGAGTAAGCGAGTAGCACTAAGCAATTTATTTTTATTTTCTTAATGTGGAAATTCTAGTCAACACTATAGTGTTAATGGAAATCTGATAATCCTAATGCCTAGGATGGGTGATAAGGGATGGAGTGAAACTAAAAGAAAAAAATAAGATTTTTAGGAGGGGTGCTGACATACTGATATGGTCAAGACAACACCTAAGTATGGGTTACGCACATGCTTTGACACAGGTCCCACACCACAAAAAACCAATGTGGTTTAAGGGGAGGACGTGTTTCCACCGGTTTTAATAGTTTGAGGGACGAAAGATGATAGGTCAATGTTCAAGGAGGTTTTCTGAATCTAAATTGTACTCGAATGATCAAGAATGGAGTTGTTCCAAAGAAAATGTCCATACCAGTGCATTTGCTGGAGACGTCAAACTTCCAGCACCATCAGAGCCAAACATTACCAATGGTTTTGCGGAACCACCATTCTGCTGCAGCTGTGGCATAGACATTGCATCTCCTGGTGTATGAGTGGAAGGCGTCGATGGTGCAGAACTTGGAGAGGGGCCAGCAGTATTTGCAGTTCCTGAACTATTGGCTCTACCAGAGGATGAACCAGGTTTCTTCCTCTTCTTTGTAGTCTGGACAACAAACAGCACAGTTTATGTGACTCAATGACTGTGGTCAAGTTAATATTTACTCTTCATATTATCTTAAACAGTGGCAAGCGTTTTGAATTCCTTTTTGACGAAAGGTGAAAGAACATCAGTAGCAGCAAGGGATATGGTGACTCTGTCGGCAGGAAAAGCTACACAACAACATAATTTCTGTGCCAAAGGACAATCAATTTCAGAACAACATAATCAAAGAATGCACAAATCACTTAGCTCCAGAGCCTAATATAGTAGATTCATTTCCAGTGATTACAATAAAGCACAAAGCAATCAGCTGAGTCATTGAACAAGGCTTGAGTTTAAAACTGAAACTAGCACACGATACATTTCATGGCAATTTTTGTATCACGTAGAAATACTATAATTATATATAATATATATCAGGATAGAAACAAAAAAAGCAGTTAGATTCCACAAAACTGACAGTGATCAATTCAGACCACAACGAACAGTAGTATATTAGGTCTAAGCATTAATGCAAATGGAGCATGGCAAGCATGGATGTGTACAGATAAGAATTATACTTGATCAACTCCACCGAAAGAGTTTGGCATGCCCCCGTCAACAGGCATACTTCCGATTCCTGGTTTTTCTTGTTGGAGAAACTGATTTGAGCTTTGAGACTGCTGACTGGAGACAGCAGGCTGCTGAAGCTGTGGATGCTGCTGGCTGTTGCTTTGCTGCTGTAATAATTGTTGCTGCTGAGCAATTTTCTTCTACTACGCAGAAAAATCCATATAAGAACATGGAACATACAAAAGAGAGAAAAATATCACATAGGAAGGTGTCCAAAGAATGAGAACGATGGAATCATTACTGTAATCTAGGTCATCTTATATGCATAAGGTAAGCATACAGAAAAGAGCAGAAATGTAACAAATACTAAAAGATAAATAAATCATCAATTCCATATTAGAAAACATAGTGTTCAATTAAAAAAATATTAGAGAACATAGAATATAGATATTAGGAAAATTGATGGATACAAGGTAAATTTGAGTTATCTTCTCAAAAACCGAACAGGCAGCGTTGTACTTATCTCTGTAAAGAACTACAGGTCTAGTATAACAGAAAAATGGAAGAGAGCTGCTAATCCACATTCAGCAAGAAATTAAGAAAGCACAACATGCAGTAACTGCAAAACCTAGAAAGTAAATCTAAACAAACAAAAGCTTTTACACCAGTTTAATGGTGGAATAACACTTGTAAGGTTGAAAAATCAAAAGATATACCTTTATCAGGATATCTACATCTCCACCACTTAGACTAGGAGAACCAATATTTGGAATAATATCACCACCACTGTTTGTCTGCCCAACATTCCTGTTGTTAAGCATCATCCTTAATCGTCTGCTGTCAACATCACTAGATGTAGGGGAAGCCATATTTTGCTGAGCCTGCAACATAAGCTGCTGCTGCTGTTGCGGGGTAAGAAAATGAATCTGCTGTTGTAATTGCTGTTGATTCTGCACAAATGACTTCTGCTGCAGAAGTCCAGAGCGAAGTTGTTCAAGTCCCTGTGAAAACAAAAAGAAAAAAAATGGCACATGAAAATAAGCACCGAGAGATAGCATATGCAGTCAATTAATAATAGATAACAATCACAGTCATTTACCACTATATTGGAAAATAAAATTGCAAGTTGGTCCCATAATTGCTACCAATGATATTAATGCTGGCATATATTACCAATACACAAACTGCCACAAATTAATTACGTATATGCAGAGGAATAGACCCATAAAGAAGGATGGATTTAAAGTTTTAAATATAAGATGAATCAGTAAGGCAAGTGTGAAATTTGTTGAAAGATGGTCAATAAAATAAAAGTTTCTTGGAATTAGGCGCTTGCCAATGGCATTTCTTGGATTTTCTCATAAAATAAACTGAGAACTACAATTGCACTATGCAAATGGACAGTGCAAACAAAACAAAAATAACAAAGGAAAACTTATAAGCTTATCTTGCTCAGTAGAAGTGCTACAAGACAGTCTACGCCATTAATAAACTAGAGAAAGCATGAACACCAAAGGGGGAAAAGGCCGCTGCATTTCCTCTCTATAGGGGAGTTAAACCTAGGCGCAGTTTATTGCAGGAGCATTAATCATAAGGAAAATGCATAAAATCTGTATTTAAGCCAGGCAATCTATATAGAAACCATTCATGTCCAAGATTAAAGTTACTACTTGATCATAAACTAAACCTTACCGTGAGTGGCCATCCTTTCAGAGTCAAATTGTTTCCAGCTTGATTAGACCCTGTTAAAAATACATCTGATTCAGGTATGCATAACATCAAAAAGATCATGTTCCAAGGTCCTATAATTTTACAGCAAGGCTAATAAACTCTTCAAGATTGAACTAAGAAAAAAAAATACAAGAAAAGTAATTCCAGGGACTATACTGAAAACATGTTACCTTGGACACCAATAAATGACCCCTCAGGACCTGCTGACCTTGGTGTCAAAATGGGATTCATCTCTGTCTTGATACTCTGCTAATAATATGAATAATATTAGGAATACATGTTGACATTTATTCTTTTTGTCCTCCTCGCCTTGGAGGTAAGCATGTTAGGAATTAGAGATACATGACAGATCAGAATAAACAGAAGACTAACCTGAGCTGGCCCAGGAATCTGTGGACTCCTGGACTGAACTTGTTGCAGACTGCCTGACAGACCACCAACAGTACCATGCAAAATTTGCCTACAAAGGAAAGAAGTAAACTATCTGAGAAAAGTTACCTCTTGCAGCGCATGTATATTATGGTCAATATTAAACATGGTGATGTTCAATAGGCATCTACATTCCATTAAATAAGCAAGAAAATATGGGAATGAGATGACACTTCAGTATATTTTGTTTTGGACACATCATTTTTCAAAACATAACTAAATGATTTATATCTACACAAGTAATTAAGAACCAAAATTAAGAGCCAAAACAATGCATGCATGTAAAAAAAAACAGCAAAATGCAGAAGTAGCAATTCCAAACATAAATAGGAATAACAAATAGAAGTGTGTCTAATTTATCTCCATAACTAACCAAATGACTAAAAAGAAAAGTTCAAAATAAAATAATATTTTTCGACGAACAGATAGACAACTCTGTGAATTTCGATACCAGAAGTACTAATTGTAGTGTGGATTAGATTACAGTGAAGCTGTAACACGAATGGTGAAATATCAGCTACAACTGTACACGGTATAAAGCTTGTTAAAGTAATTATATACTTATAATTCACAAATTCAGCAGGTACCCTGAAGATTGTCCACTTGCAGATGCTTTCAACAACGCTTCGTTTGAATCAAGTAGTTGTCCAGCATTCTCTCCATATCTTTGCTGAAACCAAAGTTCACGTGTTATGATAATATTAACCACAAAATGAACATATTGGTGAGGTGAGGAATCTATAGAAACAACATCAATCAATGATTATGGATAACAGTCCACCTTAATTGACACCTCGTCCAAACCATCTCTCTGGGAAGGCAACTTTAACCTCTCCTCATACATTTTTGTTGCCATAACATTTGCAGTACTCTGGTTTTGCCGCATTAAAGGATTGTTTCCAGGAAGTCCACTTGCAGTACCATTAAGAAGATGAGTACCATCTCTGCGCTGTTGTTGTTGCTGCTGCTGCTGCTGTTGTTGCTGCTGCTGCTGCTGCTGTTGCTGCTGCTGTTGTTGCTGCTGCTGCTGTGCTGCTCTTTGTAGCAACATTTGTTGCATTTGTATATGCTGTGGTTGCTGTTGTCGCTGTTGAGGAGGTTGCTGCTGCTGCTGCTGCTGCTGCTGTTGCTCCCTGGCTTTCATGTGCTGAGTCTGAAAGAGTGGTGAGTTGAAGCTGAGTTAGAACTGTCAATTCAGGGAAAAAGATCTCTTCAAGTTCATACTGCCATAACTAAAGATGCAAATCAGACAATTTGGAATATTTATCGCACTTGATTACAGCATTAGTAAAATATGCTCCCAGGAAAAAAATTGAATAGCCTACAATGTAAAACCGAAACAAAATATAAGTTACAATGGAATTACCTGCTTGTGGTGGATCTGACATACATATAACACAAGCAGTTGAATCATAAAGCAACAAACAAACAGAAAGAATTGCTAACCAATGAAAAGGCAGTTATTGACAAGGTAAAATCAGAAAGGCTCAGTATCTCACGCAAAACGAGTCGAGCCATTACTGCAACTAATCGAGTATTAATTATTATTATAAACTTGAAAAATGGATTTTTTTTAAATTTTTTTTGAAAACTTCTATATAGAAATTTTTTGCATAAAATGCACTGTTTGGCAGTTTGGGAAGCGTGCTAATGGGAAACGAGGGAGTTGCCATTTCAATATGCAGAAACAAAGTAACAAACTGAGCGTAACGCTTTACAATTAAAGCTGAACTTATTTGAAAACGCCAGCATGGCAAACTAAAATGCCTGAAACATTAAATATGTCCATAAAAAGATAATTAGATGCACAGACACTTACTTCAATATATGAAGCCGCAACATCTGAATGCTTCTCATTTGTCCTTGCTATGAAAATATCCCAAAAAACTGACCACCACTCAAAAAGAAAACCACCAGGAGCATCAATCGCTGCAAGAAACAAGAGTTCAGAAAGTTCGCAACATCCTTTACTAACAAAAGGTCAAAAATTGTAGCAAAACTCATGACACAAATAGCTTCACTCAACTTGCTGGGAAATACATACCAACTGGATCCGAAGAGACCTTCCCTTCTGCTTGGAAGGCCTTTGCAGTTGCCTGCAGATTTCTCTTCATAAAGTAGTCATATATGTAGACATCCAGCCTATTTCAGCAAGCAGTCGAACATTTAGGTTGGAGGTTAGAAAATTGCCAAACATACAACTCTTTTATCCAAGTACAAGACAACGAAGGATGTTCAAGTAGAGTGGTGAATAAGAAACTAGTAGGCATAGAAAGAATTATAATAAGAATGACAGGAAAATAGCTGGAAAAGTGAACAATTCAATGGCCCATCTATCTACATCAATGTACATCCATTTTTTCCCTTCTTCTAGTTTCTCAATAAATCAATTAGCGTGCTGCCAACTTCCTCTGCCCATTCTGCTATAACTGCCCCTCATCTTCTCTGCCTCCGGTCACTCTGCCCTCAGCTTCCCTGCTGCTTCTCTCCGCCCCCAGCACAACTATGGCTACCACCACTACTCTGCTTTGCTATTAACTTCCACTGCCCTCAATCCTCCCATGCGTCTATCAACTCGTCTCTACCTCTAACGTTGCCTACGCTCCTTCCATCCCACAAATCCACTGGATTGCCACCAATTTTCCTGGTGCTAGCCACCCCATCCTCCTGAGCTCTGCTCGCTATCAGCCATGTTGCTCTGCTTCAGCAACCCACGTCCGCCAAGCTGTCACCCAACTCTCCGCTTCCTGCCCCTGTTCCGCCAGCTTGGACTGCTCTAGCCCCTCGAACCACTGCTGCAGCTGAGGGTACTTGACTCACTGACTGGAGGATTCAGTTCTACTTGGCTGACTTCGCCTACCACTGCTCCAGTTTCCATCTTCGTGATATTACCACATTGTAGAACCCCACCTCCGGCATGGCAAAAGGACAATAAACCTGCCTCTCTCATTGCCACATTGATGCACTTTTGTGCTCATCCACCTCCCTAGCTACTTTATGGTAACCTCGTTTATTCAGCAAATTACGGACTATTTGTAGTACGAACACCAACATTCCACCTTCAGACTGTGGCAGAGTCGATTCTTTATATTCAAGAGCAGTGGCTCAGTTCCTTTGGCACCCGATGAGCTCTTCTCCAGGACTTACCACTTATGTTTTGACTCCTATTGATGGACACAAATCCAGCATTATCAAGATATCAGGGAGGAATAGCTGACAGCTTGTTCGAGCTGTGTCATGATGAGGGTTTTAAAGTTATGACCACACGTCAGGCCCATGGGGCAGGTTAGGCAGGACAAATTAGGAATAGATCAAATAAAGGTAAGAGATTATCTAATTAGGAAAGATTAGAGATAGAGAACGAATTAGTTTTTATAATATCAAAGATAAGTTCCTTGGATGCCAAGTCAGTCTTCCCTATATAGTATAGAGAGGGACGTCACTACCGAGCAACGGGGGTGCTCAAAATCCTGCTGCCTGCTAGCACAGTGATGACGTGGACATCACCAGAATGTAACACGTCAGTGCAAAACTGTGAGGTGGCTTCAAGTGGGGAGGTCTTAATATATCCGATATAAAAGGACTCGTATACCCCATTATAATTAAGAAATTAGGAAACATAATATTAGGTCTGGCTTGATAAGAGACTCCTGGTGATTGGGCCAAGCTCAGCGATCTCACCTTTATCCCTGTCTTTCAATCCTTACACCATCCATGAATCAACATCAGTTAAATTTTGAAAGAAGCATTTAGAGTGACCAATTTCCAATTGACCAACACTAAAATGAGGCTTCCTAGTTGTTACTTGTCTATGCAAACATAATGCTTATATATTACTTAATCAGTGAAAGTATAGCCTAGTTACCAGAAGAATGAGATATTTCCACTCCTCTTCAAATTTTTATACAGATCAAACTGCACCGCTTTGATCTAATCTAACTTGTAGTAGCATACCAGAACTGCTCTATCAAATCATTCCATCTATGTCTAAGCGAATAAGTTATTCTCTAGTACTCCCTATCATACTGTCAGTAAGTAAAACGATGTAGGAGGCTAATCCAGGATTCCACAGATCCTGAAAAAACTCATCACCGCCAAACAAATCCCGCTCCTCTCTTCTCACGATCACTATAGCTCAAATAATACAGTCGAATATTCAAAACCTACTGGCAGAAATCATGTTATCTTATTTTCCCACCTGTATTCCAAATCGTACAGAGAAGCTAGTTATACTGTATCCAGAACACAATCCCGCAAACCAAAACAGTGGGTTCGTGCAATAAACAAACAAAGTTCAAAGGAAATCCACCCCAAAAAAAAGAAAAATAACATCGCCCGCGAAACCCTAGCGGCCAAACACGCCGCAACAACCCTTCTCCCACCTAGAGCACAGGCCGAACCGGAACCACTCACTTCGATCCCTTCCCGTGATTTCATCTTCAAAAATCGCCAACCCCCCCCCCCCCCCCCCCGCCCCCAGACGCAGCAAAAAAAAAAACAAAAATCCCCTCCCACCAAAACGGCGTGAATCCACGGAACAAGGAGAGGGAAACACAAATCCTCACATCTTATCCGCCTCCCAGTTCGTCTGCCACATGGCTGCCCCCCACACGGCGGCCGCCCGCCCGAACCCCCCCAAACCCTAGAAGCCCCCAACCCCACCCCACCCCACCCCACCGCCCTTTGCCCGCGGCCGCCGCCGCGCCCACCGTCCGACAGACGCCGGAGCAGCCAAGCCGACCCGACCCGAACCGAGGCGGAGGCGGCGGCGAGGCGGGGTGGTGGTGTCGGGAGAGAGGGGGGTGCGGCGCGAGGCGAGTGGAGGGGGGGTTGCAACCGGGAGGGAAGGCGTGCGTGTAGGAAAGGGGGAGAAAGCGGAGAGGAGAGAGAGGTGGAGACGAGGAATTCGTGAAATGGACACGCGAGAGGGAGAGGAGGGGGGAAGTGGGGGCAGGCGAGGGTATATAGTACACTGGCTGGTATCGTATCAGCACACGGAGAATTTCTTTGGATATGTGAGAGAAAAAAAAAAGGAAGAAAAGAGAGGCGCATTGAGGAAGGGCGGAGGCTGAGCCGCTGAGGTGTGCTGTGCACCTGCGGAAGGGTATGGCACGGTTTGGGTTCGTCGCAGTTTTGTCACGTCAAAAAGAACAACTTCAGGACATGAAAGTTGATTTTTTTTTTGACGGGATAGTAACCCTATTAACTCAAGTTTAATGAAAAAGCAGTGTCACGTAATAAAAGTGTAGAGTTATTAGGGTTAATGGTAGCTGCTCGCTAAAACTTGTTGATCTGTACCTGTTGTTATATTGAGATTAAGATCATGGGTATATCTCTTTTCTTCAATCTCCGATGCTAACCAAGACCCCTATAGAAAGGGGTGGCGATAGAGGAAGAGCCCCTACAGGCTCAATGGCGGATTCAAATTCCGGTACCTCGAGCAGACGTCTAGGCTCTAGATCACGTCATTGCAGTATTTTAAATTTAAGTGATCGGCAATGTCTGTAATTATTCACGTATATGTTTGTCAGATCTCTAAAGAGTTTCTAGACTTGTTACTAAATGAGTCTCACCAACGCAGAGTTTCTAGATCGGTTACTAAATGGGCCTCACCAATACAAACCATTATCTGATAATAGGTGCAATTAGTTGTGGTGATGGTAGTTTAAAGAGAATAAAGGGAGAGGTTTATTAAGATTTATAGGATGGGTAGAACTTTGGAGTAACCCTAGTGCCTAGAGAATATATCATCAAGGAGTATCACACAAATAGACAATTCAGTAGAAAAATGCTTCATAGTTTGATTTAAGGAAGTACATCATCAAGGAGTACCCAGTAACACCATGACAATCTATATAAGAGATCCATTAGTTGTCCACACGTCATTGACTTATTACGTGTGAAACAAGTAAAGGGTTCTTATACTTTTACTATAAACTTTTGTATTATAATATGGCGAATCAATAGGCTACGGTAGCCTTGAGACCTAAGAGTAAAGAAAGGCGAAGCAATCATTTACATAGGTAAAGATCACCCCTATTCTATTTGGCAGGAATTGAACTAAACCTATACTACAACTTAAAAGGAAGAATAAAACCCTTCCTGTCCAAATATGCCCTAAGCGAATATAACGAATAAATCAGTAAGGGTTCGTTCGAACCTCTGGTTAGGTTACGCTAATATGTTTCACGCAAAACGACACAGTCGTCAGCGAATGATTAGTTACGTATTAACTGTTACAAACTTGAAAATGGATTTTTTTTTTCAAGAAGCTTCTATATATAAAGTTTTCACAAAACACACTATTTATCAGTTTGGAAAGCGTAACCACGTAGAACGAGAAAGTAGCTCATTAGAGTAGCTGAATCAAACTCAGCGTAAGCAATTGGTTTTAATTTCAAAATCTACCACTCTTTTTATTCTTCCACGTTAGTAATTGGGAATCATTGGAAATGGACAATTGGTGGGTATGCTTAGCTAAAACATTAAAAAAAACATGGATGAAAAAATGTTCACAATAAATTGACATGTATATATATGTGGTCAGACTCTGGGTGTTGTAGTCAAATTGCTTCTTTCCTTCAAAAGTCTATTACAACAGTATATAACAGATTAGCCAAGCCAAGCCAACTAACGAGCCATAGGCTCTGTTTTGGAGTTGGAGATTATGAAAAATAGACGGTGAGAACCTTGGCAAGTATTGGCACTATCAAATTTGATATTGTAGAATTTGAACTAGCGTGAGCAAAAGTTGGTAGAAAACTAAACATCCATATGATAAAGTTGCCAAAATTTTGGTAGCAAAATTGACTACAATCTAAACAAATCCTACTTCATTTTCTAGATTTTATGGCAGCTAGTTATCAGAATCTTTGTGAGAATTTGGTTGTTTGGGAAAATTATACTCGAAGAAGCTTTAGGTGCAAAAAGCGTCCTAAAACATGGCCTATAGCCAACAGCCTCAAAACTCAACTTAGACCTAGAAAGCACATAGCAAAATATATTTATTGTTATTTCAAAAAAAAAATCTACTCATATCTTTCTCCAATAAAAAAAGAAAAGTGCCCATTTGGTCATAAATATGCAGTAGACACCTGAAGCGCATCAAGACCATAACTTTTTTTTCTTCCGATAGAACACACTAGCAATTATAAATCCACGACAATAATGATGAGTCCACGTCAACTACTACGAGTTTGCGCAAGTACCACAACCAACAAAATATGGGGCATTCTTAAGGAAACATGTATGATGGTTACCAGAGATTCACATGCAGCAACGGAGTCTGAGAGACTGGGACAACCATAAAATGAAAATAGGGTTAGTTCTCAGCGCAAACGGTTCAACAATTTGGTTAGCTGCCATTTTGTCCTATGATTATCTGCAGCTAAAAAGACATGTTCCTACAACGAAGTCTGATGAAGGTTGCAACTTAATGTCATTTCCAGAGCTTAACAAGCCTATCATGGCTCACTGAGGCAATCAACCCTGATGCATTTGATGCTGCTAGCGATGGAATCATGCCATCATGAGCATTGTTGATGGTCACGGTATTCTTCTCCCTGATGTCCCACAGCTCCAAAGACTGCAAGATGTTAACCATACAAAAATTTAAATTAAAATATTTTTAAAGTACTATAAATTATTATCTTAAATATGATATATAAGAGAACTTGCCTCGTAACAACCAATCACAAGCAAGTATGGAAATTTTGGGTGGAAGACACAAGAATAAAATTTGTTCCCACTGCAAATCAACTCATGCACACAATCACCATCATTTCCTGTAGTAAATGACCAAACCTTGATAGAATCTTCACTAACAGAGGCTAGGTAGCCACCCGTAACATCCCAACAAACTGAATGGATATTCTTTAAGTGCCCCTGCACATGATCGCAGACCCACATGCTCCAATTGAGTCAAATACCGAATGACATAGTTTGAAGTATTGATGTAATGATGGGAGTTGTGGGTGCACACAATTAAATGCATATATACATTGGTGCAAAAACCAGAAGTTATCACTATTTTTAATTGCAATATCAATATTGTGATGTCAAGTTCTAAAATAATCCAAAAAGCTCTAGCCAAGTAGTGGAATGATGGTCCAATGTGTAAATGCAAAACGACTTCTACTAAACATAGCTAAACAATGTGTATACTATATTCTGCAACAGTTCTATCGATATGAGAAATTCTCCTAGAAATGCATATGTAAAAGATATAGGTAAATATCATTGGTTGTCTACCTGTAGATCACTCCTATAAATGTGCAGTGTTTCTGCATCTAGTATGGATATCATCTTTTCTGAGACAACTGCAAGATATTTCCCATGGTGAGGTTGAAATCTCAACTGAATAGCACCTCCCTGCGAAGATATGATAAAAAAGCATTCAGGGCAAGTTTTAGCTTGTAAACAACATATATCAGCACTAAGGAAAAGAACAAGAAAAGAAATAGCCGATACAGACATTAAATACCCTAACACAGTTCACACAGCTACCATTATCTATGCTCCAGCAGCGCACTTCCCCATCACTGTCACAGGAGCAAATGATATCTTCTTTATTTGGGTGAAAATCAAGTGACACAACAGATGTTGAATGGCCTATGAAAGTATGGAGAGAATACTCCGGCTACATAGCATCAAGATAGTAAAATAGTTAGTACATTTGAACACATCGAAGTGACATTACTATAAGAGAGCGATTGACACAAATGAATTACATTGTTAGCATCCCAAACCCGTATGGTTTTGTCAAAGGAAGATGTAGCAAGACGAGTCATGATTGAGCTAAATCGGACATCTGTAATTATCATAGAATGCTCTTCCAATGTAGCTTTAATGTTTAAGTCATCTGTGAACCATAAAACAACCTGAAAAAAATAAGATAAGTATACATATATAACCTTTTTAGCACCACAAAATCCATAGTTGCTTTTACACACTTTTTTATCATGGCCTCCAGTGGCTAGAAATTTCCCATCCGACGAGAAATGACAACAATCAACCTTGTTTGTACTTGCACGAGCTTTTGCAACCTCGATAAAACCAAACCCTACAACAAAGAGAACATGTTATGCATTTAGTCCCTGCCAAATAATTCTAGTCAAGCTAAAGAACACATAACTCTAATACTCTATAACACCCTAGTAAAGGCATAACATATATGAGCATTTCAATCCTCTTGAAAGCGAATGAATCCTAAAGCAACACATCCCACCATCTTTGCTTTCTGAAAACTGAAATCTTATCCTGTTTGTTCCACATACTAAGCTATAAGAAACAATGGTTGCAATGAATGAGGAAATTGTGCAAATCATTTCAGGACCTTTTTTGCTGACTTTGGATATTCATGCTCGAACATGGATTGAAATTGCATTACACTCAATAGTTCAAATAGGCATGGAGACCGGACAGATGTTGCAATGAGATTTGAAGTGAAGCAAAGATCCCTATCAATGCAGATGTTGCTTATTGGAAACATCCTTTAGGATAAATGATCCCTTCAATATGTTTGATCTCACTGGTGGTGAGGTTGTGAAAGTCTTAAGCAAAGAGAAGGGTAATAGTTTTTCAAAAAGATACACATTTCTTTTATAACTCTTTTCAGGGAGGTGCCATATGATACTGCATATGATGGGATGGCATATATTTTTTCCTTGATTGTTTTACTATCAAGATCAATAAAAGTTAAATGTACTCAATGCAATTATGAAATATGATGCTTTGTGATATGTGTACTCACTATCTAAATTTTGGTTGTCATCATCATTAAGTCAGGGTGAAACAGGGACATACCTTTACTAGCATCCATGCAATGCCCCATGGTCTCCTGAGGATCCATGTCTTCCTGAGATAAAAAAGATTCTACATTTTCATCCAAGGAGCCATCTTCCTGCAACTGGTCTACATCACCCTGGAATTGAAAGATTTTTCATCTTACTTACCAAGCTATGTGCTAATATCACTTTAAAATAGAGTGGTATATAAGTACCGGTGGATTTGCTGGAGAGATCAAGCTTTTGGTGTCATCAGAGCCAAGCATAGACAACGATTTTGATTTACCGCCATTATACTTCAGTTGTGGCATGGACATTGCATCTCCTGGAGTGTGAGTGAAAGGTGTTGAAGGTGCCGAACTTGAAGACGACCCAACAATGTTTGATGTTCCTGAGCTATTAGCTCTTCCAGAGGATGAGACAATTTTCTTTCTCTTCTTTGATGCCTGAACAACGAGGGACACATTGTAAACATGCAATTTGCCAATCTAAATATATTGGAAGGCAATCATAAATATGTCTTGTTTCATGCTAATAGGGGCAGAACCCTAGTGAATACAACGTACTATAGTATATATAAATATATAAAATAATACAATACAAGAATATTATATTGGTAACAATACAATCCTACAAGCTTAAGAAATCGATACAACTCCAAGTATTTCCCCGAAATGATTAAAACAATTAGTAGTAGCGAAAAGATATAGTATGAAGACATGGAAAAGTAAAGTTCCATCGGAATAGAGTAGAAAAAAAATCATATTTGGGGGTATAGAAGGGGTTGAGCAAAAACTTGGAGGCACATAACGAATTTTCTCAGTAGACAATGAGAGTAATGCTTCAACAAGCAGAAACATTGCATATTGTAGTGTAAATGTAGTCTATATGATCTATGATATAGAGTTTATGTAGCTTTATAAACAATAAATCGTATTTTTATTATAACATCATACTCGGTCAGCTAATCCAAAAGAATTTGGTACACTCCCATCTAGCATACTTCCGACGCTTTGAGCCTGTTGATGGTGAAGCTGATTCAAGCTTTGAGCCTGCTGATGGGAGATTGTAGACTGTTGAAGCTGCTGCTGCTGGCTATGCCCCTGTTGTTGCAACGGTTGTAAATGAGCAATTTTCTACTACACAGAAACATAAGAGAGTAGTTGATAAACAAATGGAAAGAATTCTTGTCCAAAGCAAGTATTTCTGACAGGTGTATTATAAAACACTCTAAAGACAAATCCCTGTAATGTCCTTCTCATACTGCACTATCAGCATATCTTATTGTAAAATATCTTTGAGATAATTTATTCTATGCCATTGACAACACTTGGATTCTATAATATGTCAGTAACAAAGCTCAGTTCTATAATAAACCATCAAACAACCGTTAGTTAAACCATCAGTCAATCGTTTTCTTCCTCATATGCCATCATCGCTTGTAAACTATTAGTTAAACTTCGTTAAAGATGGGAAAATGTCCATTTTACCCCTATGTTATCATGCGTAGTCATGAATTTTATTGGTCATGACCCACTACTTTTTCTCAATGATGAAAAATATAAATCGCTTGTCTTTTTATCATCCAAGATTATTTAATGCGACATGTCATTATGCAAAATCTCAATTTTATCCAAGGGCTAAATGGTCATTTTTTCTCCCTATTGGAGTTTGACTAACAGTCAACTAACAATGATGACATATAAGGAAGAAAATGAGTTGTTCAATGGTATATTGTAGAACTGAGCTTTGTTGGTGGCATATTATAGAACATGCGCTTTTTTCGATGACATAGAATGAATTGACTCGATATCTTTAGTTGCTTTAGCAGGAAGTCATTCTGCTTAATAAATAAGCCATACAAAGCACCAGGGAAGCTTCTAGGCTACAATTGTGACAATAAATGAAGTACATTTAGAATAAAATTTTCATGGTCGAATGGAAAGGATTAAAAAAGTATAGAAAATTGTTTGAAATATGTTATATAGGGAAATGTTGGTAACAAGTAAAATCGTCATCAATAAAAAAATACAAA
Organism: Oryza longistaminata; assembly: GCA_009805545.1. Taxonomy (NCBI): domain Eukaryota; kingdom Viridiplantae; phylum Streptophyta; class Magnoliopsida; order Poales; family Poaceae; genus Oryza; species Oryza longistaminata. Next base: position 24,455,970 of record CM020182.1, on the reverse strand, counting down.
TAAATATGTTCAACTTTTAATCAGATAAGACGACAGAAGTGCCATTTGGTACAGAAGTGCCACACCTCTAAGCAAATTGGTTATGCAACATCTAGAAAGTAAGAAGCTAATAACATCAAAGCTATTATTGGAAATGTAACTAATACATAAATTTCCAGAATTCGGAGTATCAGAAAACTAGCATTTCCAAGGTAGGAAGTCATAGAACATACCGCTATTAACATATCTATCTTATTACGCGATCCACCACTTTGGTCAGGGGAACCAATATTTGGAATAATATGACCACTATTATTATTAATCTGTCCATCTAGCTGAATGGCCATATTTTTGTTGTTATGAAGCATCCATAATCTTCTAGTCTCTACATCATTAGCTGGAAGGGAAGCCATGTTTTGATGGGTTTGCAGTAAAAGTTGTTGTTGTGGAGTTAGAAACTGGAGTTGTTGAAATTGTTGGGGTGATTGTAGGAACGGCTTCTGCTGCAAAATTCCAGAACGATGTTGATCAAGCCCTTATGAGCAATGATAACAGATGTTGCAATGAGATTTGAAGTGAAGCAAAGATCCCTATCAATGCAGATGTTGCTTATTGGAAACATCCTTTAGGATAAATGATCCCTTCAATATGTTTGATCTCACTGGTGGTGAGGTTGTGAAAGTCTTAAGCAAAGAGAAGGGTAATAGTTTTTCAAAAAGATACACATTTCTTTTATAACTCTTTTCAGGGAGGTGCCATATGATACTGCATATGATGGGATGGCATATATTTTTTCCTTGATTGTTTTACTATCAAGGTCAATAAAAGTTAAATGTACTCAATGCAATTATGAAATATGATGCTTTGTGATATGTGTACTCACTATCTAAATTTTGGTTGTCATCATCATTAAGTCAGGGTGAAACAGGGACATACCTTTACTAGCATCCATGCAATGCCCCATGGTCTCCTGAGGATCCATGTCTTCCTGAGATAAAAAAGATTCTACATTTTCATCCAAGGAGCCATCTTCCTGCAACTGGTCTACATCACCCTGGAATTGAAAGATTTTTCATCTTACTTACCAAGCTATGTGCTAATATCACTTTAAAATAGAGTGGTATATAAGTACCGGTGGATTTGCTGGAGAGATCAAGCTTTTGGTGTCATCAGAGCCAAGCATAGACAATGATTTTGATTTACCGCCATTATACTTCAGTTGTGGCATGGACATTGCATCTCCTGGAGTATGAGTGAAAGGTGTTGAAGGTGCCGAACTTGAAGACGACCCAACAATGTTTGATGTTCCTGAGCTATTAGCTCTTCCAGAGGATGAGACAATTTTCTTTCTCTTCTTTGATGCCTGAACAACGAGGGACACATTGTAAACATGCAATTTGCCAATCTAAATATATTGGAAGGCAATCATAAATATGTCTTGTTTCATGCTAATAGGGGCAGAACCCTAGTGAATACAACGTACTATAGTATATATAAATATATAAAATAATACAAAACAAGAATATTATATTGGTAACAATACAATCCTACAAGCTTAAGAAATCGATACAACTCCAAGTATTTCCCCGAAATGATTAAAACAATTAGTAGTAGCGAAAAGATATAGTATGAAGACATGGAAAAGTAAAGTTCCATCGGAATAGAGTAGAAAAAAAATCATATTTGGGGGTATAGAAGGGGTTGAGCAAAAACTTGGAGGCACATAACGAATTTTCTCAGTAGACAATGAGAGTAATGCTTCAACAAGCAGAAACATTGCATATGGTAGTGTAAATGTAGTCTATATGATCTATGATATAGAGTTTATGTAGCTTTATAAACAATAAATCGTATTTTTATTATAACATCATACCCGGTCAGCTAATCCAAAAGAATTTGGTACGCTCCCATCTAACATACTTCCGACGCTTTGAGCCTGTTGATGGTGAAACTGATTCAAGCTTTGAGCCTGCTGATGGGAGATTGTAGACTGTTGAAGCTGCTGCTGCTGGCTATGACCCTGTTGTTGCAACGGTTGTAAATGAGCAATTTTCTACTACACAGAAACATAAGAGAGTAGTTGATAAACAAATGGAAAGAATTCTTGTCCAAAGCAAGTATTTCTGACAGGTGTATTATAAAACACTCTAAAGACAAATCCCTGTAATGTCCTTCTCATACTGCACTATCAGCATATCTTATTGTAAAATATCTTTGAGATAATTTATTCTATGCCATTGACAACGCTTGGATTCTATAATATGTCAGTAACAAAGCTCAGTTCTATAATAAACCATCAAACAACCGTTAGTTAAACCATCAGTCAATCGTTTTCTTCCTTATATGCCATCATCGCTTGTAAACTATTAGTTAAACTTCGTTAAAGATGGGAAAATGTCCATTTTACCCCTATGTTATCATGCGTAGTCATGAATTTTATTGGGCATGACCCACTACTTTTTCTCAATGATGAAAAATATAAATCGCTTGTCTTTTTATCATCCAAGATTATTTAATGCGACATGTCATTATGCAAAATCTCAATTTTATCCAAGGGCTAAATGGTCATTTTTTCTCCCTATTGGAGTTTGACTAACAGTCAACTAACAATGATGACATATAAGGAAGAAAATGAGTTGTTCAATGGTATATTGTAGAACTGAGCTTTGTTGGTGGCATATATAGAACATGCGCTTTTTTCGATGGTATAGAATGAATTGACTCGATATCTTTAGTTGCTTTAGCAGAAAGTCATTATGCTTAATAAATAAGCCATACAAAGCACCAGGGAAGCTTCTAGGCTACAATTGTGACAATAAATGAAGTACATTTAGAATAAAATTTTGATGGTCGAATGGAAAGGAATAAAAAAGTATAGAAAATTGTTTGAAATATGTTATATAGTGAAATGTTGGTAACAAGTAAAATTGTCATCAATAAAAAAAATACAAATAAATATGTTCAACTTTTAATCAGATAAGACAGAAGTGCCATTTGGATAGGACATGCCACACCTCTAAGCAAATTGGTTATGCAACATCTAGAAAGTAAGAAGCTAATAACATCAAAGCTATTATTGGAAATGTAACTAATACATAAATTTCCAGAATTCGGAGTATCAGCAGAAAACTAGCATTTCCAAGGCAGGAAGTCATAGAACATACCGCTATTAACATATCTATCTTATTACGCGATCCACCACTTTGGTCAGGGGAACCAATATTTGGAATAATATGGCCACTATTATTATTAATCTGTCCATCTAGCTGAATGGCCATATTTTTGTTGTTATGAAGCATCCATAATCTTCTAGTCTCTACATCATTAGCTGGAAGGGAAGCCATGTTTTGATGGGTTTGCAGTAAAAGTTGTTGTTGTGGAGTTAGAAACTGGAGTTGTTGAAATTGTTGGGGTGATTGTAGGAACGGCTTCTGCTGCAAAATTCCAGAACGATGTTGATCAAGCCCTTATGAGCAATGATATTAGAAAGATGTATATGTTAAAAAAAGTTGCTAGCTTCTAGAATATAATAATGTGTAAATGTCATGGTTTGCACTATACGAAAAAAACTACATCTGTATTTGGTGTTTTTTTAAATTTCTAATGACACTATGCTTCTTTTTATTTACAAAAACATAGTGCTATTTTAACACCCCAAAGATCATAATGTACACCAACTAGAGAAATTTATTTCATATATCAAATCAGAAAAGGAACAACAAATGGTGACCAGATGTGGGATATGAAATGTGCATTGGCATCTTGAGTAGGACAAACAATCACAAGACTCTCAATCACATTTTGGCTTGTGAAGCGGAGGGATCTAGTAACCCAACTAGGCTGAGGAATCTCCTAATTTTATTATTGGTTTGCTCTTAGACAATATAACTTTATTTGCAAACAATAAAGTGCGCTATGATGGTTTTCCTTAAAAGAAAACCAATCAAAGGGTTTTCTCAAGTAATACAACCTAAATGCACATAGAAACATTCGCAATTTCTTTCATGATGACGAGGCAGGTCTACCACCCATGTCATTCTACTAAACAAAATTCCAATGAATTTTGTGTGAATTGCTAGGTAGAGTTTTATTGGCTCAAACATTTCTAGCCATTGTTGTCGGTAGTTTTTAATTAGCTGTCAACAAAATATCAGTACTCGACAAGTCCCTAGCCCCTCCAATATAGCAAGCTATCACAAGAACATGTGTTTCTCGAGAGAGATCTAGACCCTGTTGTTGCAACGTTGTAAATGAGCAATTTTCTACTACACAGAAACATAAGAGAGTAGTTGATAAACAATGGAAAACAATTCTTGTCCAAAGCAAGTATTTCTGACAGGTGTATTATAAAAACACTCTAAAGACAAATCCCGTAATGTCCTTCTCATACTGCACTATCAGCATATCTTATTTGTAAAATATCTTTGAGATAATTTATTCTATGCCATTGGACAATGCTTGGATTCGTATTATATGTTCAGTAACAAAGCTCAGTTCTATAATAAACCATCAAACAACCGTGTAGTTAACCATCAGTCCATCGTTTTCTTCCTCATTATGCCATCATCGCTTGTAAACTATTAGTTAAACTTCGTTAAAGATGGGGAAAAAGTCCATTTTACCCCTATGTTATCATGCGTAGTCATGAATTTTTGGTCATGACCCACTACTTTTTCTCAATGATGAAAATAATAAATCGCTTGTCTTTTTATCATCCAAGTTATTTAATGCGACATGTCATTATGCAAAAAATCTCAATTTTATCCAAGGGCTAAATGGTCATTTTTTTCTCCCTATTGGAGTTTGACTAACAGTCAACTAACAATGTATGACATATAAGGAAGAAAATGAGTTGTTCAAATGGTATATTGTAGAACTGAGCTTTGTTGGTGGTATTATAGATCATGCTCTTTTTCGGATAACATAGAATGAATTGACTCGATATCTTTAGTTGCTTTAGCAGGAAGTCATTCTGCTTAATAAAAAGCCATACAAAGCACCAGGGGAGCTTCTAGGCTACAATTGTGACAATTAAATGAAGTACATTTAGAATAAAATTTTCATGGTCGAATGAAAAGGATTAAAAAGTATAGAAATTGTTTGAAATATGTTATATAGGGAAAGTTGGTAATAAGTAAATCGTCATCAATAAAAAATACAAATAAATATGTTCAACGTTTTAATCAGATAAGACAGAAGTGCCATTGGGTATAGAAGTGCCATACCTCTAAGCAAATTGGTTATGCAACATCTAGAAAGTAAGAAGCTAATAACATCAAAGCTATTATTTGAAATTAACTAACATATAAATTTCCAGAATTCGCGAGTATCAGCAGAAACTAGCATTTCCAAGGAGGAAGTCATAGAACATACCGCTATTAACATATCTATCTTATTACGCGATCCACCACTTTGGTCAGGGGAACAATATTTGGAATAATGAAAAAAAAAAAAACCCCCCCCACTATTTTTTTAAAGATTTTTAATTTAAAAAATTTTTTTTTCTTGGTTTTCCATTAT
>CM020182.1:24422251-24450446 GCA_009805545.1 Oryza longistaminata | reverse complement strand
TGTCCATCTAGCTGAATGGCCATATTTTTGTTGTTATGAAGCATCCATAATCTTCTAGTCTCTACATCATTAGCTGGAAGGGAAGCCATGTTTTGATGGGTTTGCAGTAAAAGTTGTTGTTGTGGAGTTAGAAACTGGAGTTGTTGAAATTGTTGGGGTGATTGTAGGAACGGCTTCTGCTGCAAAATTCCAGAACGATGTTGATCAAGCCCTTATGAGCAATGATAATAGAAAGATGTATATGTTAAAAAAAGTTGCCAGCTTATAGAATATAATAATGTGTAAATGTCATGGTTTGCACTATACGAAAAAAACTACATCTGTATTTGGTGTTTTTTTAAATTTCTAATGACACCATGCTTCTTTTTATTTACATAAACATAGTGCTCTTTTAACACCCCAAAGATCATAATGTACACCAACTAGAGAAATTTATTTCATATATCAAATCAGAAAAGGAACAACAAATGGTGACTAGATGTGGGATATGAAATGTGCATTGGCATCTTGAGTAGGACAAACAATCACAAGACTCTCAATCACATTTTGGCTTGTGAAGCGGAGGGATCTAGTAACCCAACTAGGCTGAGGAATCTCCTAATTTTATTATTGGTTTGCTCTTAGACGATATAACTTTATTTGCAAACAATAAAGTGTGCTATGATGGTTTTCCTTAAAAGAAAACCAATCAAAGGGTTTTCTCAAGTAATACAACCTAAATGCACATAGAAACATTCGCAAGTTCTTTCATGATGACGAGGCAGGGCTACCACCCATGTCATTCTACTAAACAAAATTCCAATGAATTTTGTGTGAATTGCTAGGTAGAGTTTTATTGGCTCAAACATTTCTAGCCATTGTTGTCGGTAGTTTTTAATTAGCTGTCAACAAAATATCAGTACTCGACAAGTCCCTAGCCCCTCCAATATAGCAAGCTATCACAAGAATAGAATTTTCAGATGAAAGTATAATATGAGCAGCGAGCATATACCGTAGAAAATGAAAATATCTGACATCAGACAATTAGGGGCTTCCTATCATAAGTAGAGGGTTTTTACTTGCAATTCCATAAACATAGAACGCTCATACATATTTGTATTAAATACCCATGTTTTTTGCAATATGTAATTTCCAAAAATAAATGTCTCCAACGTCTCCTAGAGAAAAGAAAATGCACTTAAACCAAATCCAAGATAATAGCTGGCTCTAAAGCTTACCATGAGTGGCCAACCTTTCAGCATAAAATTTCTTCCACCATGATTAGATCCTATTAAAATGACATCTCAATTTAGCTTTAAGAACTAACCAATAAAATTATGCAATTTTGCATACCAACAATAATCGCCTGAAGAATTCAACATGAATCAAAACTCATGTAATTTTTTAGACTAAAAAGCGGTACGAATTTTGAACTAAAAAGGAAAGTGAAAGTTGAAACATGAATTATTTACTAGGCAAGGTAGTACAGTAATTCAAGGGTTCAAGCTAGATGAAAATTACCTTGTAGATCAAGTAATGATCCCTCAGAAATAACATCTCTATTTGTCAAAATTGGATTGATCCTAGTTTTGATATTCTGCCAAGAATATATATATAATGATAAGATGAAATTGGTAACAATCTTTTTTCTTATGTTATTTTGTATTTGCTATGGTGAGAGGTGATAAGCAGTATACAATTCAAATTAACCTGTTCTGGAATAGGAAGTCGCGGACTTCTTGCATGAACTTGTTGCAGAGTACTTGATAAGTCACCAATACCTTCAGGCAAAATTGGCCTGAAATGTATGTGTCAATACTATGTGAAAGTACATGTACAATAAGTTGCTAGTTGCTACATGCGTCGAACATCCAACAAGTCAACAAGTAATCCTTGCTGGTATGGTTATTAACTTCATTACTGAATGGCTTAACCATGATTCATGTATCATGGCAGGTCTGGACAAGCTATGAACTTACACTATTCAGAATAAAGCTACATAGCTTACACGCCATAATAATATTATAAGTGTACACGCAATGCAATACCCAATAAAATAATATAGTGTTCCTAATGTCAAAATTCTAACTATGTGCATACATATACAAAATGAAATTACTAGGTGCAGACAAATGTATATCATAGCAAACTACATGCATGATTAAGATAATATTTTTCTAACAAGAACATAGCATACATTGAAAAAGAACAAAGAATCACAATTACTTTAATTTAGTAGTGTGTTGCACCTACTAAGTTCTAGTGATCTTTGCAAGTAAACTTTGCTAATGTTAGTACAATAAAAAAAAGTGCAAGAAAATACCCTGAAGATTGTCCACATGTAGCTGCTTTCAACAATGATGCTTGGTTTGGATTAAGCACTTGCCCATAATTTTCCCCATATCTTTGTTGCAACTATAAGTTCAGCATAACAACACAAGATTTAGATAAACCAAAAACACATTATCTAAGAGGCAGATAGGAGCCTAGGAAGGTTGGACTTGGTGTGGTACCTTTATTGATGCCTCATCCAAAGAATCTCTTTGGGAAGGGAGCTTTAACCTATCTTCATATATTTTTACTGCCATAGCATTTGCAGTAGCGGGGTTATGTCGCATTAAAAGATCATTTCCAGAAAGTCCAGTTGCGATACCATTAAGAAGATGAGAACCATCTCTATGCAGCTGTTGTTTTTGTTGTTGTTGTTGTGCAGCTCTTTGTAATAACATTTGTTGCATTTGTATTTGTTGATGCTGATGTTGTTGATGATGATATTGTTGTTGCTGTTGTTTTTGATGCTCTGCTTTTGCTTGTTGAGTCTAAAAGATTTCAGCAAAGTACAACTTAATTAGCATTATCTATTCATGTGAAAATGCATCATATTCCAAATGCAAGTCATTTTACACTCGTACACGAGAATTAAGGAGGTGATACAATGATTTTCTTGTCCTGCAGAAACTACACATGGAAAAATATACTTCATTTATTGCGAAAGTAACATCATTCAAATAGTAAGCTTATTTACCTGCAAAGACCCATTAGTTGTAGTAAATATCCTAAAATATCACGTCAAGGCAGTTCGGCCATGACCAAGCCAGACTTCTCTTTGTAACACCATACTCATGACTCCAATTCGCATCAAGGCAGCATGAGACAAGCTACGGTTTGTCACAATAAGGTACTAGGTTTTCCAATGCATCATGTAGCTCAGACATAACGGAAGCCCATTACATGTGCAGTGCCCTGTGTAGGTGGTGCACAAGGGAGTAGGCAAAGGCTCCCATTAGGCATGCTACAAAATGGGTGATAGGTGCTCCATTTTTTCTTTGTCTAATGTTCTGCAATTTGTTTATGCACTTGGGCATTGCTTTATTATTTAATTCAATCCAAAACTACGCATCATCAAGTATGCAACTCAACTATAAAGTTCATAGACTACACTTAGCACCAGATGAAATACATGTGACAAATCTGAAAGAGGTTATCAACAGGCTAAACTGTAGCTAACAAATAAAAGACAAACAATTAGCAATCCAAATAGGCTTCACTGGAAAAATGTTCGATGTTTTAACTAGCATGCCACATTATGAAGTAGATAAAATAGAGTTTTCAATGGTTCAACTATCTACATTGTACATGGTTTATGAAGGCAACAAAGAATTTTCTATGCTGTGATGTAGCAGAAAAGGAAGAATGAAAGGCCCTAATTAGTAGCATTTGTCATAGATGGAATTATAATCATAAAAGGATAAATAAAAGCACAGATACACACCTCAATATATGATGTTGCAACATCTGAATGTTCCCGATCTGTTTGTGCTATGAATATATCCCAAAATATTGACCACCACTCAAAAAGAAAGCCACCAGGAGCATCAATTGCTGTATGAAAGTTAATTCAAGGAAGTAAACAATATCATTAAAATTGTGGCAAACACAAGCCAAATTAAATAACTCCATAGCAACTTCCAATCACTAATTAAGTCAAAAAAAAAACTTCCAATCACTAAAATTCGGTGGCAAACACAAGCCAAATTAAATAACTCCATAGCAACTTCCAATCACTAATTAAGTCAAAAAAAAAACTTCCAATCACTAAAATTCGGTGGCAAACACAAGCCAAATTAAATAACTCCATAGCAACTTCCAATCACTAATTAAGTCAAAAAAAAAACTTCCAATCACTAAAATTCGGTGGCAAACACAAGCCAAATTAAATAACTCCATAGCAACTTCCAATCACTAATTAAGTCAAAAAAAAAACTTCCAATCACTAAAATTCGGTGGCAAACACAAGCCAAATTAAATAACTCCATAGCAACTTCCAATCACTAATTAAGTAAAAAAAACTTCCAATCACTAAATTTTGGTGGCAAACACAAGCCAAATTAAATAGCTCCATGGCAACTTTCTAGGTGATTCCCCATAAAAAAAATCAGGGAGATGCATACCAACTGGATCCGTTGAGACATTTCCTTCTGATTGGAACGCTTTTGCTGTTGTCTGTAAATTTCTCTTGACAAAATAGTCATATATGTAAATGTCCAGCCTGTTTTGTTAGACACTCAATAAATTAGTCCTTCCAAGGATGGATTCTAAAACAGATAAATTTTAACTTATCATACAATAATGTTGTAAACAAAAAGATGTAGAAAGATCCAGGATAGTACACATTGTATACTTTTTTCACCTTTGATATTTCTTAGAAATGAAAATGTTAAATAATAGTAGAAAGCAACCATGTTTTGTTCTAGTGTTTCTGGAACTGGGATTTCTCTCGGATATTACAAAGGTGCATTAACACACTATGTTATGTACGCTTCCACAAGATATTATAGAAATCACCAAGACTCATCAATAGGCCTGTTAAATGATAGCCCAAAACAAAACAAGCTTTGGCTTATCCATTTATTACAAAGTCTAGACTTTACAAAAATACCCAATTAACAATAACAGTACACTCAAATTCCGTATTGCAACTAGAATGCTAAAAAAAACTAGCCATTTCTACATTCATAACTAAAAGAAGACCTGAATCCCAGTAAAAGAGTATAAACTTGGAACAACAACTTGACAGGCGGGTGTGATCTAGTAGTACAAGAACTTGAGAATTGAACATCTAAGTGCATCAACTTGCCAAGTGTGTACGTTCTAGTAAAACAAACTTGACAATTTAGCTTTTTTTTTGCAACAATTTGGCTAGATGTATATTGTTTTAGTTCAGAAATGCTAGATGAGTTTTTTCATGATGTTTATATGCCATCATATACCAGTTATGCAGATATTACCTTACAATCTTGCATTTAATCTATAAGAATTATGTTACCCATTCAATTTGCACCACTAGTTTGGATTTGTTTCTTCACCTTCTAAAATTTAAACCAAAATACAAAATTTTCTAAATAATACAATTTAATTGACTTTTAATTACTAGAATGACAACATAATAAATATGCTATATAAAACTATGTTATATATTGCAAAAATATGTACTTGGAAATTGAACGTGTATAGCAAAACGATGCTAATTAAAAAAAATCAAGTTATTGCGTTAACATGCTCACTTCTTAAGTAATGGTACATCCATTGCATATACATTCCCAGTTGGTACTCCCTCCTTCCCATAAAAAACTAACTTAGTACTGGATGAGACACATCCTAGTACTACGAATCTAGATATACCTTTGTTCAGATTCATTATACTAGAATGTGTCACATCCCGTCCAAGATTCGTTCTTTCCGGGATCGAGCGAGTACACCCGTATGGTTACTTCTTAAGTCATTGGACTAGAGGGCACCTACTTGTCAAGTTGTTGCACTAGCATGCTCAATTCTCAAATTCTTGTACCCACTTGTAAAGTTGATGTATCGTGAATACAATTTACTCCCAACTAAAATAACCAAGACAAAATTGAACTAGATATTTTTAGATATTGAGACCCCGCTCAGTCAACAAACAAGCATACATTATTCCTTGTATGACCCGCTTTACAAGCAATACTTAGAATTCACCTATCGTCACAAACAACATTTTCTGGAGACAAGAGGAAATCTACCCCGCTCCCTGGTCCAATGACTTATATGCTTTAAATCTATTTCACAAGCCAAACAAACTATTGAAAACCATCCAAATCTATTTCAGGGAAACCCCAGCTCCCAAACCCACATCTACTATCCTCCTACTCGCGAGACATACAAGATTGAACCTCCAAACATAGCTACCATCCCGCTGTCCCGGTATTGCTAAAAAAAAGAGAAACACTCAAATTGATCTAACGCTAACCAAACACCACCTAGGAAGCAAGATGCATAACAACTATTTTTCCATCTCAACTAGTTAGCTATCATTTAATTTCTCCATTTATTTTCTTATCTTAATCAATCACAACCATTTATAATCTTAATTTGTGCCAAAACTAAAAAAAAAACATATATTTTGGAAATGGGGGAAGAAAAACTAATGAAAAAATAGACAGAAATCATGAAAAATGCATGATGCATGTCATCATAATCATATAGTACTTCAAAAGTAGTAACTCAAGATGATTTTTCTTGTGTTCTCTTTCATATGTAAGGAGATTGTTGTGTGCGAGGGTAAAAGATTGGATATTATGAGACAGGTCAATTCTCAAAGTGAATCGGATTGAAATATAACAAGGCTTTCTAGATCTAAAAGAGGGGCATGTTAGAACAAACGGATCTACTAACAATTTTTTGATAGAAAATCAGTGAAGAAATCTCACATGTTTTGGACCATATTATCTGAATACAGAACCATGCTCCACGCTTCCGCTTTCTCCAACTCCAACGGCCTTCGAGGGCGAGGATGTGATGGTAGCTTTCAGAGTTTGGGGAGGTATTAGAATGAGGAAGCGAGCTTAGAGGAAGGTTGGTCCAACCTTGGGTGGTGGTGATGAGAGGTTTGCGGTGGCGGAGGGAGGTGGTGGCCCTTGCCGGCGTTGAAAAGAAGTTTAGGGATGGCACACGGAGGGGGATTGCGGCGACGTGGGTGGTGGAATTGCGGCGGTGGCTAGGATTGGTTAGGGTTCGGTGGGGTGGGTAGGGTGAGTTATATAGTAAAGAGGTCAATGGCTATTAAGCGTTGGATCAAAATCGGGTGTCTGGAAATTTTAACTAGCTATGCAGGTAGAAATATGTCAATTGTTGCATATTTATTACCTACAATAAATATTTTTAATAAAATAATTGAAGCTCTTATATGTTTTGTGACTTGTGCGATTCTTCTTCTCTAACGAGCTTGCCAAATTAATGTGCCCCTCTGTGATATGCATGAATTTTGTAGAATATATATTTTATAGGATTTAGTTCGGTTCCCACAAACTTCCTCGATTCCAAAGAAGGCTAAGGTTAGTGTAGGCATAGGGGAGGGAACGATTAAGATTCAATGGACCTTGCATGGCTATAGCGCAAATGAGGACGTTGGTGGACATAGATGTCATGATGAGATAGTAAGAATAGAGCAATATTAGATGGTGGTGCGTGCTCAATCAACGATAACATTGCCACAAAAGGGAAAAGAGGTACATGGAGGCAAGGAAAGCTAAGCAGAGGAGATGGGGATGGACAGTATCAATGCTTGATGTCCTAATTAGGGACGCGCCTAAGAGAGGAAGAGGATATGAGTGAGTTAGGTTACAATGAGGGAAGCTGAGCTTATATGGAAGTGGAGGGATAATCTAGATTGCACATTTTCTATGTGATTGTTATGGATTTGATTGATTTGTCATTTCCCCCAAAATCACATGGCCATTTCTTCATTTTTAGTACACACATTCCATTCACCATTCTATTTGAAGATAATATATAAAAGCACGGGTAGGGATATAGTTCCTTTCATTGCTCGTTGACATTTCTGTATGCTACCTTACAGATGCATTGATGATTACTCAACCATTCCTTTCATATATCATTCTATTCGGGTGGGTATTTTCATTTCCTTCTCTATTGATTTTACATCCTTCTTTATTCTTATATCCAGTTATTAACAATTTACTTAACAATTTACTAAGTAATGTTAGGAATATTGAAAGCCTGCACCTACTCTACAAGCTAAAAAATGTGCATCAACCTTGTAAATGCACATCTACAAGCTAAAACAGTATCCGAGTATATAAAGACCTAGAATTTGCTAACATCCTAATCAAAACAGCGTATGCCATGAAGAGAGATACCAAACATGTACAATTATATTTACACGCTTAGAGACGGTCACCAGAAATTTGATCTATTTTACAATGTAGTTGGAATGTCAGTACACATTCGCTCATACTTCAAATTTTGAGGAACACAACTCTACAAATTTGACAAAATACCCTTGCTAGGCAAGAAATCAATTGCGTTAAGTAGGTGGTGATCAAGTAATAGGTTGATGATGGTATTAAAGTGGTGTACTCCACATAGGGTGGATAACGAGCTAGCTCGGCTCGGCTCGTTATCCTAATGAGCTAGAATCCTAGCTCGGCTCGACTCAGATAGCAGCTCGAGCTAGCTCGTTTAGCTCGCGAGCCACCTATGACCAATGCAATGCACTTCAAAGAACGACATCAAAGATATCAAAGATAACAGTAGCTGTAAACTATAATTTCTGCAATTGAAGAATAAGAAATCAAGCAACCTGCTAATCACAAAGTCTTGGCACAAATTTTTTGTACACATCAATTGGGAATATTTCATCCATCAACACACCTGAGCAGATCTAGAAGTATTGGTACATTGGAACCAACCAAAAGACAACAAACATCCTATTGAATCCCCCCCAAAAAAAAACCAAAACCAACAAGACAGATTGACTTGACGAACCACCGACATTGACGAGGACGGCAGGCTCGAGCTTTTCCTTCTCGATTTGTATCTTGGTGACGTGGTGACGCCAGCACGGTCCGAGCAGAGCTGCTTCCTCCTACTTCGTTCGTTCCTTCACGACGAAGCAGAGAAGGAGCCATGGTCCGCCTTGGATTGGGATGTGGGGCGGCAAGGCCGCGCGGCGTCACTAGCTCGCTACCCACTAGAGGGCAGGAGGGCTGGTAGCGATGGGCATGGTCGATGACGACTGGTGGCGATGAGGGCGTGAGGGCGGGGGTGGTGCTATGGCCGTATTGAAGAGAAGTGGCGGCGTGGCTGGAAACTAGGTGTGGGGAAATTGATCGATCTCTGAGCTAGTTGGCAGTCACTATGGTTCAGTTGGGAATTCGTTGGGCTAGATGGGCCTTGGGCTGCTTGCTTTTGCTTGGCTCGTTTGGCTCGCGAGCCAGCTCGAGCTGGCTTATTATGTCTAACGAGCTAAACCTCTGGCTCAGCTCGTTACTAAATCTCAACGAGCTGAGCCGAGTCAGTCACGAGTCGAGCGAGTTAACGAGCCACGAGTTTTTGGTTCAGCCCTAACTCCACACTATTATTGTATTAAGTATAGGTAAAACTTCCCCATCATGAGAATTATCTCGAAAACAAAGTATGATCGTACTGAATTTTCATTACTCCATGATCTAGTGTTGATAACTTTTGCCTTTCTCACTAGTTATACAACCAACTAAAAATAGGATGTGAAATATGTATAAGAGTACGTGTGTCCAACTTTGTGCTAAAAAAAGAAACTAAATGCCTCATCATTTGTCTTATTCGTGGAATAAGCCAAACGACATATTTACAAACGAAAAATAATTTAATAGGTGTTCTTAACGATCTAAAAGCAAAGGCTGTAAAATAAACTTCGATGAAAAAACCCCAAAATAAACTCCAAATTTAAAGTTGAAAATTGAAATTTTGGTTGATAAGCATAAGCATAAGCGAAAAGATGAGGCCCTAACTAAAAATAATCTATCCAAGAGGGAGAGGGGGGGGATCATGTCTTCTTATACTGTATACTTCTATTTCCCCCAACCATAAAAAACCTACTTCTAGCATTATAAGGAGAAAAAGACCAAAATGTCTCGCATTGAGAAATAAAATATAATATTGGTGAATGGTTAGGTAAGAATATTGAAAGGATAAAATATCTTGAGTAAGGAGATAGAAGTTTGTGAAATGAGGATTGATAAGGAGATAGAAGTTAGATTTATTTTGAGATAAAATTTCAACTTCCGAGTTGATTTATGTTAGTACTTTGAGTACTGATGGGTGGATTTGGCTATAAACCCACAACTCCTTTTTACTAATACCTTATGGTTTTTGTTTTACATGCGAATTCACTGAAATATACAACCCAAAATACGAGGTGATAGTAATTAACAATACAAAGTAACATTTCTGGTTCTGCCACTGCCACGTAAACTCATCCAATCCACCAAACTACTCCCCTTAGGGCATCTATAACCAAAGCCACACCTAGAGTGTCCTCACTAACTGAGGGCACTCTCTGGGGCACTCATCTCCCATTGGAGGATACCCCGGATGGGCACCTCAAAATCTGAAGCAACTTGGTGGAGATACTCCAACCCACAACGGTCCCAGCCCACGAAGCCCCATGTATATTTTCACTTCCCTACCCCTAGTCCACGACGTCCGCACAAATTCTCTCTCTCTTCTCTTTTTCTTCGCCTCATCTTTCTCCCTCCGCCCGCCGCCGCTCGCCTCTCTCTCTCCCTCTCGTCGGGATTCTTCTTTTGTTTCTCTTTCATATGTAAGGAGATTGTTGTGTGCGAGGGTAAAAGATTGGATATTATGAGACAGGTCAATTCTCAAAGTGAATCGGATTGAAATATAACAAGGCTTCTAGATCTAAAAGAGGGGCATGTTAGAACAAACGGATCTACTAACAATTTTTTGATAGAAAATCAGTGAAGAAATCTCACATGTTTTGGACCATATTATCTGAATACAGAAACCATGCTCCACGCTTCCCGCTTTCTCCAACTCCAACGGCCTCCGAGGGCGAGGATGTGATGGTAGCTTTAGAGTTTGGGGAGTATTAGAATGAGGAAGCGAGCTTAGAGGAAGGTTGGTCCAACCTTGGGTGGTGGTGATGAGAGGTTTGCGGTGGCGGAGGGAGGTGGGGCCCTTGCCGGCGTTGAAAAGAAGTTTAGGGATGGCACACGGAGGGGGATTGCGGCGACGTGGGTGGTGGAATTGCGGCGGTGGCTAGGATTGGTTAGGGTTCGGTGGGGTGGGTAGGGTGAGTTATATAGTAAAGAGGTCATGGCTATTAAGCGTTGGATCAAAATCGGGTGTCTGGAAATTTTAACTAGCTATGCAGGTAGAAATATGTCAATTGTTGCATATTTATTACCTACAATAAATATTTTTAATAAAATAATTGAAGCTCTTATATGTTTTGTGACTTGTGCGATTCTCTTCTCTAACGAGCTTGCCAAATTAATGTGCCCCTCTGTGATATGCATGAATTTGTAGAATATATATTTTATAGGATTTAGTTCGGTTCCCACAAACTTCCTCGATTCCAAAGAAGGCTAAGGTTAGTGTAGGCATAGGGGAGGGAACGATTAAGATTCAATGGACCTTGCATGGCTATAGCGCAAATGAGGACGTTGGTGGACATAGATGTCATGATGAGATAGTAAGAATAAGGCAATATTAGATGGTGGTGCGTGCTCAATCAACGATAACATTGCCACAAAAGGGAAAGAGGTACAGGAGGCAAGGAAAGCTAAGCAGAGGAGATGGGATGGACAGTGTCAATGCTTGATGTCCTAATTAGGGACGCGCCTAAGAGAGGAAGAGGATATGAGTGAGTTAGGTTACAATGAGGGAAGCTGAGCTTATATGGAAGTGGAGGGAAATCTAGATTGCACATTTTCTATGTGATTGTTATGGATTTGATTGATTTGTCATTTCCCCCAAAATCACATGGCCATTTCTTACATTTTTAGTACACACATTCCATTCACCATTCTATTTGAAGATAATATATAAAAGCACGGGTAGGGATATAGTTCCTTTCATTGCTCGTTGACATTTCTGTATGCTACCTTACAGATGCATTGATGATTACTCAACCATTCCTTTCATATATCATTCTATTCGGGTGGGTATTTTCATTTCCTTCTCTATTGATTTTACATCCTTCTTTATTCTTATATCCAGTTATTAACAATTTACTAAGTAATGTTAGGAATATTGAAAGCCTGCACCTACTCTACAGATAAAAATGTGCATCAACCTTGTAAATGCGCATCTAGGCACAGATACACACCTCAATATATGATGTTGCAACATCTGAATGTTCCCGATCTGTTTGTGCTATGAATATATCCCAAAATATTGACCACCACTCAAAAAGAAAGCCACCAGGAGCATCAATTGCTGTATGAAAGTTAATTCAAGGAAGTAAACAATATCATTAAAATTGTGGCAAACACAAGCCAAATTAAATAACTCCATAGCAACTTCCAATCACTAATTAAGTAAAAAAAACTTCCAATCACTAAATTTTGGTGGCAAACACAAGCCAAATTAAATAGCTCCATGGCAACTTTCTAGGTGATTCCCCATAAAAAAAATCAGGGAGATGCATACCAACTGGATCTGTTGAGACATTTCCTTCTGATTGGAACGCTTTTGCTGTTGTCTGTAAATTTCTCTTGACAAAATAGTCATATATGTAAATGTCCAGCCTGTTTTGTTAGACAATAAATTAGTCCTTCCAAGGATGGATTCTAAAACAGATAAATTTTAACTTATCATACAATAATGTTGTAAACAAAAAGATGTAGAAAGATCCAGGATAGTACACATTGTATACTTTTTTCACCTTTGATATTTCTTAGAAATGAAAATGTTAAATAATAGTAGAAAGCAACCATGTTTTGTTCTAGTGTTTCTGGAACTGGGATTTCTCTCGGATATTACAAAGGTGCATTAACACACTATGTTATGTACGCTTCCACAAGATATTATAGAAATCACCAAGACTCATCAATAGGCCTGTTAAATGATAGCCCAAAACAAAACAAGCTTTGGCTTATCCATTTATTACAAAGTCTAGACTTTACAAAAATACCCAATTAACAATAACAGTACACTCAAATTCCGTATTGCAACTAGAATGCTAAAAAAAAAACTAGCCATTTCTACATTCATAACTAAAAGAAGACCTGAATCCCAGTAAAAGAGTATAAACTTGGAACAACAACTTGACAGGCGGGTGTGATCTAGTAGTACAAGAACTTGAGAATTGAACATCTAAGTGCATCAACTTGTCAAGTGTGTACGTTCTAGTAAAACAAACTTGACAATTTAGCTTTTTTTTTGCAACAATTTGGCTAGATGTATATTGTTTTAGTTCAGAAATGCTAGATGAGTTTTTTCATGATGTTTATATGCCATCATATACCAGTTATGCAGATATTACCTTACAATCTTGCATTTAATCTATAAGAATTATGTTACCCATTCAATTTGCACCACTAGTTTGGATTTGTTTCTTCACCTTCTAAAATTTAAACCAAAATACAAAATTTTCTAAATAATACAATTTAATTGACTTTTAATTACTAGAATGACAACATAATAAATATGCTATATAAAACTATGTTATATATTGCAAAAATATGTACTTGGAAATTGAACGTGTATAGCAAAACGATGCTAATTAAAAAAAATCAAGTTATTGCGCTAACATGCTCACTTCTTAAGTAATGGTACAGCCATTGCACATACATTCCCAGTTGGTACTCCCTCCTTCCCATAAAAAACTAACTTAGTACTGGATGAGACACATCCTAGTACTACGAATCTAGATATACCTTTGTCCAGATTTATTGTACTAGAATGTGTCACATCCCGTCCAAGATTCGTTCTTTCCGGGATGGAGCGAGTACACCCGTATGGTTACTTCTTAAGTCATTGGACTAGAGGGCACCTACTTGTTAAGTTGTTGCACTAGCATGCTCAATTCTCAAATTCTTGTACCCACTTGTAAAGTTGATGTATCGTGAATACAATTTACTCCCAACTAAAATAACCAAGACAAAATTGATCTAGATATTTTTAGATATTGAGACCCCGCTCAGTCAACAAACAAGCATACATTATTCCTTGTATGACCCGCTTTACAAGCAATACTTAGGATTCACCTATTGTCACAAACAACATTTTCTGGAGACAAGAGGACATCTACCCCGCTCCTTGGTCCATTACTTTGTTTTCTTCAGGCATTCCAGACGTAGACCCTAGATGGTTATGCTTTAAATCTATTTCACAAGCCAAACAAACTATTGAAAACCATCCAAATCTATTTCAGGGAAACCCCAGCTCCCAAACCCACATCTACTATCCTCCTACTCGCGAGACATACAAGATTGAACCTCCAAACATAGCTACCATCCCGCTGTCCCGGTATTGCTAAAAAAAAGAGAAACACTCAAATTGATCTAACGCTAACCAAACACCACCTAGGAAGCAAGATGCATAACAACTATTTTTCCATCTCAACTAGTTAGCTATCATTTAATTTCTCCATTTATTTTCTTATCTTAATCAATCACAACCATTTATAATCTTAATTTGTGCCAAAACTAAAAAAAAAACATATATTTTGGAAATGGGGGAAGAAAAACTAATGAAAAAATAGACAGAAATCATGAAAAATGCATGATGCATGTCATCATAATCATATAGTACTTCAAAAGTAGTAACTCAAGATGATTTTTCTTGTGTTCTCTTTCATATGTAAGGAGATTGTTGTGTGCGAGGGTAAAAGATTGGATATTATGAGACAGGTCAATTCTCAAAGTGAATCGGATTGAAATATAACAAGGCTTTCTAGATCTAAAAGAGGGGCATGTTAGAACAAACGGATCTACTAACAATTTTTTGATAGAAAATCAGTGAAGAAATCTCACATGTTTTGGACCATATTATCTGAATACAGAACCATGCTCCACGCTTCCGCTTTCTCCAACTCCAACGGCCTTCGAGGGCGAGGATGTGATGGTAGCTTTCAGAGTTTGGGGAGGTATTAGAATGAGGAAGCGAGCTTAGAGGAAGGTTGGTCCAACCTTGGGTGGTGGTGATGAGAGGTTTGCGGTGGCGGAGGGAGGTGGTGGCCCTTGCCGGCGTTGAAAAGAAGTTTAGGGATGGCACACGGAGGGGGATTGCGGCGACGTGGGTGGTGGAATTGCGGCGGTGGCTAGGATTGGTTAGGGTTCGGTGGGGTGGGTAGGGTGAGTTATATAGTAAAGAGGTCAATGGCTATTAAGCGTTGGATCAAAATCGGGTGTCTGGAAATTTTAACTAGCTATGCAGGTAGAAATATGTCAATTGTTGCATATTTATTACCTACAATAAATATTTTTAATAAAATAATTGAAGCTCTTATATGTTTTGTGACTTGTGCGATTCTTCTTCTCTAACGAGCTTGCCAAATTAATGTGCCCCTCTGTGATATGCATGAATTTTGTAGAATATATATTTTATAGGATTTAGTTCGGTTCCCACAAACTTCCTCGATTCCAAAGAAGGCTAAGGTTAGTGTAGGCATAGGGGAGGGAACGATTAAGATTCAATGGACCTTGCATGGCTATAGCGCAAATGAGGACGTTGGTGGACATAGATGTCATGATGAGATAGTAAGAATAGAGCAATATTAGATGGTGGTGCGTGCTCAATCAACGATAACATTGCCACAAAAGGGAAAGGAGGTACATGGAGGCAAGGAAAGCTAAGCAGAGGAGATGGGGATGGACAGTGTCAATGCTTGATGTCCTAATTAGGGACGCGCCTAAGAGAGGAAGAGGATATGAGTGAGTTAGGTTACAATGAGGGAAGCTGAGCTTATATGGAAGTGGAGGGATAATCTAGATTGCACATTTTCTATGTGATTGTTATGGATTTGATTGATTTGTCATTTCCCCCAAAATCACATGGCCATTTCTTAATTTTTAGTACACACATTCCATTCACCATTCTATTTGAAGATAATATATAAAAGCACGGGTAGGGATATAGTTCCTTTCATTGCTCGTTGACATTTCTGTATGCTACCTTACAGATGCATTGATGATTACTCAACCATTCCTTTCATATATCATTCTATTCGGGTGGGTATTTTCATTTCCTTCTCTATTGATTTTACATCCTTCTTTATTCTTATATCCAGTTATTAACAATTTACTTAACAATTTACTAAGTAATGTTAGGAATATTGAAAGCCTGCACCTACTCTACAAGCTAAAAAATGTGCATCAACCTTGTAAATGCACATCTACAAGCTAAAACAGTATCCGAGTATATAAAGACCTAGAATTTGCTAACATCCTAATCAAAACAGCGTATGCCATGAAGAGAGATACCAAACATGTACAATTATATTTACACGCTTAGAGACGGTCACCAGAAATTTGATCTATTTTACAATGTAGTTGGAATGTCAGTACACATTCGCTCATACTTCAAATTTTGAGGAACACAACTCTACAAATTTGACAAAATACCCTTGCTAGGCAAGAAATCAATTGCGTTAAGTAGGTGGTGATCAAGTAATAGGTTGATGATGGTATTAAAGTGGTATACTCCACATAGGGTGGATAACGAGCTAGCTCGGCTCGGCTCGTTATCCTAATGAGCTAGAATCCTAGCTCGGCTCGACTCAGATAGCAGCTCGAGCTAGCTCGTTTAGCCTCGCGAGCCACCTATGACCAATGCAATGCACTTCAAAGAACGACATCAAAGATATCAAAGATAACAGTAGCTGTAAACTATAATTTCTGCAATTGAAGAATAAGAAATCAAGCAACCTGCTAATCACAAAGTCTTGGCACAAATTTTTTGTACACATCAATTGGGAATATTTCATCCATCAACACACTTGAGTAGATCTAGAAGTATTGGTACATTGGAACCAACCAAAAGACAACAAACATCCTATTGAATCCCCCCAAAAAAAAACCAAAACCAACAAGACAGATTGACTTGACGAACCACCGACATTGACGAGGACGGCAGGCTCGAGCTTTTCCTTCTCGATTTGTATCTTGGTGACGTGGTGACGCCAGCACGGTCCGAGCAGAGCTGCTTCCTCCTACTTCGTTAATGCCGGAGAGGACAGTGGTGAGCTGGAACTCGATGCTGATGGGGTATATACACAATGGGAGGATTGATGAGGCTGCTGACTTGTTCTATGAGATGAGGGTCGAGGGCGTGCTGCCGACAAGGGTGAGTGTTCTGAGCTTTCTGTCCGCATCCGCGGATCTTGAGGCTCTTGATGGGGGAAGGCAGGGCCATGCAGTTGCAGTATCAAGCGGCCTGGAGATGGATTTGATTCTGGGCAGTTCAATGATCAACTTTTACTGTAAGGTTGGTTTGGTGGAGGCTGCAGAGGTGATATTTGAGCAGATGGTTGAAAGAGATATTGTCACCTGGAATCTGATGATTTCAGGATATTTGCAGGATGGGCAAACTGACAAAGCCCTTATCACATGCCATAGAATGCTGGAGAGTGGCCTGAAGTTTGATTGTGTGACGTTAGCGTCCGTTATCATGGCTTGCGTGAAATCTTACAGAATGGAGGTGGGTGGAGCTGCTCATGCTTACGCAGTGAGAAACAATCTTGAATCAGATAAAACGGTTTTTTGTAGCCTGATAGAATTGTATTCAAGTAGTGGGAGAATCGAACAAATGCGCAGAGTATTTGATTCCATTAGATGGAGAGATATAGCCACGTGGAAAGCGATGATCTGTGCTTATGCAGACCATGGAATGGGTTCTGAGGCTCTGAAGCTTTTATATCAAATGCAGCTTGAAGGCACATCTCCAACTGCAGCATGTTGGGATTCAGTACTTTCAGCTTTTATTCGAAATGGACAGTTAGATGATGCCCTAAGCACCTTCTATGAGATGCTTCAAACGAGCACACGCCCCAATCTGCGGACATGGAGTCTGTTAATAAGCAGCTTGTCTCGAAATGGTATGCATCCTGAGGTAATGAATCTATGTTGCAAGATGCAAGAAGTAGAGCCGGCACCTAGTCCAACAATATTTTCTGCAGCACTTCTTGCTGTTAAATCTGCAGCTTCAGTACAGTATGGAAAAGCAATGCACGCATGCATTGTTAAGAAGGGCCTATTATTGTCGAAATCTGTGGTGCAGTCGCTGCTAAACATGTATGGTAGCTTCAATGATAGAGGCACAGTAGAGAGTTTGCTAAGATTTCTTGCTGCTGCACAGTAAATAATTCAGGGCGTCAAGAATGTGGTGCTAGTAAAATAGGACATACAGGTTTACAGGTTACAGCTGTACATAAATACATGGCGTTTGCACATATGAATTCACATTCATAATACAATTCCTATTTTGAGTGATGGAGTATGGACTAAATCAGAGTGGTCATGAAACAAAGATACGTCATACCAGTTTGATACGACATAACATCTCTTACATGATTGTATTAACCTTGCAGATACATTACAGAGTATGCATCTATTGTTGGGAGGCATTATTCCTAAAATCAGAAGGTTCTGATAAAAGAACCAATCACCTTAAAGGGCTGAAACCAGCGAGTAAACAGTGTTTCTGTGGCCACATGACTCTCTTTTGAGACCTACAGCTAGTCAGCTACAAGTGGTTGAATAATTTCAAGAAAAGCATAACTGTTTTAGTCACTGTAACGATGAATATGATAACATGCTGACAGATGTGCTGCAGTTCTGTTGTCATCCAATTGTTCGGTTTTGAATTAGGATCTTTACTCTGTGCTGGCCCTTTTTGGGATACTGTCAAAGAACAATGTCCAGATGTTATGGGCAACTTATTATCATTATATAGGTCATTACTTCTCTTCACACTGCAAACAAAAGTGTAACTGTATATTCCTCCTGTAAAGTGCCATCAACTCATTGTACATATCTTTCTGAACAACCATATATATACACATCAATGCCACTCCAGAATTGCAGAATTAGTAGTATTACTCACTGGACATGAGTTACCACTTCTTTCACACTCCCATGCTAACATCTGGTGCGTGTCTCTTTTCGCAAGCCCTGCATCCGATCTTGATGGGGAGCAGAAGGTTCCAATCAGAAAAACCGGCGTCTTAAAAGAGAGAGAGGCTGGACCATCGAGCAGCTACAAGTTGCAGCAGCTGCTGGGCACAGGACTCCCTCTTCTTGATGATGAAACTTGCATCTACAGATGATCGAGATTATTCGCCCAAAAGTGGGGGGCGTACTGCATATATATGTAGCTCCTGTAACAGCGGGTAGCATTGTCGAGAGATGTGCCGCATTCATGGTGGTGTGTGTGCCCCCGGTTTGCTCCGTTTTGGATCAGAATGTGTGCCCCCTGCACTGGCCCATTTCGGGAAGGCATGCTCGCTGGGAATGTGATGCTGTGGACGCATTAACATGTCGCTGCCGTAGCACAGTAACTTGTGTTTCTCCTTACTGTTGCACTGGAATGGACTCGCTGCGAATATTTTGGTTACTTTGATCTTCATTCGGTTGGGAGGAATTTCGACCCATAGGAATAGAAAAAATGGAGGAATATAACTGCATGCACATATCAATTCATAAAATAAATTCAAGAGGTTTAGATGGAAAATTTACTATGTTTTCTCTAAGCAATTTGTAGGAAAGAAACAAAAATGTTTTTCTATACTTAATTCCTAGAAACCGAATGGCACTCGTAAGAATTAATCCTTTACTTTCCTTCCAAACTGAACGAGCCCTTCCTAGATAGACATCACATAACTGACTTCAATTCCTTGCTCGTTTGCAGAACATGAAGAAGGAAACATCACCAAAGACTTTGTCTGAAACGATTGAGAATTCCATGTTGCAATAGTAATAACTGAAACGGTTCATGAGAAATTCTTACGAAAATCCTGCAAAACTGGCGCATTACATTACATTACATTACAGAACGGGATGTGAGCTTTTCGACCCGAGGAAGAACTGCATCGGTGCCTCCGCCACAGCCCACAGTGGGTGGACTCTGTAAACTGCAAACCGGCCTGACCCAACCTGACCTGACCTGACCTGACCTGACGACTTCATAATAATAGTATTATTATTGTTTGGTTGCAGGTTCCCCCCATGGCGGACTCCGGCGCTCGCAGGCAGCCTAGCTTCACCAAGGTCGACCAGCTCCGCCCTGGGCCCCCTCCCCACACGGTCCAGCTTTAGGAAGGCAGGCACGTGAGAGGTGGGCACGCGCCGAGGCCAAATCATGGAGCCCCCCAACCCCCAACCCCAAGCGAGTGTGAGTGCCCCCCGTGTCCTCATCACTGCGCAACATCACCATTCAGCGAAGGCCTACAAAAAGAAAACACAGCAAGGCCTCCGTACTACCAAATGCCAATATGATTTTTCTTTTTTCAGATTAAAGGGCTATATACTGGTTTTGCAAAACGCGACGAAAAACGCTAGCATCGATAGGATTCAGTAGGCTCTTCGGTGTAATTCGACGAAATTCGAACGAGATTTGCGAATTACGAGTTATATTTGGTGATTCAACAGGGGTCATCGCGTTCTGACTGACCCATTCGAACCTGTTAACCTTTGTACACTCCAGGTTTCCATTGACAGGAAACTAAGCCATCCGTTTGTACGAGCACCTGGGCTCGACGTGTTGTTTGCTGGGGGCGAGATGTCGCAGGGCATGCAGATCAGATCTCGCATCCACAATCGTTGATCCGTGTGGTACATGGGCCAACAAGCCACACGAGCTCTCTGTGCGTGTCTGGTACGTACGTCGCGTCGAGGCCGATCGTGCCGTCCATGCGATGCAAGGCTATAGCGCGCGTGAAGGGCACATCTGTGCGACCCCCACCGATGAGTACGTGAGGACTGAGGAGGCATATGATCCATTCCCGTTGTGAAAAATGGATCGTTGAGCTAGGGCGATGTAGCTTGCAGACTTTTCTCTCAAACGATGATACGGAAGACGCACATGTACACACACGACTTCCTCGATGAATTGCCGATCGACTACTGTTCATGGATTTCGTCGAATTCTGCCAGTTCGCGCCTCGTAGATTATAAGGACGGTATCACGATTACTGTGAAAACCGTGAGGTTACTGTAAAATGGAAAAAGTTTCAAAATATAAGATTACCGTATGGAGTAACGGCGTGCTATTGCAAACCCTGCTGCTTCGACATCAAACCAATTGACAGGCGAATCCGGTTGGTACTTCCTAGTTCCTACCCTTGTTCTCCACTAATGGAGGTCAGGATTATTTAGACTGAACAGTCACACTGTCTGTCGTGCCGTTTTTCTACCACTGTTCCTTCACTATCACAATACCATGGCTTGTTACCTGTTGGCTTGTTGCTAGTATCTGCAACTCGGCATTGGTAAAAAAAAAAAAGAAGAAAAGATGGAACTCAAATGACAAGGACGGGAGAGAGGGGATGTAGTAAAAACGCCCAAGAAAGCGCAAGTAAAGACGCGCCGGCCAGCCTAGCACGAACGGGCCACGCCAATGTCACGCAGCCCGTGCCTTTGTCGCCTTCCCTACATGTAGCAGAATCCATCGGTCTCCACGGGGAAGAAATGCAGAATCCATTGCTCTCCATCGTCGCTACGTTGCGATGCCATGGAAACTCTACGCTACTGCTGCTGTGCAAACGTCCTCACCATTGACGAATACAGAGCCGAAGACCTCCTTGCTCTTCTTCGCCAGAACTGGCACAAGAAAAACAAAAACAAATTTGCTTCACCTTATATCGGCTACAATAATGTACGTGTTTCATAGAGTGAGCAGCAACAAAAAAACGTAGTACTACTAACTTACTATCTCCGTTGCATTTTAAGTGCAATTGCAAATTTTCGTGTCCAACATTTAACCGTCCGTATTATTTTAAAAATTTATGAAAAAACTAATAACATATAAAATACTATTCATCTTTTACTATCTTGCAATAAAAAATACTAATCATAAAAACTTTCAAATAAGACGGACGGTTGGACATTAATAGGAGTATAAAACTACAGTCTTTTTAAGACCGAGGTAGTAATAGGGAAATAAAAAATTTAACAAGCCAAAGGATTTAATGATTTATCGCTAGTGTCCGCATCTTTTAGCGTGTATTAAAGACAAACAAAAATTAAGGATTTAATTATGTGGTGGACGTACGCGATGGTGAGTGTACATGAACTTTCATTAAATCGAAAAAAAATAATACTCTATTTATTCTAAAATATATGTCACCCACAACTTTAAAGGAAAAAAAATCACTATTTGTAAACTTTGACAAATACTTCCTTCATCTTAAATTATAAGCATTTTAGGTGAGCACGGATATTAAAAAAATAAATATAAATGATTAGAGGAATGTTATTATTGGTTGAAAAAAGAAAGTGGATAAATAAATTAATTGAAAAATGCTTGTGAACTGATTGATTGAAAGGAAAATAGTAGGTGAAGAAATAATTTCATCTTAAACCAAATCATATTATTAAAAATAGCTACTCACTTCGTCTCATAATATAAGGGATTTTGAGTTTTTGCTTGTACAGTTTGACCACTTGTCTTATTCAAAACATTTTAAAATTATTATTTATTTTTTTACTTACTTTATTATTCAAAGCACGTACAACTTTTCATTTTTTATATTTGCACAATTTTTTTTTAATAAGACGAGTGATCAAACAATGCAAATAAAAACTCAAAATCTCTTATATTATAAGACGAATGGAGTACATTTTAGGATGGATGTAATGTAGTAGTTAAACTTAACTAATATACGATATTACTCTTTTGCCCCAAAATAAATCCAACTATAGAGATGAATGTGAACTAAGAGAGGGAGTAATGTTTTGCATTGGAGATCGCATAAAAAAGTTTTATATTTTTTGCGATAGAGGAGCACTATAGTAGTGCCATGGACAATAGAAAGGCCATGGAAATGATTAGTTTTGGAATTCCTTTGCTGCCAGCTCAACATATGATTACTCAATTCTAGAACAACATAAACGAAAGAAGGATGAGGCACAATGATCACAAAGGGGGCAGACGATGAAATGAAGGTAAAAAAAGAGAAGAAAAAAAATACATTTACTTGGAAGAATGAAGCCTGAGAAAAATACAATTTGATCCAACAAAACAATACCCAGGAAAAGAAACTGAAGAAGAGAAGAGAAGAGAAAAAAAATTGGCAAAGAACAGAGCATTGGCATACAGGCACCCAAAGAACCTATGCAATTTTTAACCTTTACCCTGACCAAGAAGGTGTCTTCCGCCGCCGCCGCCGGCGTCGTCACGGCGTCGGGGCGGCCGGAGGCGTGCCCCGCGACCGCTCCTCCTCCGACGTTCCCCGCACGCCCTCCTCGCTCTCCTCCGTCGTCGTCCGGCCGTGGCCTCCGCCGATCTCCTCGGATTCATCCTGACCACGTCGGGGGCGTCGGGCGCGGTCGGGCACGGTGGCGACGCACGCCATGGCCACCTGGAGCAGCGCCACCATCTCCTCCTCCGCGCTCGCGCCGAGCCGCACCAGCTCGACGTCGAACACCTCCGCGGTCCACTCCTCCCGCACCACGGACTGCACCCACCGTGGGAGGTCCCAGCGTGCCGTCCCCTTCCAGGGACGCGTGCGTCGGCGACTTGCCGGTGAGGAGCTCTAGGAGGAGCACGCCGAGGGAGTAGACGTCCGCCTTGTACGTCGGCCGCCGCGTGTCCACCACCTCCGGCGCGCGGTACCCGCTGGCGCCCGGGCGCGCCGACGACGGCGCGAAGATCGGGTGGAGGCAGAAGTCCGAGAGCGCCGCCGCGTCGGCGTCCGGCCGGAGCAGGACGTTGGAGGACTTGACGTTGCCGTGCACGAGGCTGTGCACCGTGTGCAGGTGCGCCAGCCCTCGCGCCGCCGACAGCGCCGACCGCATCCGCGCGTCCCAGTCCAGCGGCGTCTTGCCGGACCCCCGGCTCCCTGGGCAAAAAGGAAAACACAACTCCGGTGAGAAATTTCCATTCTGGCATTCTCCAAGCAAACACCACCAAACTTAATGCAGTGCAAAGTATATGTAAAAATGAAAGATTGAAAATAACTGTGCCATAGTACCATACTACCATCCAATAGCCAATGGAAGAATGCATTTACATTCTACCATGATCTTTGATGAACATTGTAAGGAAATAACAATAAAAATATATAATTAGTGATCTTTCACAAGAGAAAATTTGCGGCCATCATTTGGTTGAAATCGCAGAATACTCCTGGATGTTGTATTGGATTCTTGGTAAGGATAGACAGAGAAGGTTGATATTTTTATTGATGGGGTGAATAAAAATCTCATCTTGGACTGGTCCAGAGTTGGTCACTGTTAAAGAAATCGGGAGTGACAAACAAACATGTCTTAATAAAAGAATGTAGTGCTAACTTGTATGCATGGAATGGGGTGACTGTTGCAGGCTATGCATTGCAAGAGGACAAGACATCTTCATTGGTTAAGTACAGTTGGACAGCACAAACAAGCACACGACTAATCAATCAGCGCAATAGTTGGTTCAGTAGGTCTACTAAAGAAAATAAATATATCAGTGCATTATATAGATTGCATCCTAGCAAGTACTACTATAAATAGACTATTAGCTGTTCATCTGGCCATCAATTAAGCATATCTGTTAGGTAGCCTAGTACATTACAGACCAGCAAACACACCGAATTGTTAGCTTCTTGTCTAGTAAAAGCAAGGAGAAAATCAATGGTGCGACTGATCCTACAGCAATAGAGTATGCATCATCATTTCTAAATGTGCAAAACTGAATTTTTCTGCCAAGTGTTTTCAAAACATTGCCGAGCAATTAGGCAAATAGAGCTGATGAGCAAGTGAGTTGCTAACCACTGGGCAAGATCCAAAAGCAAGGCTGTGGTCTCTACTCTCTTGTCAAGTAGTGGAGAGCATTGACGAGCAGGTAGCAGAGGGCACTGGTTACACAGATGTGGGTGGCAGCACTGACCGGTGCCATGGACCTACTATAGCTAGTACCCTGCAATTGGAGGCCAGGCGAGCAAGAACATGCATGTGCAACTGCAATTGCTCCTGTGACCCTTCTCTGAATTACCAGCAAGCCGTAGTGCAGAGTTGTTGCCACTGGCAGTCCGATCCCAACCCAACTCAAAAACCACATTCTCTCAACTTTGACATCTGTGAACACTCTCAAGGCTCTACAGCACTCCAGCTGATACAGGCTGCAGCTCCAATTTTAACTGTTCTTCCCAGGGAGAAAACGGAGCCAGAGGATTAGGATGCCAAGACAGTGATGGACACTAACAGGCAACCACCTCAGACTGTTTACGAGTATCCATTCAACTATCAACCGTCGTTTTCCAAGGAGTTGGGGGTACGTTTAAGCGCAGGCAATTAAGGAGCCCGGTCAGGTGAGGCAAACACACACACACACACACACACTCCACAACACGGCGTCAACCCCGTGTCGCGGCCGGCCGCACGAACAGCTCCGCAATAATCTCACGGATTCGGGTGAAGCCAAGCCAAGCCACGCCGAAGCCATGAAGGCGCACGTAGTAGCCGAGCAAGGCGTCCATGGCCCCATGTCCATGACAACTCACACACACTACAATACACTTGTCCATTATTATTCTACTACTCGCCCCAATCTTGCATGCTACTTCATCCAGAATTCGTGGCAACATTTTACACACCTTTAAACACCCAGGGGGTGTACACTGTACCACGCTGTACAGCAGGACTGGATCAAGTGGAGAGGCACTGGACATTCTCTACTCTACGGTAAAAAGCTGGGCCCCACACGCCAGGGACCCCAAGGAAATAGTACTACACTACTACTACACACCTTTAAACACCCAGGGGGTGTACACTGTACCACGCTGTACAGCAGGACAGGATCAAGTGGAGAGGCACTGGACATTCTCTACTCTACGGTAAAAAGCTGGGCCCCACACGCCAGGGACCCCAAGGAAATAGTACTACACTACTACTACACACCTTTAAACACCCAGGGGGTGTACACTGTACCACGCTGTACAGCAGGACAGGATCAAGTGGAGAGGCACTGGACATTCTCTACTCTACGGTAAAAAGCTGGGCCCCACACGCCAGGGACCCCAAGGAAATAGTACTACACTACTACTACACACCTTTAAACACCCAGGGGGTGTACACTGTACCACGCTGTACAGCAGGACAGGATCAAGTGGAGAGGCACTGGACATTCTCTACTCTACGGTAAAAAGCTGGGCCCCACACGCCAGGGACCCCAAGGAAATAGTACTACACTACTACTACTACACCTTTTCTCTCTCCGCATCAAGTGCCCATGATGATGATGATACTATGGTGCCACGAAGAGTACAAAAACTACCAGGCCAATGGGTGGTTATGAGCCCCGGGGGTCCCCGCAGCAAATTTGCAGCAACCTGCGCGTTTCTGAACTTTGTTCTGGGTTTACAAAACCGTATATAAATCTCGTGGTTACCGCTCGGTTTTCACGGTAACGACACTGGTTATCGCGGTAACCTCATATTTTACGGTTTGGTGAAACCTGGTCCCGGGGCTTGATCGCAACGACACGATACGCTACGACTACTACTACTCGTCGCAGCAGCCTGCAGGTGCAGGTGCAGCAGAGCGGCAAGTGTATCGGAGTAGTAGCAGCAGCCAATGTGATGGCACGCACCGGTCCAGCGTGAGGCGAGCATGGGATGGACCAGACCGTCGCGGACGCTTTACAGCCCAAACCTCGCAGTCATCACTCCCTCGCACGCACCACCACCACCACGGATTGGGATCACCTGCAGTGGCTATAGCTACTGCAACTTAAGCAGTCTTATAGCCACCATTGGATCAAAAATTGATGTCCTAGATCTTTCCTAAATACTGTTCACAGAGAAAGGTGCAAAGTTTGTTCCTGTAGCTGGTACTGTGGCGGTTACTGTTTGAAACTACTGTAGCATCTGTTTGGACCGTTGATTGCCTTGATCCAATGATGGAAAACGATCCCAACTGCCAAACTTGCAGTCACTACTAATGACTGCACCGGATCCTTATCCCACCAGGACCTTCCACACCCACAACACACTTCCGCATCAAAGAAAAGCGACGCGAAAGAAAAAAAATAAATAAACGAGAAAGAGAAAAGAGAGAGGGATAAAAAAAAACAGAGAGAGGAAAAGCGCGGGAGCCACCACCACGCCACCGTCCACATGCCGCCATGGCGAGGAAAAGAGGAGAGGGAATTTCGTCCTCCTCTTCCCTCTCCCATGGGGGAGAGCTTTGGCTTTCGCTCCTGCTCCTACCTACTACCTTGCTCGCGAACACCCATCAATGCCGCCGAATTCCGCGACGATTTCTGCGTCTACGATGCACGCACGCACTCATCGATCGCTTCTTGGACTTGGTGATTTCCGCTCGCGCGTAATGCCGATCTCATGTCGAAAAATCCCCGCGCAAGAATGTGACCAAAAACGATTTGGAAATGGCGATGACAATGCGGTGACGCAGAGAGAGAGAGAGCTAGAGAGAGTAGACTGACCGTGGAGCATGGCGGAGAGGCTGCCATTGGGGAGGTAGTCGAAGACGAGGAGCTTCTCGTCCTTGGAGAAGTAGTAGGCGCGGACGGGGAGGACGTTGCGGTGCTCCACCTTGCCGAGGAGTCAGAAAACCGGAATCTCCCCGGGCACGTAGCGTTGTCCTCTCCTCTGGGGCAGCAAAACGTGCAGACAAAACGGGGACATCACATGGAGAAAATCCGCTCTCGACGTCCGGACAGGGGCAATTACCCCTTCAGCCGACCGAGGTCCGTATTTGTAAGAATCAACGTGGGGGTTAATATAGTGCCGCGACCTGTGCGATTGCCAGTACCGATTGTGTGTATGTGTTTTTTCTTTCTTCAAACTATTAAGTTCTACTACTATGTTTTTCCTTTAAAAAGAAAAAAAAACTGTTCTACTACCATGTGAACTCTGCTTAATTTTCTTTGGCAAAATTTATTACATGACACCCGAAATTCACGTTCTTTGCTGGAAGACACTGTAAGAATGTGTTTTTACTGAAAGACGCGATAAAAAAAATGGTAAATAGCTGCTGTGGATACCCACGGCATTATTTAACTAAATCAAGAGGGAATGGAGAGACAAGCATTTGTTAAAGATAAGTTTTTAGACCATGAAAACGAACATGGAGAGTCATTTTTTCTATTACTTTAATAAGTTAATAGATGGATTGAAATCCAACCTCTATATCTACACAACCAAATATAACATGCATGTCTACTATCTAGAAGTTTTTTTTTTAAGAAAATGGTTTAAAACCTAGTCTTGGTA
>CM020182.1:24409959-24422229 GCA_009805545.1 Oryza longistaminata | reverse complement strand
AACCCAAAATTCTTATAAGGTTTTTTTTAAAAAAAAACATTAGCGACAACCTAAAAAAGAGAAACAAAATGCTAAGGCCCTCTTTAAAACACATGATAGAAAAATTACATGAACAGGACAAATGTAGGGATTGAAGTAGTATGTTTTTCTAATCCTGTAGGAATTAAGAACACAGGAGACAGAGAGAAAAGCCCTTTGATTACATCACAGGAAACACTTAATAAAGGAAAGTTTCACAAGAGGTCTAATCTCTTGCTTGTTTTTCTATGGAATTGACCATAGAAATGCAATCCTATGAAAATTTTCCTATCCTCTTCCTACGAATCAAAGGGCTCTATAGAAAAGAAAAATCCTTATAAAAATGAATCCTCCAAAATTCCTTTGCTAATCCTCTATTTCAAAGGGGCCATAAACTTTCATCTCAACTAGCTCCCCCACACCTGAAACAAACACGGTAATCTCGTACAACCAAACTTTTAGGGCTCCTTTGATTTGGAAGAAAAAGATGGAAATTTTAGAGAATTTCATTCGTGCGATTCAAAGGGCCCTCAACAGCTAATAGTTTTGGGGGGTGTTGCTGATTGAAATGCCACTTAGCTTGCAATTGAGGACTTGTGAAGATAAGCATCGTTTTTACACAGAAGCTCCAAACTTGTTTGAGAGCGCCAATTTGCTTGGGTGGCCTATTTTGGTTGTAATTTTCAAGGACTTTGCAACCTGTTGCATTCGTGTTCTTTTTAAGCTATAGCACCTATTTGCACTTAAATACAATTTTGTGCACCATGGACACTATTTACTCGAACAAAGAGTACCACATTTATGAAAACTAAGTGTGTAAATACAGCAATTCATGATTAGAGTTTTAGCACAGGTTCTTCCGTTGAAATGATAAAAGTAATGATCATAAGATGTTGCTCGCATTATTGGGACTAGATCCTCACGCATCCTCTTTATTGTCGACAAATTATTTCACTAAATTCATCTAATAATTATTTTTAGTCAATAGGCATTATTCCCTAAATATTTCATCATATCTCAGGTCCAGAGTTTCTTTTAGATTGATTTTCAAAGATTTATTAAATCCAATTTTTAGAATTAGTTAATGCATTAGTTTTGGACTCTCAATTTAAGTAACATAGGGCTTGTTCGATAGAACTAGCTGTTGCAGCCCTGCATCTGCGCTGCAACTGGCATCTGCGCTGCAACTGGTAACTACAGGTCTGCAGCAGGACAAGCTTATTACGACGTTACTACAATAGCCATCCGCTGCACGAAAATCCTAACGGGCGAATGATCGCCCCACGCGATCGGTGGCAACCGGTTCCCCTTCCCACCTGGTTTCTTTTTTTTGTCACCGTATTATTTTTCTTTTTTAAGTAAGTTTATACACCTAAAGTTTACACATCTAAATTTTATCTACCTAAAGTTTGTATAGCGAATGTTTATAATTCACAAGTTTATATACCCGATTCAAATTCAAATTTGGATTCAAATATTTTATGTATAGAATATTTCTATACATAAAGTTTATGCGTGCATTATTTTCCTCTTTTTAGTAAGTTTATACACCTAAAGTTTACACATCTAAAGTTTATCCACCTAAAGTTTGTAGAGCGAATGTTTATAAGTCAAAATTTTATATACCCGATTCAAATTCAAATATTTTATATATAGAATATTTCTATACATAAAGTTTATGCATGCAAAGTTTACGATATAAAGTCTATGCACATGAATGAGAGTAGGGGTGAAAATGGTAACTGAAATTCCCGGCCGACCGGTGTTCATTTCCGACTTTCTACCGGCCAAGCCATACAGAAATGGTAATCGACCGATAAAATATGGAAATGGAAACAGAAATGGTTTTGCTGTTATACTGATCGTTTCCGTATTTACCGTATTCTTATGGGAATTACCGTTTCTTATAATATAGTAATTACCGTATTTCTAAATATGTTGATATTTATAGGGCATGTCTCTACTTAACCCACAGTTAAGAGTTTGATTGACTCTTCAATCAAATGGGCATCACCAATGTATATGGCAAAAGTGATCCATATAAATGGGACTCACATAAAAGGACTTTAACTATAGCAATCTCCACAATGTATATAGATACAATGTTGCATTAGGAAATGAAAGAGAAATAAAGATAGATAGTATTATTTATTCTATATGGGTAGTCCATATGCTTATGGATACCTTTTGTTATTTTCTCTATATGGACCAGTTGCACAATGGTAATAGGTAACTGAATGGAATATAATATTGCCTATGGACTATTTTTGCTTCACATTGTGGATGCCCTGGGCATGTCTCTACTTGACCCATAGTTTAGAGTTTGATTGACTCTTCAATTAAATCCCTAACTTGAGGGCTAAAATGGAGTTAATTTATAATTTATATAGTATAGCTTGAATTTATTTGTACATATAACATACTTATGTAAAATTAAATATATGTTTTCTATAGTTTAATGTTTCTTTAACGGTTTTCGATCTGTACTGACATGTTTCCGTCCGTATTATTCCGTTTCCGGTTTTCCGATATTTCCGATATCGTTTTCGTTTCTGGCTTTACCGTTTTCAATTTCATTTCCGAGAAAAATATGATTATGGAAATGGTTGAGGCTGTTTTCCGATCGTTTCCAACCGTTTTCATCCCTAAATGAGAGTATTAGATTTTTTTCTAATTTTTTTACTAACTTTGTTTTTTTTGAAATTTATGATGAAAGGAGAGAAAGGAGAGGAATATAGGGGGGAGGGGCAGGTTGATCGCTAGGATCAATCACCCGCCCATTAGGGGCACCCTCCGCTGCAGCGCTTCAGCCGTTCGGCTGTGGCTGCGCTGTACAACCGAAAAAGCTGCAGGTTGGCTTACCGAACAGGCCCATAGCAATCAATTAAAAAATTAATAATTATCTAACCTAATTAGTTAAATTTTGGTCTGTCTATATGGATAGTCATATTTGCTTTGGCTCTCAATTTAGTATCATACTAGTATTTCATAACTAAAATCCTAATGTCTGAAATCAATAATTAGCAAATTGTAATTTGATAGATTTGTTCCGAGGCTATATATAATAATCTAATCTTTGCGAATACTGATGGGGATCTCCCAGCGTGATGAATCTCAGCGAAGCCGAATAATTGGCTATCAGGGCAGCGTGCTTGGCTAAAGCGAGGAGATCACGTTTAATTTTTCAAAATGCCTCGAAAAGCTACGTTTTCTCAATGTTATCCCCAACGCATTGTCATGTGGTCTCATCATGCACCAGCTTGCTATATTATGCATGCAAAAATATATATAAGCAATGCATGGAGAGTACGATCTCCTTCAATTCGCGGACATGCCATTATTCTAACGCGGCTTAATCACTCATGCACTTGTATGATTTGATAAGGCGACGAAACCAGCAAGGCAAGTCACTTGATAATTGATCGAACCAAAACTCCACTTGTTATCAGCTAAGGATTGCAGCATATATACACTGTACATGGAGTAACTATACATTAAACACGAACTAATCAGTCCAATATACTAGTATAATTTTTGGCAAATTGAACTTATGAAGACGGTTGATATTATCTACCAGGCACAAGGTGCGTGACCATCATCGAGCTAAACCGGCACTAAGAACAGTAGAACCAATAAGATGGACGGTACAATGATTGAAGCGAATTTGTGAAGAAATTGTTGGCTAGCTGAGTGTATCCTGGTCCTACTACCAGCCTACCAGGCAACTAGTATGATGAGGACCACAACCACCTATGCTATGCTATATATGCTACGCATTCTGCCATTGCCAGGGCCAAGAGCCCCTCTGCTCATGGATTAGTATCCTTTGCAGTCACTGCACCGTACCTTTATCACTGATATATAGGCCTGATATATCGTCGGGTCCACATGTTAGTAATAAAGACACAGTGCAGTCGACTGTAGAGGATTGAGAGATCCTCTGCTCATGGCATTTCCAAATAGAAACCACAATGTATACTCCTCTTAGTCTTCGGAGAGTGAACGCTGTCATATGCGGGTTTTCCTGCTGATATGACGGAGGCCCCTACAAGTCTCATCTGCGTTATCAACTCTGATCTACATTGTCACGATGATACACGATTTAGGGTATCACAATCTAGTGGAAAAGTGGGTATTAGGGATTAAAATATTCTTACTAGCTACTAGGTAGGATACATTGTGGAAGTAATAGTAAATAGCTAATACCAAGTCATAAGCTTACCACCAAGTTATATAGCACTTTGTGGTGGGTCCTACCTATTTTTTAATTGTGGTATGGCTCATGTTTGGGGCTTTTTTTCAGATGGGTCACACCTTATTACCCACTCTACACATATATATTGTGGTGCATTTTCAATTTATTATTACCATTTTACATGACCCCACCTTATTATCTACTTTTTGCAGCAAACGTTGAGGATGCCCTTAACGCTGCCCACCTCTGAGGCCGAACCACATTATAAGAAGGGGTTACCCATGAACCTAGTTAAGAATTTTTTTTTCCAAAGTTCATTTATTTTCATTATATGCACACTCTCCTAGCGTAAAACATACATATCTGCATCAGTCTAAACTTAGTTGAAAAGTCATATATTTCGTTCTACCTTCGCCCTTGGCCGACCTGCATTTGGTACGGGTCGATTTGGTGCCGTCAACCTCAGTCCACCGGGGCTTTTAACTATTTGCCACTCTTACGGATGTTGCTTAATGATTTGCTACTAGACCCACATGTCATAGACACATGAGGACCCACATGTCATTGACAGGGTGTGACAAATCGTTAATTGCCATATCACAAAAGTGGCAAATAGTTAAATTTCCCCAGTCCACCACTACATACCCAAGGCACGAGTGTTGACATGCCCTTAATTACCATCTTCTCTCGTAGCATCGATTTCTTCTCGCCGCAACTCATCAAGTGAGAAATCAGCTTCCCCTTGTACTTCTCCATAATGCCCTTAGACTTTATGCACACTCAAATATAAAAAGGTTTAACTTACTAACAAATAAAAAATGTTAATATTTGATTAATTAAAATGACATCAATTATCTGTTTTAAAAATTTTCTTTTTGTGCATCAATGTTATTACTCATGCTAGTCATAAATATTTGACGTTTATGACAAGATTTGGTTAAACTTCAAAACTTTAACCATCAATAGTTTTTCAAATGCTTAGTTTAAATCTATTTTTAAAAATAAAATAAACCTATTTTTTTAAGTTTGTAATAGGTAATACTCAATTAACCATGTGGTAATTCCCCCCACTCGATGCGGAGCCTTTCTCTAAC
Source organism: Oryza longistaminata (assembly GCA_009805545.1). Lineage (NCBI taxonomy): Eukaryota > Viridiplantae > Streptophyta > Magnoliopsida > Poales > Poaceae > Oryza > Oryza longistaminata. The sequence continues at coordinate 24,416,922 of CM020182.1, read as the reverse complement.
ACAAAATTAATGGCTGCCATTTAAAATAGCTCATAAAATCGTATCTGAAACGCCATATATTTATAACTGAGAGAATTTTGCTTGGCACAATACATGACTAGCTCGAAAAACAAAAGATCACATATGAACATTGGAAATAATCATCTAATTTACATCTTACTAGCTAGAACGGGGTGAATTTTAGGTGCTATTAAAGTGAACCGGTATCTTTTGATGTTATAAAACAAAGACATGAATTTTTGACGCTATATAACCAATTTTGTCTGTTTTTTTAATAGGGATCATCCATCTTAAACTCTTTGAGAACACATCCATCTTAAACTAGAAAGAGAAAAGGAAGGCATTGCAAGTACTGTAGCACGATCTAGCCCTAATCAACGCGTCCCCATTGATTGATAGGACAAAATCCCACAATTCATCCGCCATCCGTGATCCCGTGATCCGTCAGCTGCGATGCACGCACGCATGTGCCAATGTGCGGTGCGTGGGGGAGTCGTTCCACAGCGATCGATCGAGCCGGCCACCCACCCCCCAACCGCCGCTTTATTTGCCGCCACTGCTCGCAGTTATACTCGCTAGCTCTCAGCTCGTCGGCCCGCCGCGCACCACGTAGCCGGCCGGCCGGTCGGACGGACCCCTCCAAATCCAATCGGTTGGTGCCCGATCGGACGGCCGAGAGATCGTCGCGCGCGTTGTTAGTTATAGAGTACTCCGTATCATTTGTACATTCGCACACATGGGCCAACGACGGACGGCTCGATCTACGCTACTATTACGAGCTACTAGCACAGCTAGTACAGCGCATTATAATCCATAAAGCGATAAAATTAAGACACATCATGATGAGCCACAGGGTGGTACCATCGATGGACTACATAGAGTATTATTCAGGGTTCACGTTGGTCTATTGTTAAGTAACTACAAGATATTGTAAACTCGTATAGTATATTAGAGCAAGGTCAATAGTATAGCCAACTACTGGCTCTAAAACATCTATAGCCAATCTAATAGCCCATTCATACAATAGTTAACTATAAAAATATACTGCACCATTAATACACGGTCCCACCTCTCATACACACATAACATCTTGAAATCCGTGTTGCAGCTGGCTATAAATCTGTAGCCCGCTTTCTTCTCTCTCTTCTCTTTTCTTCTCGATATATGGTTATAGCCGGCTTATAGCCTGCTATTGTACCTGCTCTTATATATACTGTATAATATATTATATGTATTTTTTTTGGCACATATAAGTATACTTCCTAAGAAAATTTAATAACAAGGTGATAGGTACGATGTAGTCACTTGTGTAGAGCCATGGGTTGAAGAGAGGTCATCGAAGCAACTCAGCAAGATCCAAGATGGTGACTAGTAGAGGAGAGGCGACGTGATTATAGCTAGGGTAGTGAGTGACTTAGAGCAGGGGGAGGGGTTTGGAATGGGGTCAAAACCCTAAGCCATATGAGCTTTGGGCGGGATAGGAAATTTCAACTCCGGTCACATAAAAAATGCATTAGCTCATTGCCTACTATAGTTTAAACGATAGTTTTATGGTTTACACTCGTCTCGATGTTGTCTAGCGTGTGGTCTAGACAGTCTCAAAGCTTCTAGACGTGATTTGGACCGTTCAGACTATTGTCTAGGCGAACTGGCTATAATTGAATTGTCAACTTTACTATCTTATTAGGTCTAATTTATGCTAAACTATTTGGTGCATATATAACTCAATATGCATAATACTAGAATTAAATGTCTCGTATGAATCTAGATGGTTGTGCAATCATAAAATAACATGTTTTAAGTATCACGAATCTACATATTTAATAATAGAATTATCTCAAAACTACATATTTTGAAGGTCTAAATCCTACGTTTGAGTTATCAACGTTCATGTTTTGTGATTATATTAATATTAAACCTGTAGTTTTATGATAATTTTATTACTAAATTTGTAGTTTTACGATACTCTACCTTAAATATAGTTTTGTGATACATTACCTTAAATTTTAGTTTTGATAATTTGAGAAAAGTATACGTAGTTTTGTGAAATTTACTTTAAAAAAATTACAATATATCTTTCTGCAAAGAATTAAAGAAAAAGTGAAAAAGTGTTCTGTAGCTTATAAACCGAACATATATGCCGAAACAATGAAAATTATTTTCAGGACAAAACTTTTACATCCCTATTTCTAGCGATCTAGCTAGACTGAGCAACACAACGATGAAAAATACCCTTAAACTATTTTAAAAAATCGAAAATTTAAATTGAAATTGATTGACGCCTCTACTCTAAACAAGCCGACTCCTGAAGAAGGCAGGAGAAATTGGTTTTGCGATCGACGAACGTGCTGCCAGATGGAAGCAATTCAAGCATTAACTAATCTATCAAGTCATCCATTTATGTGACGACAGCAGTAGCATCTCTAGGTTGGTGGTTTTCTTAATCACACCGAATATATATATCGCGATTAAGTTGGACCTAAACCGCACTTTATCTGGAGTACTTGGATTCTTCGGTTGTACTACTACTACAACAGCCTGCAACTGCAAAAGAAGCATCTCGATCGGCCCATGTGTTTAGTGGCGCAATCATGGGGGTTAAGTACGGGCAACGCGCGCCTAAAAGGCGTTTTAATTAGGTGTTTTTGGCTAGGTGACATCCTGTTCTAGGATGGATTCGTCTATGGTGAAATGATCCACTGGTTTGGTTTGGCTTGTGGAATTAATTAATTAATAATCACCAGAACTTACCACTTTGAGGAATAAGGCATTGCGATTGGCATATATGCTTTTTTTCTCTCATATCATTGTCTTCTAGTACTACATCCTTATATGTTATTTTCATTCAGATCAGCCATGATAGGGGGGCAAAAACTATAACATATTATTTATGAAAACAAACAGTTGTAATAGATTCAAACCACTCGATCGATCCTTTAAAGATTAAGACTGGGTTCGCATGAGTTCGATGGGAACTTATTCTCTCCGCATAAAAAACGGAGCGGTCCAATAGCGCATAATTAATTAAATATTAGCTATTTTTTAAAAAAAAATAATTTAATTTTTTAAGCAACTTTTGTATAGAAACTTTTTGTAAAAAATATACCATTTAGCAGTTTAAAAAACATGCGCGCGGAAAACGAGGAAGATGTGTTGGTAACAAGGTGTCATTTCCATACAACATCAGATAAGTATGGAAGTGGATCCTATCCAGTATTGTGGATGCAAGAATCGTCATTGATATCTTCTTCCAGGTTCATATGTCAATGACTATTACAAACTTTTAAATACAAATCCAATTATACCACTTTTGTAAAGTTTTAACTTGTGGTCTTTTTTTCTTAAAAGACACATATCTTTTATTTTAATTTGGGACACAAGAACTACATCACATATAAAAAATATATATCTCTTATACTCCCTCTACTTTTTATTTGACGTTAGTTAGTTTAAAATTGAACTAGCCAACATCAAATATTTGAGAACGAGGTAGTACATCGATGATGTTTAGACAAAATATGACCCAAAACAAAGCTCAGAAGCAAAATATAGCTAGGTCACCTACAAAACTTCACCCGTTCTGTCGACGTTTGATGTCGTCATTCTGGTATTTGCATAGTATGGGGATCGTTGGTGCTAGGATATACGCGAGACCGAGGTAAAAGAGATGGAGATAGGGATTTTTATTCCGGTTCGGGCCCCTGAGTGGTCAGGTAATAACCCTACATCCTGTTGGCCGGAGCCGGTATTGCTCTTATTCACCATAATCACACCAGTACAATATGTGGGCAGCCTATCTAACTGTTGCTGACATGTCGGTCTGAAGGTCTGACTCGTAGTCGACAACAGGGTAGTCTTCCTCCTCGAATCCGTGCCCGGCGAGATCAGAGATAGCGCTTTCGTATCTCCTGACGGTATCCGGAGACACCGTAGGGGAATAGCCATACCTATCCCTGAAGTCGATATCCGGCGGCGTGTCTTGGCGTATGTAGGCTTGTATGTTGTGGCTTCTGGTGGGCGTGTGTTGATTGTCATGGTCTCTCGGACACCGATGGAAGTTGCGGTGCGGGAGATTGCTACGTCCTGGTGCGAGAACCAGCGAGCGAGTAGAATTATCTCTCGAGCACCAATGGAAGTTGCTAGAGTTGGTTTATTACATGTGCGTCTCATGTGGCCAGCATGACTCACACGCCCAACTCGTGGCATATCCGGATGTCCGTTCGCAATCATGTCGGGTGATCAAGCCGATGACGTTCGCGAGGAGTTATCCGTTAACAACCTTTTCTCGAGTAGTCCAGCCATGGCCAGTGCTATGAGATAGGTCGTCGGTCTTTGTTGGTAGGTTGGGTGCGATAACTCCGCATTTGTCGAGAATGTTCTCGATAATGGAGTGTACTCGACCATAACCTACTCGAGTGCTCAGTTGTTCCTGAAAAATATTTTCTAGAAGGCAAGATATATAGCAGATAATATCGAGTATGTACTCAGAAAACTGCATGGATCTTCTAGTATTATCAGGATATAACGAGCATATTAAATATCAGGCATTATGTAAACCGTAAACAAGCATGATTTATACAGAAGAGAACGGAGCGAGCCCCAGCGTTAGACCGTAGTTGGTTTAACGTCGGAAACATCCGCGCAGTAGATATTGTATAAAAAAACATGCTCTAGGTAAACATAATAAATTATAGATCTGACAATACTGTATGATCTGAATAGGTACGATAAATTGCAGATAGAATATTGTGTACCTTTGTAGATACATGCCGGATGTATCTACGGAATTAGTAGATTAATTTAAAAATTAATCTACTAATTACCTCTGTTAATGTTTGGTGAGGAACAGTAGCATCGTGTTGTACACCTGCACGTACGGTACTGTCCCCCGTGTACGCTCCTTGTATTCTGGTCATTTAATTGATCTGTTTTTCTTTAGCCCACTTGGTCGGCGAGTCAGATTGCTGCCTAGAGATTGGGTGGTAGTGCAGACGTGGGAACGCCCCGAGTCCGACTAGTATTTACACCAAAAAACAGATCAATCCGACGCTCCACGATGCGCTCGTTTTGTCTGGTGGAGATTGATGCCGAGTTCGCCTGGACTCAGTCGGCCGATGCCTCACACCAGTTGATGTTGCGCACGTCGAGGGTTTGATGTTGGAGCAGCCTTGGATGTCACCGACATCATGATCTTCCGCAGTGACGAAATCTTGAAGCTTGGTCGATCCCGAGAGATCGAGTTGTTGATGACGATGGTTCCGATCTCGTCGGAAGACATGCTCTGGTCGGGTTAGATCTCCACAGCCGAAGTTGTTGAGTAGCTTGTTATTGGAGAATCCATCTTTTGAACCCATCTCATCGAAATCCTAGAGCACCAAAATCCCCCTACCTGGCGCGCCACTGTCGACGTTTGATGTCGTCATTCTGGTATTTGCATAGTATGGGGATCGTTGGTGCTAGGATATACGCGAGACCGAGATAAAAGAGATGGAGATAGGGATTTTTATACAGGTTCGGGCCCCTGAGTGGTCAGGTAATAACCCTACATCCTGTTGGCCGGAGCCGGTATTGCTCTTATTCACCATAATCACACCAGTACAATATGTGGGCAGCCTATCTAACTGTTGCTGACATGTCGGTCTGAAGGTCTGACTCGTAGTCGACAACAGGGTAGTCTTCCTCCTCGAATCCGTGCCCGGCGAGATCAGAGATAGCGCTTTCGTATCTCCTGACGGTATCCGGAGACACCGTAGGGGAATAGCCATGCATATCCCTGAAGTCGATATCCGGCGGCGTGTCTTGGCGTATGTAGGCTTGTATGTTGTGGCTTCTGGTGGGCGTGTGTTGATTGTCATGGTTTCTCCTGGGTGGGTTTGTCCCCTGTCTCCTAGGCGGGCTTGTTTTATACCCATAGGTGTTTCCCTTGTCCCAGTAGAACTAGGCGAAACCAATATTGGATACATCGAGTAGTCCTTGTGTTTCCATGTAAAATCTGGTTATTTTCCTTATCGGAACTCCCTCCTATCCAACAGTTGTTTCCGTATTAGACCATGGTATGTGGTGCGGTCCTTCCGAGATTTATCACTCTATTAGTATAAAAAATACGTGTATCCATAACCATAACAAACCCTCCTATAACGGAGCCCGCGCGCAGCGGAATAGCGATGAATGCTCACCGTGCCGCGCGCCAACGGGGGGCGCGGACGGTGCGGTAGCCGGTGGCACGGCTGGCGGCCCCTATCACTCGTGCGGCAAGGAGCAAGAGTTGTTCGCTCCCATGGTTCTCATGCAGGCAAAGGTTGTTATGTTCTTGATATTCTTGTTTTTGTGTTTTGCTGTGTTCATTCTATAAATTATATGTGATATGTAATCATGGCTGGGGTGAAGGGGTTGTTCGATGCTCGGCTCGAATCGAGCTGGATTTTTTTTTGCTTTCCTGGTACCTCAAAGATGTCGGTTCTTAAATGTAACCTTCATTCTCTCTCAAAGTGCTGCTTACTAGGTGCCGGCACATACCCCTTATCAGTAGTAGTGACTACCCTCCTCCTCCCTGTCCTCCTTACCCACCGCTCCCGCCCATCATCCTCGCCTACACATGAGCCACTGGCCATGCTTGCTCGATTTGGATTAGGAGAAAACGGAGGGGACGGAGGGAGAGGGGTTTTGACATGATGTGTAAGTGAGGGAAAAGGTGAGACTTTAGCAGCCGCGGGAGGTGGTGTGATGACGGCACTGCTGCCCGGCAGGGTTGGGGGAAGGAGGACAAGGGGAATTAGAGGCGAGGAGTGACAGGAGCGGGGGACCAAGGGGGATTAGAGGCGGAGACATTGTGGAATTGCCTTATGTCAATTAAGATCCCTCTTAATCCCAACCCTTTTAATTTGCATCTATTCGCTTCTCATATCGGTTAATGTTCGGAATCTTTATCCTCTAAGATAAGCAGAAGTCTAATTTCAACGTGAG
>CM020182.1:24393435-24408430 GCA_009805545.1 Oryza longistaminata | reverse complement strand
ATCCTTGTGCACTTGCATATTTGCTGTGTGGCTTGTTGAGTATGTCATATGCTCATTCTTGCAATAATCAATCAGCCTCAGTTGAAGAAAAAGGATCCGGAAGGAGAAGACGTTTGGCTTATACCCCAGTTGAGCTGCCTGTGGGAGTGGAGCTGAAGCTTCGCTAGATTTTATTTTCCGCTGTAGTTTTCTTCATGGTGAGGACTAAGTGCCTCTTATGTAAGTATTTATCATTTTAGTTATTTTGATGAATCTGTATATTAAATTGTCAGTTTGTGTACCTCGGCTGATTCCTGGACGAGGGTGTTAATGCACAAATTAGTTCAGAAATTACTTGTGAATTTCTGGGCGTGACATCTGCGGTGCGGGAGATTGCTACATACTGGTTCGAGAACCAGCGAGCGAGTAGAATCATCTCTCGAACACCAATGGAAGGTTGCGGTGTGGGAGATTGCTACGTACTGGTTCGAGAATCAGCGAGCGAGTAGAATCATCTCTCGAACACCAATGGAAGGTGCGGTGCGGGAGATTGCTACGTATTGGTTCGAGAACCAACGAGCGAGTAGAATCATCTCTCGAACACCAATGGAAGTTGCGGTGCGGGATATTGCTACGTACTGGTTCGAGAACCAGCGAGCGAGTAAAATCATCTCTTGAATACCAATGGAAGTCTGCGGTACAGGAGATTGCTACGTACTGGTTTGAGAACCAGCGAACGAGTAGAATCATCTCTCTAACACCATTGGAAGCGCTAGAGTTGGTTTATTACATGTGTATCTCATGTGGCCAGCATGACTCACACACCCAACTTGTAGCAGATCCGGATGTCCGTTCGCAATCATGTCGGGTAATCAAGCCGACAACGTTCATGAGGAATTATCCGTTAACAACCTTTTCTCAAATAGTCCAGCCACGGCCGGTGCTATGAGATAGGTCGTCGGTCTTCGTTGGTAGGTTGGGCGCGACGACTCTACATTTGTCGAGATCGTTCTCGATAATGCGGTGTACTTGACCACAACCTACTCGAGTGCTCAATTGTTCCTGAAAAATATTTTCTTGACGACAAGATATATAGCAGATAATATCGAGTATGTACTAAAAAATCTGCATGGATCTTCTAGCATTATCAGGATATAATGAGCAGATGTAAATATCAGGCATTATGTAGACCGTAAACAAGCATGATTTATACAGAAGAAAATAGAGCGAGCCCCGCGTTAGACCGTAGTCGATTTAACATCGGGGACACTCGCGCAATAGATATTGTATAAAAAATATGCTCTAGGTAAACATGATAAATTAATGATATGACAATGCTGTATGATCTGAATAGGTACGGTAAATTGTATATAAAATATTGCGTACCTTTGTAGATATATGCCGGATATATCTACGGAATTAGTAGATTAATTTCAAAAATTAATCTACTAAATACCTTAACAATAGCTGGACATAGAGCGATGTACTGGTAGCTGCTCGTGCATAATATCAGTACTCCTTGGTATCCACGTGTGCATGTTTGCTGTTGCACAGGGACACGGCGATGTATCCCGTGTATACGTGTGTGAATTGGCCTAATTAATACCAATCCAGATTGGATACGTGGGACACATCGTGTGTAGATCGATCCAAGCTCCTCGCTCTGTTGCCGGGTTGGCTTCGCCACTTCTTTGCTCTGTTGCCGGGCATAAGTCGGCGAACCCGACAATCTGATGTGTACACAGCGGACCTTGGTAGATTGAATTATCGATGGCGATAATTCTGATCTTGTCGGAAGATGTCCTTGGACAGGTTGGATCTCCCCACAGCCGAAGTCGTCGAGTAGCTTGTTGTTGGAGAATCCATCTCTTAAACACATCTCGTCTAAATCCTGAAGCACCAAAATCCCCTACCTGGCGCGCCACTGTCGACGTTTGATGTCGCGATTCCGGTATTTGCATAGTATGGGGATCGTTGGTACTAGGGTATATGCGACACTGAGGTAAAAGAGATGGCGACAGGGATTTTTATACAGGTTCGGGCCCCTGAATTGTCAGGTAATAACCCGACATCCTGTTGGCCGAAGCCGGTATTGCTCTTATTCACCATATTCACACCAGTACAATATTTGGGGTAGCCTATCTAACTGTTGTCGACTTGGTGGTCTGAAGGTCTGACTCGTAGTCGACAACAGGATAGTCTTCTTCCTCGAGTTCGTGCCCGCGAGATCAGAGATAATGCTTTCGTCTCTCCTGACAGTATCCGGAGATACCGTAGGGGACTAGTCGTGCTTATCCCTGAAGTCGATATCCGGCGTCTTGTCTTGGCGTATGTTGGCTTGTATGTTCTGACTTTGTGGCGTCTATGTTGTCCGTGGTGGGTGTGTTGATTGAGGTGGTCGTGTCCCCTCTCCTCCTAGGGGGCCTTGTATTTATACCCATAGGTGTCCCCTTGTCCAAGTAGAACTAGGAAAACCAATATGGATACAATTCAAGTAATCCTTGTCGTTTCCATGTAGAACTCTGGTTGTCTTTCCTTATGCGGAACTCCTCCTATATCCGCAGGTTATTTCCGTATAGGACATGGTATGTGGTGGGTCCTGCCGAGATTTAGTCGACTACTATTAGGTATGTGGTCTCCATAACCCTGACATATTCCTTATTGTAATTTTTCATAATGCTTTGTTTCTTCTATTTAGTTATGATGTGTTAGGGCATCATCAATGTATGTGGCAAAGTGATCCATATAGATGGGACCCACATAAATAGTTTATCCCTATGGCAATCTCCACAATGTATATAGATACAAGGTATCATTAGGAGAAGAGAGAGGAGTAAAGATAGATAATATAATTTATTTCATATGGGTAGTCCATATGTATATGGGTATCTTTTGCTATTTTTTTATATGGACTAGTTGCACAATGATAATAGGTGGCTGAATGGAATATTCTATTGCTTATGGACTACTTTTACACCATATTATGGATGCCCTAAAGGATAGGTGTGCAAGCTCAGGTGGTGTTTATTTTTATACAGTGAAATATGAGTAATATGGATCTTAAATTATTTATTTAATTATAAATACATTAACAATTCAAATAAACTTTGAAAAATCAGATGTGACATAAGAATCATAATTATTTAGCTTTTGTAATTATTGATCATTTTTATATTATACTGTTAATAAGTTAAAAATTATAGGACGGAAGAGTTGAGTGAGAGAAGAGAAGAAGAGAAAGCACACACACATACAATTATGTTTTATACATTTCATAGTGTTTATTTATATGTTATAGTTAGCTATAAATTTAGTCATAAATAAATTGAAAGATATAAGCGGATTAAAAATTAGTGGTAGTGCTTTGGCCAAAATTTTTTTAAGTATAAGGGCACACATTTGAAGTATTAAACGTAGACTAATAAAAAAACAAATTACAGATTCCGCCTATAGAGTGTGAGACGAATTTATTAAGCCTAATTAATCTGTCATTAGCAAATGTTTATTGTAGCATCACATTATCAAATCATGGCGCAATTAGGCTCGAAAGATTCATCTCGCAATTTACATGCAAACTGTATAATTAGTTTTTTTTTCATCCACATTATTTAGTGCTCAATGCATATGTCCAAACATTTGATGTAACATTTTTGGCTAAAAATTTTTGGATCTAAACATGCCCATAATTTAGATGTTATAGCTGCTGAATTGTTTAACAGAAAAAGTTCTTTTCTAACTAATAAAATATGATAATAGGAGAAGAAATATATGCAAAAATATGAAGAAATTGAGGGAAGAAGAGGTGAAAGTAACGTACGTACGTACTATCCTTAAAACAAACGTACATACATCATACGTACAGGCCGGCTCAAGGTGGAAAATAAAACAGCTCATACATACATATAGTAATATAAGTACATGCCCAAGGTGGACCTGGTCTAGGCCGGGTTAGGCAATTTTTCTTTTGATAAATCTAATGGTGGTAAATAATGGGTCCATCTAATTTAATGAAAATCAATGGCTAGGGAATTTTTAGAAATTTCTCTAATTATTATAGTGCCACATGGCGGTTTGGGAGCGTTTGTAGAATGACACGTGGCGACTTAGGAGTATTTGTAGGAAGTTTAATGGACTTTTAGTATATATTTAGTATATAATAGATAAATAGATAATGGTGGTAAATAATGGGTCCACCTAATTTAATGAAAATCAATGGCTAGGGAATCTTTAGAAATTTCTCTAATTATTATAGTGCCATATGGCAGTTTGGGAGCGTTTGTAGAATGTCACGTGGCGACTTAGGAGCGTTTGTAGGAAGTTTAATGGACTTTTAGTATATAATAGATAATAGATAGATAGAGAAATAGATATCTACATGATAACTAGGTACTAAGCCGGCCTGATACATCTGGGTGTTGTACTTAATTGATATCTATAGGTGTCAGACTACCGTATATTCTCTCTTTATTAAAAATAAGACCTATAATTTTTACAAGGTCTCGATTATCATTATATGACATACATGACATTAAGCATATATGTTGTCAGTGTAACTATTAGTCCATGGTTATCAAGGTTGATTTTTCTAAAAACAAGGTCGCCATATAATTTGGGATGGAGTAGGTGTGACTTCTTAACTAATTAAAAGATTTAGATTTTTCCTTTCGTCACCCTTATTTTCGTCCGGATCCGTACAGACGTACGTATTTTCGTCCGTACGCACCTTTTTTCCCATATTTTTGTTTTTTTTTTTTTGCACACGCGTTTTTCTTCTCACGACCGGTCTTTTTTCATCCGATTCGGTTTTTTCACGTCCGGTTTTTTGGCCCGGTTTTTTTCCACCGCGGTTTCTGATCGTGGGTCGCAAATTTTTTTTGTGGGCCTGGTTTTTTCCCACCGCTGTTTCTGATCGGTTTTTTCTTGGTGCCCACGTGGAAGGATTGAATCCAAATAGAGTCATACAATTACATATGGCTAAAGAATTACAACCCAGGAATTACATACATAATCCAAGAATAAGAATTACAACGCCAAGTAGGATACAAACATCTTCTCAACTTATATAAAGAAACTGAAAACACAAACAAAACTCATACATACACCCAATATAATTCGACGTCGTACTTAATCTATGTTCATGGTGAAGGAAGGTAATTCTTTAGCCCGTAATGACGTACACATTAACAATTGCATATCTTCTTTTTTTCATAACTCTAGGAGCAATTTGATGTACACAGTAACAATTGCATATCTTCTTTTTTAACATAACTTTGAGAGCAATTGAAACCAGGATATGCAATACCTTGTCCTTTGCATAAACTATCATGTTAAATGCACCAGGAGCAAAAACATATCTCAGTTCATTATTTAAAACCAAGTGTGATTTGTTAAATAAACTACTGCTCCACTATATGCAATGCAAACATATATATATATATATATATATATATATACTGTAGAAATAAAGACAGACAGTGGTATGCAAACTACTTATACATATGCATCATGCATCCAGATCAAGTTGTGCTGAGATTGCAACCATGATTGCGTGGAGGCACTTAAAATCACAGCTGAGTTCAATTCAGAGCATGCAAGAAGAATAGATGAGAAGAGGGAGCAGCAGGATGAACATTATATATTTGTTGGACTTGATATCAGAGTATATCACTATGAAATCGCCCTGCTGCAGCTCATTTAAACGAACAAAATCACCTGCGAAAACTTAAGACATCAATCAGCAATATACTTAATCAATTATCAATGTTCTACTCTGGTTGAGGAGTATGGCACTATTGGCATGCCAAGAGAACAAATGTGAGAGGAATATGCCTGATGGAAGTTAGATATAGTTTCTACATTTGTAAGAGCAACTTCATAAAACATGCTTTAATCAGTGTATCTGATGGAATACCTATCTGTCTACTACTAATGCTATTATACAGCTATGTATTTGTTTCTATGTGCTAAAATGCTATATTTTCCAATTTCACCAAAAAATATCACCCGAAAATACGTTCGACCAATATTTAGTAACATGACAAGTTTTAAATGAATATAACTGCACTTCTCTACCTAGACATGTGCTCTTAGTTGAACCACTCAAATTAAGAGAGTTAACAAACTCAAATTCAGAGGCACCAATCCAACTATCTAAGGTACACAAAGATAAAAGTTCCATATGATTCCTCAACGGTATTGTTAAATTTCATATCAGGAAGTCTAACGCAGTACTGTTATAGAGTTTCAGACATACACATCGATGTGAGCAGTGTTATATATATGTCTTAGAAGCAATTCTATACCCAAGCATAGAAGCCACAAGAACTAAACTGTGGCTTGATCTAATTGTTCTGACGAAAATGAAACCCAGCTCTAAAATTACCGAATCGTCTCAACTAAAAAAGATAGCCAAAGCCCATATCAGCTTAAAAAAACCTCACCAATTCAGGCATCTCAACTGCAGCTTCCGAGACAACCTCCGGCCATATTCTAAGCAACAAGATTGCTCCGATGCAAGATGATCCCAAGATTTCACATCAATAACATGATATATTATCTTAAAAAAATAAAGTACCTAGGCGGCAGTGGCTGGAACTGACGGTGAATCGAGGACGTCGGTCGCTAGCGGACACCGTGCTGGCGAGCTTTCCTCAAACTCAGCCGGTCGCAGCCTGGCCTCGAGCGCCGCCTCAGCGAGGTACATGTCGACCAGCCTCGCCACCCTGGCTGCGTCCTTGAGGAAGCCGTGCACTAGGCGCAGCACCGGCGGCAAAATTATATTTCATCAAAGGCTAAATAGTTGATACATGAGTACATAATGACACATGAGTTCTTGACAAAAATCTTGCCTGTTTCCAGCTCTGGCCGGGACATGGTGCTTGCCAATCGAGCTTGGTGGTGCCAGTGCCGCTTGGGGGAGATCAGGAGGAGTGGTACCACTTGGGGAAAAGGAAGAGTGAACCTCAGGATGCGGTGCAGCTTGAGTAGGAACTCGCACGTGATGCTGTCGTCGGCACCTCTGCCGCCGTAGACGCGGGAGTTGGGTCGCCGACGTCCACGGTCCACCCATCACCGTCGTCACCGTAGGGGAGGCGGTTGGGTCCGCCTCTCCTGTCGTCGCCGCTGGCGGATCCGCGCGAGCGGGGGTGAAGAGATGACGGGATCCGTGCGGGAGGGGATGAGGTCGCTGGATCCACCCCTCCCGTCGCCACCGACGGCGGATCCGCGCGAGAGGGGGTGGAGAGACGATGGGATCCAGGCGCCGGCGGCGGATCTGCGTGTGAGGGGAGCGGAGAGACGACGGGATCCGTGCCGGGGGGGAGAGGTCGCCGGATCCGTCCCTCCCTTCGCTGCCGACGGGCGGATCCGCGCGAGAGGGAGGCACAGAGACGACGGGATGCAGGCACCGGCACAGCGGCACCAAATCCACGCTAGCAGCATCACCAGCATGGAGGACGGTGGTGGATCTTGCCCGTGATGATAGCTCCACCTGCCTGCTGTACATCACTTCCCCCTTGGCTCCATGGAGGCATCGCCGCATCAGAACCAAGGTCAGGATCGGGATACTACGTAGTATCGTTTTGCTCAAGGTAATATCGTATCGTAGGATCGTATCGTAGTATCGATATACTATGAGATTTTATTTTTTAAAGTTTAATTAATATTTATATTAATTATATATCATTTATCGAGAGAAACTACGTTGGTTTTGATATATTTAACTGATTTTTATATAAATTTGAGCATATTTAGTTACATTATTTTCAAACCATGTTATTTTAAATAATATTTTGTAGTATTGTAGGGATCGTAGAATCAGGATACCACCTAAGATTTCGTAGAATCGTGTAGTAATGAATAGTAGGATCGAGATACTACGAAAATTAGGATATTAGATGGGATCGGTATCGTTTCGGCTTGATAGGATCGTAGTATTGTAGTATTAGTATTGTAAGATACTAGGATACAAATAAGGATACTGACAACCTTGATCAGAACTGGGGGAGAGACCGAAGAGAGGAAGAAACGAGAAAGTGGACACTGGAGACGGAGAGAGATGGGGAGGGAGAGAGACTGATCTGAGAAAGAAAAATCTGGTGAAAGCTGGCAGCTGGTGGCCCACAGCTGGCGTTGATGGTGTCCAACAGCTCTAACCTCTCCGCTACTTTATTTTTTTAATATTAAGACAAAAATCATCAATTCTTAACTTCAATATTTATCGAGATAAAAATCATAAATTACCAAAAAGAAGTTATAAAGGTCTCGTAGAATAAAAAAATGAAAAAAAACTCATGATAGAGTACACATCGTCGATACTTATGCTCATACTCAATTACTTGAGAAATAAGAAAAAAAAATTTGTTTCAGTTTGATTTATTTTTACCCGTTACAACACACGGGCATAAATTAATTTCATCCGTCACGTGCTATGGATTGGATTGAGATTCCTTCTTTGTCCATCCTTCACTCGTCATAGATAATACCATAAAAAGCATGAAGTGATAACACGTTCAGTGCAAGTGTAATCGACCTATCTCCCAACCTATATCCGTGCCGCACCTGCCCATGAACGCCCACTGCCATTATGTAGGTCCACAGATATTGTGTGTGGTGCATAACGTGGACAATATACGAAGAACAACGAACGACTCAAAAAATCGATATTTTTAACTAGGTAACTTTTTTTCCTTTCTGTTGTGTGCAAAACACGACATATTAGAGTCCATACCATCTATCATCCACGCATGAGTTCACAATCCGTCTCCACGCAAGTCCATGTTCTATTTTAGAAATTATATCAGGTGCTTGCCACGAAAGAGTTGAGGGGGAGAGAGAGTGTGTTATGACAATATGAGTATATCAAATATGCAATAGTGTTTCTTATCGGTCATGATTATCATTAACCCAATGAATAATTTATCTATCTTAGAACTTATTACATACATGTTAACTGTGTATTTATAGCACCAGTTTAGCATATAATGTCATGGGATTAGCTGCAAAATAAAGCAGCTAGCTAGCTGCCCAATATTTCTTCCTTAGATTACTTGTTTACATTATTAATTAAGAGAAAAATCTAATAAATGTCATTGACAAGATGCCCAATAGTTTTCTTACTTAGATTACTTGTTTAAATTTATTAGTCAATTAAATTGGTGTAATTTAGCGACCTTATTTTAAAATGGTATTTTTTAATATATTCTACTGTTCATATAGACATATATGAACAGAAAAAGTGTGTTGAAAGACATCCAAAACCACATCAAGAAACATCATATAATCCTTATAATTATAAAAGGTCATTGGACATATTAAATTTATGCACAATTGCATATATTAGTACGATCTGGAAAGACTTGGTGAGTCCAAGCTTGATGAGCACCCAGCAGCGAGTATCCTAATTTATCCCTCTCTTTCACGGTACCAAAAAGAACCCTCAATATAGAGCAATCTGATATGGTACTTTCAGCAAATAAAATATAACTGACTCTAGCCAACTCAATCCAGTAGTCCAACGAAGAAATTGAAGTACCAACAGAATTGGTATATAGATGAATAATAACACAGAGCCTGAAAATTCCTCCACCCGTGCTTAGATGATAGGTTCCAGAAGAACCGAGCTGTACAAACTGGAGAGGATCTCCTGTCCACGCTCTCCACCAAACTCCAGGAGCAGCAGCCTTCAATGCACGACAGATGGGATCGCCATCTTCTTGTTCTGGGGAAACCCTCGACAGAACCAAAACAAAACCCCCCAACCTCCTGTAACCTATTACATCTATATCTATAACTAATATAAATATTGGTATTTTTCTGGTCGTCACATCCTCTGATCCGGCTATTTTCGTCAATCACCGCGTTTTCCGATTTCTAATCTAATCTGGCGCTATTTTTTCAACCGCATCCGATTTCGGATCAGATTTGGTTAGATCGCATAAAAAAAAGCGCGCCCAATTATCACGCAAAAAAAAAAAACCCACACTGATTCCTACTCCAGTTTGAGATTAAGCCCATAGGCCTAAATTAAAAAAAATCGCATATACCGTCTGTTCCAAAAAAAATCCAAGTCGTTCTGCAGCTAGCCCGTTTTCAAATTTCCAATTTGTACGCGAATCTGATAAAGAGAACTTTGAATTGTCAAATTGGACTCTAATGCACCCAAATAAAATCAACAGAGGGATCCATGAGAGAACTCCAATCCACCCCAATAAAATTGCATTGCAACATGAAACATGAGAACTCCGGCACCGGCACGAACATGAGGCGAGATGCACCTTGGACGAGAGACGCGATGTGGTGGCGGCGCGAGCTTGACGCAGCGCGTGCGCCCGAGCAACAGTAGACAAGGCGCGCCGCCGTCGCTGGGACCGCCGCTGCCGCCGCCCTCCCCCCTCCGGCCAGATCTGGGAGGGAGGGAGCGCCGCCTCCGCCACCGTGGCTCCCTCCTCCAGCCGGATCCCGCCTCGACGACCTCCCCGCCGGCCGCCTCTCCCGCGTCGCCGCTGGGGAACAGCTGCCTCTCCACACGCCTCAGCCGCCCCTGTCCGGATCTGAAGAACGGCTCCACGACGACGAGCGCCCATGGCCTCCACCGCCTCCCGCCGTTGCTGACGTGCTGCGCCAAGCCGCCAGCAGCCTGAAACCTTCCCCCTCTCTCTCAATCTGTTCAGTGTTCACACATGGATGGAGACATGGAGTAGGTCGTGGGAGGAGGCTGATATGGCCATATGGGGTCGGCTGACTGGGTTTCGACAGGACATGGACTTGGTCTATAGACCATGGAGCACTATGGGCTGGTTACTGTGCTGCGCTTGCTGTACCTTTTTGTTTTTTTTTTTCCCGTTCATTTGCATCGTCGACATCTTCGTGTTCCCTACATCAGCATTAATTCTGCTCTGACTTCATCGTCTAGCCCCGCGCAACTTTGACTTGATCACCATTCAAGAGCTCGGCTACAACGATTTCCTCGACAACACCGTCATCGACAACGGTCTACGTGGCATCTCTCACTCCAGTGTTGTACTGTGCGCGGTTGGCCTAATCACCCAATCAAACGCCCGTCTGCGACACGTCTTCATGGGATGAATCGTCTTCGAGGAAGTGTACTATGCCAAGCTTCGGTCTCTTCTATACTATCCAACACTGGAAGCTAGGGAGGGAGGGAGGAGCTCCACCTCCATCGCCTGCGGTGGCCGCCCCCACCATCGCTCCCCTCCTCTGGCCATATCCAGGAGCGAGGAGAGAGGAAGGGGAGGTGAGTGCCGCCGCCTGCAGTGGCCACCTCCATCCGTGAAAAAAAGGCGAAAAAAAATCGAATCTGTCCGATTCAAAAAAAAAAAGGAAACAAACTCGGGCGAAAAACTTCGACATACCTTGGGCCGTTACCACGGTGCAGTTCATACCAGCACCAAACTCACTTCGTGACTGTGCGCTATTTCTTTAAGACCCATACTAGACCATATCAATCCCTTGCAATGGCGCATAAATACTTCTGGTACTACTTATCCGGTTACGCGAGTTCACCCTCCGCCAAGTGCACCCCGGCACTATAACCCTTCGTAGCACTTTCACCCGCAGACCCCGCTATTCCAGGGTCAATCGTATTTCTATTTTATCCCCGTGGAAGAACTCCATGTAACGAGGCCTCCTGACCTACTAATTTATATATCTATCTTGTCGATAAATCACTATCTAAGCAGCCGGGTCTAAGATCACATCAACGCGGTTGACCGCTGACACACAAGCGCTCTACGTACTCATCTCATAACTATATTTCAATCTACAGCCTAGTGCGAAGCAAACCAGTCGGAAGGAAATATATTCCTATCAACTTCCTACAAATACATCAGTTACATACATCTCTAGTTACTGACTATACTAGCTAATACCTCATCCGATGCCCTCCTGGTACTCTCACAGAAAAGCCAACCCCTCCGACTCCGCCCCGAGCCCCTTCCTTACGCACAGCCCCGTCATGACATACACCACCGCCGAGGCTAAATATTGCCGAGGAATACCCTCGCCATCAGGACAATTACTCTCAGGATTATACCCCTTACCCGCGACGCGAGAATACGTACTCCAAGCTGTCACCATCAGGGCCCACCTCCTCATCTGCACACATATATAACCCAATACATGCACTCATCCCGTAATCCTAGACACCACGCCCTAAACTCTACCAGATACTAACTCCTAATACCTCATCCCGTCATGACACTAGAGTAAATCTGCATATGCACAACAGTCAACCCCGCCACCAAAGGCAATCTCCAGATAAGCTAGCCGTATATTCAGCTATAACAAGAACACATAACATGTACCAAGTAAGTACTCATATACTCGGAAAAGCCTATTACTCAGTCAATCACCATACAATTGTAACATCCCCGCGACAATTCTTTAGGACTTTAAAATTTCTTGCAAATAGTTAGTAGGTTAAACTTCTCTCAATTTTGAGAGCCAAAATTTCCTTTTAATTTAGGTGATGATCAACCTAAACACATTGCACTGAAAAATTTGAGAACAAATAAAACCTTTTTTCCAACATTAGACTAGAAATGTCATCCAAGCATACATGTACAAATGCATGCCTAGGCTCGAGTTTCTTTGTGCATTTGGAGTTTTGGTCTTCGCATTCCATAATAGGTCCCATGACATAATCTAAAAGAAATATTTTCACTAAACAAACCTATAGTTAATCTTGGGTGATAACATGTGGACTTAAATATTAAACTCAAATATCATCTTCTCAGTCTAAAAGAAGTTTAATGTAATCCCTATAATAATATTAGATGCAATTATGAAGTGGGAACACTATATAACAAACAAAGTCATCCTTCTAATTCTCTAAAATATTTGTGCCAAGATAAAATCAAGGAAAAATTTATGTGGCAGTGATTAGCACAAAACTTATCCTCTGTAATTTTGGTAACGTGTTAACACTCAAGTTGCTACTCAAATTAATCGTCGACAGCCAGACAACTAAAAGAAATCAAATTAAATTTAATCGGCTAAAACCATATTTCATCCAAAAGTACATTTAACCCTGCACATAATGAACACATGAAATAATTTATTCAAATACTAGATTTATTATCATCGCCAATAATAATATATTTTTCTAGAATTTTCCTCCTCTGTTTAAAGCCTCCTAAAAATTCAATCTACGCTTTCTAATAGCCCATCTTTGTTTAATTTCTGTGAGCAGCTCCACCCATTATTTTTTGTGCAACCACAGAAAATGGAATCTAGGTGTAATCATCACTCCACAGTAAAATCTACACTAATTTTTGGTCCTACACATTAAATTATGGAGTTACAAATTTAGAGGAGAAATAATTCCGAAATTAATCTAAAAAACTAAGTTACCCAAACTCTCACCCATCCATCTCTCTCCCCTAGCCTAGTTTCCATCGAGTTGGCCCCCACTGTCAGCGCCTTAGGCTAGCTTCAGCCCTGTCCAATACCATTCCTCCCTCTCACCTCTCTCTGCCTAGTGGGACCCATTGTCAGTCCTCACATCCCCGCCACACGGGCCCCACGGCTCAGAACTCCGTCGCCGCCCACGCGCTGTGAGCACCGCGTTGACGCGGAAGAGGAGCGAGCTCTCCTCTCCTCTCGCCCGGCGACCGTACTTACCCGGACCGGCCGAACCACTCTCACTCTCTCTCGCCTGTCTCGTTTCGCGGAAGAACCGAGGTCACCCCCTCGTCTCCCCCCGGACACGGGGTGCCAACTCCGGCGCCGGCGAAGAAGTCCTCTGACAGCTCCGTCGCAAATCCCGGTGAAGCTCCACCTTTCCGTTCAAGTATCGCCGTTCTGCTAACTTCCCTCTCAATGCCGCTCTAACGCACACCAAGAACGCCTCATTTAGTGCAGCCAATCTCGGCGAACGCGACCCGCGTCAACTCGGAACATCCGTCGCGCTCTGGACGCCGCTCTTCGCCTTTGCTCGTCGCCCGGCTTCCACGGTTCGTGAACAAGCTTGAGCCACTTCGCCACGAGGCTTCATCAACCTCTGTAGATCAAAGAATCCGAAGGAATCGACCGCAGAGGTGGACCACGGTGGGAGATCCTCTTCTTTTTCCCCAACTCTGGCCTGCCGACTGCCATTCTTTCTTCTCTCCTTCCTTGTGAGCTTTCGGCGCAATCTTTTTCGCTAGAGCTACCTTGTGCTGATCTAAACCGAAGCATGCACCCTCTCTATGGCGCAGTAGAAGCCCGGGAGTACACCGTCGACGACGACCGTAGCAGTCGCGCCGTCCGCCGAACCAGTCACCGTCCGCCAAGACTTCGCCTGAGCCGCGGTTTGATCTCTTGGTGAGCCTCCTAGTAGTCCCTATGAGTCCTTATCGCATCACGCATCCGCACGATTAAATCCGAGCCTCAAAACCCACATGCATGGTGCAAGCCACACTTAGCCACCCGCCTCTAACACCCTAACCAGCCGCTCTCATAGAGCACCAAATCTTGCCCAGAAAGCCACCAACTCACGGTTCCGCACGGTGTTTCTCTAGCACTTTTGTTTTGGAAGCTTAAGCTGAATCGCCGTCGTTCGCCGCTGGTGTTGCTTGTGAAGCTCGCGCTCGTGCTGCTGCTCTGCCTCTGTCCAGAGCAAGGGCATGGCTTTGAAATTAAAAGACTCAGGGATGTATTAACAACTGGAAGCATGTCACTTACAAGTAGGACCGTAATAAATCCTGTAAATAAACTAAAACTCAAGCATCGTTTTGCATACAAACCTAAACTAGGGGGCTTGCGGGATCCTATTTCCCGAGAACCAGGACGCTTTTGCGCAAAATGTTAGTAACCTGACATATGGCCTAGACTGCGGGTTGATTCCTAGAAAACCTCAAGGGCCTTTGTGCATATTGTCCCCTCACAGCCATGTGGACCCATCCTTTAAAATCTGAAGAAAATTAGGAAAATGCCCAAACAATATATATGTTTACGCAGAAAAAATGCACAAAGTGATAAAATCTATATAAAAATCAAATATAGCTCATTTTCGAAG
>CM020182.1:24368060-24382053 GCA_009805545.1 Oryza longistaminata | reverse complement strand
CCGAAGCGGCTGGCGATACAAGCGAGATGCGGGAGGAGATGCGGTGCGGCATGGGAGAAGGAGAGGAAAAAGAGACGCCACGAACAGAGGGGTAGTTGGGGAATTAAAGTTGTGGATGTGGTGGGTAAGTCACGCCCACTGTGGGCTTTGTTTCCTTTACCTGTGTCTCCATCCAATTAAGCCACACATATATGGGTTCTTGCACTGTAGGGTGAGTATCTATGTGCCAACCTTTTGGGCTAGGGGTACGGGCCCCATAGCTTGCACTGTAAGAGGCCTGATCGGCTGATCACGTCACGTGGAACGATCAGAAAATCAGATGAGATCGCCGATCGCTTGCGTCGTCGCTAGGGCTACGGTCTAGGGCGAGGAGGAGAGAGACAGAGAGAGTAGCGTCGATCTACACGTGCGTCGAGACTCAGGTGTGGAGGCGGAAATGCTTCCCTTCGTACCTCCGATGGCATCGGACGCTCGTGGCCCATATATAACTCTAGTGTGCTCTGCCAGCGCAGGTGTTAGCCTCGTCCACTGTGTGAAAGGAAAGAGAAAGAAATCATTAGTTTCAAATGATTTTTCTGGTTAAACTATTTATCCAATCCACGATTCAATTACACTAATATATTTGTTACGATTAAATCTTTATAACAAGACCCCACATGATTATATTCCATTGACTTTTTTAAAATTAATTTTTCAGCGATTGATTTTCTTAGTGTTGCACCAAATATTATTTGGATATTCCAATGAGAATTTCCTAATGTTCCACTAGGTTATTTGAAAATGTTGCACAAGTGGTGCTTCATGTGTGGTTTAATTTTTTTTAATAATATCAAGTATTTAATTTGCAAATATAGTGTATGTTTTATATTTTTTTTGTGTCACGTGATGGTATTTAGTGTTTCATTTAGTGGTTATGATTGTTGCAACCAATATTTTTTATATGTTGCAGTTACCTAAAACATTACATGAGATGAGTTGAAACATATGTGCAAATGGTGAAACAATTTTCTATAAATGATAAAACAATTGATTTTTTGAGACACATATTTTATGGCGTAATTGAATAAAAAATCGGATTTGTATTTTAAGATATAGAATGATTTAAAGTTTGTTTAAAGAGTAGATATGAGAGAGAACAAAGGAGAAAATACGCAAAGATTTGTTTAAAGAGTAGGCATGCAGCCATACCATGCATGCAAGGCCAAGAAGTGGCACGCTGCCATGTAGGCATGAAAGGAGCCATCCACACATGCATCCATGAGCCGAGGAGCAAAGAAGCGCAGTAGTATGCACTTAGTGGTTGGCTGGACGTCCGATATATGGTGAAATATCGGACATCCGAGCCGTAACACTCCCCGGAGCCTATGGGTGTGCCGCGGCGGGCGTCGGGAATCGGGAAGGGGATTATATCGCTTTTTTTTAATAGTCGCTATTTTCCCTTTTTTTTAATACTGGGGTCCATCGCTGTTTTTTTTTTTTGGTCCCGGGACCACCCAGACCAATTCTCTTTAAGTTCGTCTCTGAACTGTGGGTCAAACATTGACTTTAAATTCTCATCAACTCCACCCAGTGGTGGCAATCGACCTCTCCGAGCAGGGGAACCCAAGACCCCAGTGGAAGTATACTGACCTCCACCTCCATGCCTGCGGCCTGCCTGCTTGCCTGGCTGAAGTAAAGCACAAAATTCAGTGGTGAACTGGTGATTGTTAATTAGGATTGATGGATTTGATGCTGTGTTCCTTTCCTGAGTTATTATCACATGATCCCTTCGACCCGCAGAATGAAACGACTCATTATCACATGATTCTGTCGAAGAACGAAACGACTCATTATCACATGATTCATTAAGTTAGCTAATTTATTTTTAAAAATGGATTAATATATGATTTTGTAAAACAACTTTCATACAACAAATTTTTAGAAAAAGAACGCATTGTCTAGTAGGTTGAAAAGCGTGCGCATGGAAAACGAGAAATGTGAGTTGAGGAAGGAGGGGGAAGAACACAGAAACTATGCGTGAGAGCTGAAGGGAAGATCAACGTACGCCACCTATGGCTCCATGAGTACTCCGATAACTAGGAACCAGGTCGATCAGCGATTAATTGATAGAAGGTTAGCAAGTTTGAGTGTGCTTTTATAGAGACGAATGATACGAAGTATTATTTAGTAGTAGTCCAGTATACTACTTACAGTAGTGCGTTCGGTTGAGGGAATGAATTGTATTGGTTGGTAGGCATTTAAATTTTCGGAAGGATGTCGATTTCGGAGTTAAAAATTCAGACGAAGACTTTACCGATAATTGAGTAATAGTTTGTATTTTTGGACCATGTATATTCATTGATATATAGCTGATGCTTTCGTAATTCGTAAGCAACCTTTTTTAATAACCAACTTTGTATCACAAAGTCAAGGGAATGCATGTGATTAGGGCCTTAGGGGACATGGCTTTTGTATTGGTTGCTAGGCATTGAAATTTTCGCAACGATGTCCATTTCGGAGTTCAAAATTCAGACGAAGACTTTAGTGATAATTGACGAAGTCTTTAGGTCGCACATGCTTTCGTAATTCGTAAGCAACCTTTTTTAATAATCAGCTTTGTATCCCAAAGTCAATATACTCAGTTCTAAAAAAAAATGATGGTGGATCTTAAAAGGTTCTTCTGTCTTTAACAGAAATTTAAATAACAGCCGGCCGGTATTTGATCATGTAAACGCACGCGGTGTTACGTCGAATAAATTCTTTTCTCAAAACTTGTGTCCACTGAATCTTATCAATTAGGCCCTGTTTAGATGGGACTAAAACTTTTAAGTCCCTATCACATCGGATGTTTAGATACTAATTATAAATATTAAATGTAGACTATTAATAAAACCCATCCATAATCTTGGACTAATTTGCGAGACGAATCTATTGAGCCTAATTAATCCATGATTAGCCAATGTGATGCTACAGTAAACATTCTCTAATTATGGATTAATTAGGCTTAAAAAATTTTCATACGCGAATTAGCTTTCATTTATGTAATTAGTTTTGTAAGTAGTCTATATTTAATACTCTAAATTAGTGTCTAAAGACAGGGACTAAAGTTAAGTCCCTGGATCTAAACACCACCTTAATATTTTGATACCAAAGTGAGAACTCTTCATATTTTGAACAAGGAAGTCAAACTAAAAACACATTTAGTGTATGCAAATTGTGCTAACTAACTGCTCGGTTTCCTACATACTAAGATTGTATTATAAGAAAATAGTGCATGTGCGACCTAAAGACTTTTCAAATTAATAAAGTATTTGTCGACGAGTGATACTCGTAGACCGGATGATTAGGGTATTGGGGTACGTTGGAACGAGAATCAACGTAATACGACATCAAGCAAACAAAAGACAAGGATTATACAGGTTCGGGCCCCTTATCCGGTAATAGCCCTACTCCAGTTTATATGAGATTGATGATGGAAAACCACATATTACAATGGAAGTAGACAGAATCGACAATACCGATGAGATCGTAGTCGATATACTCGACGAGATCTCCCGACGACTTGGCTCCGCGTACTCCAGCTTCGTAAACTATGGTGAGTGTGTTGGCGATGAGATCGATTTGATGCCTTGCACCCCTCCCTGGGGGTCTCTTTTATACCGTAGATCATCTTAACCTCCAAGTAAGACTCGGAGACATCGGATCTTGTACGATATAACAGAAACTCTATCCCATTTGAGCAGGAATTTAGAGATCACTTGACTCGTAGAGATATTTTCCATAATTTGTAACAGATTCCTACGGTGTACACGGGAACAATCTGTATACGTGAAGATATGCCATATCCATATATTTCATAAGTCGTAGGATAGGAGGTATGTCTTATCCGTAACCATGACAATATTCTTTGTAAAAATCTAGTGAGATAGTATTTTATATTCACCGTGTTCAGTGTGCCTACTGCGAAGAAAACAGTCAGTAATGCAATTTTGCGTATTAGTCCTCTTATTTATGTTAAATGAAAATTAATTAGAACTTCACAAAATACATAAAGACCCAAAACATTTTAGGTATTTACTCACTCTAACACTATTAGAAAAACCATTTTTCCAGATGAGGGATTTTTTTTTTCCACGCGGGTGTGCCTCTCGGAGCCAAAAAGCCGTCTACGAAAATGGCAACCCAGGGTGAGATTGTGGTGTGCAAGCGACGCATTATGTGGTATGCCTGCGAAGATGATTTTCGTAGGCGGCGTCTTATGTGGTCCACCTGCAAAAATGATACTATATAGCCTTCTTCCTCCCCGAGCACTTTATCATTCAACCGATGTTTCTCCCTCTGAAAACAACCAAAATATATGGGGGAATTTTTTAAATGCCAAATCTTCGATGTATTTTTCTACAGTAATCAGATCTATGCCTTTCCATACTTGTTACATATTTTTTTTTATAATTTTAAACCTCCCTTTGTGATGGATCTATGTATGCAATATAGTGAAGAAAAAGCACCATGTATTTTCTTTTTTTTAAAAAAATCCTTTGACATGATTGTGTTGGATTTATTTATACTCCTTAATTGCATGTGGTCCTCTCATCCTCTAGTGTTTGAATGTGATAGTTTAATTATGCAAAATGATGTATTTTGCTCTCAACCATTTCCTCGATCCAGATAGGAGAGAGAGAAATTTTCATCCCTTGGCCTATGTAAAAAAAATAAGTGTATTATGTTTAATTTCCTATGTTATGATTTTGTTAGATTTATGTATACTCCTATAGGCCATGTGGTCGTCTCATCATCTAGTTGTTGAATATAATAATTTAATTACCCAAAATGATGTATTTTGCTCTTATCCATTTCCTGGATCTAGATAGGAGAGAGAGAAATTTTCGTCCCATAGGCCTATGTAAAAGAATAAGTGTATTATGTTTAATTTCCTATGATATGATTTTGTTGGATTTATGTGTACTCCTTTATGCATATGGTCCTCTCATCATCTAGTGGTTGAATGTGATAATTTAATTACTCAAAATGATGTATTTTGCTCTCATCCATTTGGTAGATCTAGATAGGATAGAGGAAAAAGTTTCTATCCCCTAGGTCTATGTAAAAAAAATAAGTGAATTATGTTTACGATAAATTCATAGATTACCATCCTTAGTTATTAATAGTTCTCTCTCTTTTACATCGAACTTAAGTTTGTTTACAAATATTTGTTGTTAAGTTTTTTTCTAATATAATTATAAATTAACTTTTTGTAGAGATATGGACAGGCGCAAATGGATGTAGCATACGTCGAGGTTTTTGGCGCCATATACAAATGAAGTATCTAAATTTATTGATATTGCCAAGGTGCATGCTGAAAGCAACAATACGAGGGAGATACATTGTCCATGTACTGACTGTAAGAATGAAAAAGTATGGACATATGTTACAAGAGTAATGGAGCACTTAGGGATTTGTGGATTTATGAATGACTAGGCAATATGAACACATCATGGTGAGCATCAAGTGGACCCTGATGACGATGAAGATCAGTTGGATGTTGATGACATGGAGAATGATGATGGTGATAGTTGTGGTGATAATAATATTGATCTAGAGAAAAATGTTACGCTATGCAGATCCTGTCGTGTTAATTGGGTCGGCTAGGGTTTTAGATAATTTTGAAGCTTTATAGTAGGGAACGAAGGATGATTTGTACGATATGACAGTGAGTTATCAACATGAAGGTTAGTTGAACTTATGAGGTTGAAGGCGAGATATGGGTGGTCTGATTGCGGTTTCGACAGTCTTCTTTTACTTTTGGAAATTGTTGACAGTCATTATAGACTAATTTCGATCGTCAATATAACTAAAATAAAGGAGAACTAGCTAAGCTTCGTTAGTATTTCTTAACGTCATAGATAGAATCCACAAGCGCACGGAAGATACCAATGTAGCACTTCACCCGGGAGTATTCCAAGGTATCGATTTCCACAGGGAACGTGTGTGTCAGCTCTTCACCAAGTTCATTCGGAACGTGTGTGTTAGCTCTTCACCAAGTTCATTCAAGGACAAGAAGCAAAGATAGGCAAAGAGGCAGAGAGGATTTACTAGTGAGAGACAGTGTCTACAAAAGCTAAATTTAATCCTGACGTGATACTTCGGGCGCTGGCCAGCCCGCTTCTCCCAGATATGGCCCTACAACATACCCAGATTGGAAGGACTTCAGTGTATTTTGAGGGCTGTCACCACCTCTACACCCATCTCAAACCTATTGCGGGATACAAAGCAACTACCAGAAATTAACTACCCAGACACCACGTCTATGCAGATTAATAACTTCTTTAGCGTTAGCTAAACACCAAAGCAACCACTATATTTTACCGGATTATAGTGATCAGTGATCCCGTACTTTGATTAGGAACTAACAAAGAGATATCTCTCACAGGATAAATCTTTATTACTCCAAATAATATTTTGATTAAAGCAGAGTACTTATCAGAGTAATTGAAATAAGAAGAGGATTAACGACAACTCAGGAATTCCTCCGACTTCCTCTACTCTACTCTCTCCCTAATTCTATTATACAATATAGTATAATTGAGCCTCTTATAATTCAGCTCAAGCTTCAAGTGTGTGTTGAAGGTGAAGTGAAGAGTTCCTTTTATAGGGCAGGTATGACAGTTATCTGATGCAAATTGTTGAAAGTGCCCTCCAACCGCCATCAGGAGCAAATCAGTAGCGTCCATACCAAAACCTGGATGCGAAAAGGATGTTCTCCGAAATCATCTTCCCACGATTCGGCACCCCGAGAATGGTCATAAGTGATGGGGGACATATTTCATTGACAAGACCTTCCGAGAACTCCTGCGCAGGATGGGCGCCAAGCACAACATCGCTACATCCTATCATTCTCAAACCAGTGGCCAGGCAGAAACATCGAATAAGCAAATCAACAACATTCTGCAGAAAATGGTCCACGAAATGGGAACAGGATGGAAGGACAAGTTACCCGACGCTCTCTGGGCATATCGGACGGCCCACAAGACGCCTATTGGAATGTCACCATACCAAATAGTCTACGGAAAGACATGTCGTCTTCCCGTAGAACTTGAACACAGGGCGTACTGGGCGCTCCGGAACCGGAATATGGATTTTGAAGGAGCAGGAGAATGGAGGAAGATGCAGCTGGTAGAGGTAGAAGAATGGAGAGACAAAGCCTACCACAACTCTAAGATCTACAGGGAGAGAACCAAGCGTTGGCACGGCAAGCGAATTAAGATTAAGAAATTCAAGCCAGGCGATAGAGCACTAATGTTCAACTCAAGGGTTAAGCTGTTCGGGCATGGGAAATTAAAAAGCAAATGGGAAGGGCCATTCGACATCATCGACATCTCGTCACACGGGGCAATCACAGTCCGTGACGACTCAGGTAGCATTTTCAAGGTAAACAGTCAACACTTAAAAATTTTCCTTGAGCCGGATGAGATTTTAGATGAAGAGGTAGATGTTATTGAGCTAATTGATTATGAACCATGATAACCTTATCTAAAATTTTCTTAGCTTAGGTTTTATTTACACTTTATTTCCCTGGGTAGCATAGTTGTACCACTTGTGAAAATTGGAGGCGATCCGGGCCCACATGGGTTCGGCCGAACTACTAGTTCGGTCGAACCTGTATGAGCCCGATCGCCCCCATTTTTCAAATTTAGTCTCCCCCGCTCAGTTTAATGTTAGAAAGTCGTTCAGTTTGAGCGTTAGCTGCGCCAGATCGCATCAAGAGTCTGAAGATCATCTCCCCATTCTCTCCACTCTCCTCCATTGCAATCAATATTCCCTTGAGCCAATTCCACACCAAATCCTCACTTCAATGGTAGGGAAATCCTTTTTCCCCCATGGTGCATCCACCTCGCGCATTTTTTCATCAATTCACCCCATGAGCTACCGCTGGAGGAGACTCGGGCCACACTGGTGGATCCACTGGACGTTTTCCCAGTGGACAGGCCGGGCAAGGGAGTGATCGGTGCCACCGCCGGTTTGGCCGAACCCTGGCCGGCCCCGATCGCTTCCCCGTTTGGCTGGTCACCCTCTCTTGCCCCACCGCAATGCACCCACAAAAGTATAACGGGTTCCTGGTTCACACAGGCCGATGACATGTGAGCTCGCCCCGTTGGCACGGCGGTTGTTCCATGATCAAGAGAAGGTCGCGACTCCCGCTAAGGAAACCTACAAGGGGACTTTGGCAACAACAGCGGGAGACGTCGTGTTCCACAAGTACGAAGCACCCGCTGGTACTCCAAAGACACTTCATGGATAAAGGTTTATGGTGTTCGGAGTCCGGAATGGGGACGGGAGTTATGGAAAGGGCTTGTTCAAGTCACTAACTCCCGGCGAGAAGGAGGAGGCGGCGGAGTCGGGAAACTCCTCCCCTCCGCATATCAAGCGCCATTTGTCTCCGCCGGCCATTAAGGGAGAGGCCAGGAAGTTTGAAGGAAGCAATTCCCCTCAACCTTGTCACGCCCAGAAATTCACTAGTAATTTCCAAACTTATTTGTGCATTAAATCCTCGTCCAGGAATCAGCCGAGGTACACAAACTGACAATTTAATATACAGATTCATCAATATAATAATGTTACATACTTACAACAGAAAAGAAAACTGCAGCGGAATTATGGTCTAGCGAAGCTCCGGCTCCACTCCCACAGGCAGCTCAACTGGGGTATAAGCCAAACGTCTTCTCCTTCGCAACTTGTCTTCAACTGAGGTTTGATTGATTATTGCAAGGTGAGCATCATGTGCCCATGCTGAACATGTCACCATTTGTGTAGTTGTGACAAGACCCCTCACATAACTCAACCCAAAGCAGTGCACCGGTCCTGTATCTTAGTCACCCCCTCAAAAACTAGAGGCATGGACTCCCCAGCGACCCCCGTGGGCTTATCTCCGCCACTTCTCAGTCTGGTGCTCCGCAATGAACCATGCTATACAAAAGGTAAAGCCGTTGCCCACGCTGGCTTGTGGTTGGCACGGTTAATGTTTCACAACCGAAACTCGTGAACCGGTCCTTAATTGTCATGAGCACGACCATCAAAACCATGTGCTCACAACCCACCATTATCAAGTTTTAGTTGGCACATTAATTAATTAACCAATCACGATTAACCATCGTGAGCTATCATTAAATATCCATCATTAAGTAATAGTGAAACATTATTTATCCCAATTGTGTGCTAATGTTTCTAAGCATGGCTAAGCAATTATATCTAATATATCTAGTTGAACCAATATATAATTCCAACTAGTCAAATTATAACCCAAGGTAATCAAGAAATAGGGTAATCAATGCAAATTGGCCATAACAAAGGAATAGGTTCACACCACCCAGTGACATTCGAAAATAAATGCACAGTTGAAATAAATAGAGAATTTAAATATAGAATCAACATGCTCAAAGGAATTGTGTGACTTGCCTTGCAATATTCGGTGTTCAATTAGTCTTCTTGAACACTTCCGACGCACACGCGATCCTTCGAAACGACGAAAACGACATGCTAACACGCAAAACGAGGAAAAATACTAATAAAAACCAAATAAACAGTACATATAAAGTAATCAAACATGTAGATCATGATTTTAGATGAATTATGAGACTTGAACGGCCTCATTTCGATTTCATATGAATTAGTTACGAATTTTACAAGATTTAATTCCAATTAAACCTATTAAAGAAAAGACTATTCAAATTAATTAAACAATTTACAAATGATTTATAACTGAAATAAAAGATTAGAACAATCTCCGGAAAAGATTAGATTATATTGGTAGAAGACATATGATAAAAATGACTAATATGCCATTGAAAAGAGATAACAGATTTATATTGATTTTGGACGGCTGAGATTAATCTTGACATAGAGTTGGCCAAGATCCAACGGATTAGATTGAATCCGATCTAGGGTTTAGATACACATTGCAGAGCAGAGACAAATAGGCGGTTAGGTGGCAGCGATGTGGCAGCAGAGATGCAACGACGTGGCAAAGATAAGACAACCACGCGATATCACCGCATGACGGACACGGAAGCAACGATCACCGGTGAACCACGGAGCGACGGCGAAAAGGGAGAACGCCGGGAGAAAGAGCGCGAAACGACGGTCCTTACCAACACTTATGCGATGACGGACAGCGACGGAAGATGGCCGGCGACGAGCTTCGAAGGGCGGCGAGGTACTGTCCACGGCGGCGACGACTTTCCGGTGATGAGCGGCGACAATGGAGGGGTGGCCGGGTTTCGTCTTGGTGCTGCGATCCCGGTGGTAGCGACGGCACTGAGCGGAGGCGATCGAGGCGACGGCGAGGTGCGCCTGGACCAGGGGCCGGCGGCGGCGAAACTTGGATTCGCGTCGGCGAGGTACTTCCAGAGGTCTTCGGCTTCGGGGAAGTGGCTGCCGGGCTTGCTATTGTCCTTGCGGAGACGAAGGAAACGGCGGCGCTGGACGAAGGCGACCAGGGAAGACGGCAACGGCGGCTGAAATGGCGGCTGGCGACGGAGAGAGAAGGTGCTCGCGGGGAGAGCGATTCCAGCGACTGCGGAGAGATGGAGAGATGGCGGCCGAAAGAGGGGAGGAAGGGGGCTCTATATATAGCCATGGGAGCCCGGAATCGAGCCCACATCGACGGGAAAAACTCGGGAAAGTTTAGGATCCTCGCCGGGAAAAGGAAAGATTGATCCGCGAAATTGGAAAGGATTTTCATAGAAACTTTTGGGGATTTCTCTGGGAAAAGGAAGACCAGATTGAGAGGATTCCATTCCCGCAACTAATTTGGAAAAAGGAGCAACGAGGAGGCCGGATTTTGGAAGGGGATCGGTGGCAACAGGACACGGGCACGGCTGGCTCGGCTCTGCCTGAGGTGGAAGATGAACAGTGGTGCAGGGAATCAAAACAGACTTTTGGCTGGGCTTCTATTACACAGCCCGATAGAAGGAGGGATGCAAATTAGACTTCGGGAAGGGATAAGGCCGGCCGAATAGAAGGAAGAATGGGCCCAGGACTAAAGGTGAACTTTTCCTGTTTCTGCCCGAAAAGGAGAAAAGGGAATTTTAATTACTTTTCCTAATTAAATTAATCATTGAAATGATCTTTCAATTGTTAAAAATACTTCCCATCCTCAAATAACTTGGACACTCAAAGTATTTAACAAATTTGAAACCAGCTCATTTAATGATTAATTTAATATGTGAATAATTACTGAAATATTCTCTGTATTATTAAAATTAATAATTGAGCTCTGAAAAATCCAAGAAAATTGCAAAGAGTATAATTAATCATGGAGAATTTAATAAAAATTAAATCCAACCATGCTTTATATTTAGGAAATTTTATTTCCCACATTTAACTTCACTTGTAAATTAATGAACATTTAATATAAATTCTAATAATAATTTATTAAATAATTTATAAATCCTAAAATGAAAATCAGGATGTGACAAACCTTAATTTGATAGGCGCATTAGTTTATTTCCATTCCAATTTTGTTTTGCTCAATGTAATGAAGCACCTATCTCAGTTATCAATGAATAAAATATTTCGCACATTGGTGCTTTACCCCCAATGCTTGCCTTTCTATTTCCATGCTTGTGTTCAATAAAAGCGTAGGTTGAAAATAAGTGTGGGGGGAGACCATTCGGACCCATGACGTGCAAGTTCAGATTTTGGTGACAAAACTCTGAAACAGAAAGTTGCAGGCTGATTGAGCATTAGAGTGGTTCAGCCAAACGCACACTGTCTCCAATCCCTGTCAGTTTTTCTCAGAAGGCAGGTTTGCACGTCTATATCCTCATTCTCTCCCCGAAATAAATAATACATGAGCAGAAATTCAATGAAGACATGTTCAAGCTTAATGAAAAGATAAAAAAAATTCCAACTAATAAAATTTTCCTATGATTAATCTTGTACACATTTTATTCTTAACTAGACTGGTTCTTGTGAACACCTATCCGTGTTAGGGAACCTTATACATCTAGGTGATAGATATTTGAGATATAGTTAAGATGAAGGAATTTCTTGTGTTCTATCCCATAATAATTGGGGATTTGTTTTTAAATCAAAAATTCATTTGGAAGCTTACTCCTCATATGACTTTATTCCTACCTACCAAGGCCATACACCAATTTATTACTGATGAACCTTACATAAGTGTATGACAGTTTGTCATTATATTGAGCTTCACCAAATTATTGTGACTCGCGTTAGATGTCTCTCATGCTCTCTCAATCAAGATTGCACAACCATTATGCTAAGCTTCTACATTGGAAGTTGGCATCATTTTATCCATTTCCACTACCACTGAAAAAAAATATTTGATGAATAAATTCACCATTCAATGTATGCCTTCTTCTCCTAAGGAAAATCCTTGAAAATGAAAAAGAAAAGGAGGGAAAGACATGGCTATGAAAAAATATTGCTCTTCCAAAATATGAAGCAACATGAAAAAAATGAAAAAAAAGAGAAGAGAGGAAAATAAAATGGCCATGCCCCATCTACAATTATGAAGGAGAAAATTGGAGAAGAAGGTATATATAAAGGAGAAGCGTTTTCTTTATTTCCCATTTTTCCACGTATATCATACACTTTCCACCCAAAAATGTACAATCCTTCATTCGAGAGTATGATTGTTGACGGTCGTTATCGATCAGTTTCGACCGTCAATATTACTAAAACAGGAGAGAACTAGTGATGCTTGCAATGCATAAATATGTTAGAATAATAATATTCCACTAGTATTAGGTCTACTAACCTTTTGCAGAGAATGACAATAAAATGGAGGAGAATCGACATCAACACCAACGATAAATCAATCGGACGATGTCGAGAACCAGACTTGTGTGTGAATAGGCCAAGAACTCAGAATTGAAATGATGAATTGGGCCAAAATTCACAAGTCTACGGAGTGGAGCAATAGAGGAGGCCACCAGCCGAAATTGGGCTGGATTGGGCCAGCCCCAGGTTCGGCCGAACCTCCCTTGCCTCCGTTAGATCCAGGTTTTGGCTGGACGATGGAGATGAAGCCCCAATGACGGTTGGAGGGTATTACCAACCATTCCAACCGTCACAACCGTCATAGTTTAGCTATAAAAGGGCTTCACTCTCTTCACTTCAACACACACCTCAAGCAATAGCTCTCTCATTTCTCTCAAGTTTAGTGTAGTAGTATCTAGCTGGTGGAATAGAATTAGAATAGGAGTGAGGAGTCCGGAAGCCTTCGGAAGAGTTCAGGTATGGCTCTAGTAGCTTTTCTATTTTCTTTTGTAAGCTTTGTACTTTTATTAGAATACTCTTTTAAATACATTTCTGGTATTGAAATACTTTCCGAGTATATGAGTACCTACTTTACATTATGTCCATGTTATACTGAATATATAGCTAGCTTATCTGGGAGATGCTTTGGTGCGGGTATAATGTTTGCATATGCAATTACTCTATGCCATGACGATGATATTAGAGTAGTATCTGGTAGTTTAGACGTGGTGTCTAGATTACGGGATATCATTATTTGGGGTTATATATTGCGCATGAGAGGTGGGCCGCTGATGGTGACAGCTCAGTACGGGTATTCCTCCGCGCCTATATATAAATCTAAGTTAATTTCCTAGGAGGGTATTCCTCCGTATTTAGCCCCGGTTGTATGGTCATGACGGGCTGTCGTAATGAACTCGGCAGTCAGGGGTGGCTTCTCGAAGTACCAGGAGGGCATCGGATAGAGGGTATTAGCTAGTATATCAGTTAACGAGAATGTATGTATAATATGTATACTAGAAGTATAGGAATAGATTTCTTCTCTTCTTTCCACCTAGCTTAGATAAATTATTATGAGGATGAGTAGTTATGCTTGTGTGTCACTCTAGCCTTGGATTATCTTAACCCCTGCTTAGAATATGATTATCACAAGTAATATATAAACTATTAGTCAATCTCTCTCTACATGATCTTCCCATGGGATAAAATAAATACGATACCCTTGGAATACTCT
>CM020182.1:24332961-24349543 GCA_009805545.1 Oryza longistaminata | reverse complement strand
CGCCCACCCGGCTGCAGCCGCTCCCGCCCGGTGGCCACTGCCGCCGACCCCGACCGGCCATCGCCGACCTAGAGAGCGAGAGAGGAGAGGAGTTGGCGGGGAGGGGAGGAGAGGAGAAGGGGAGAGGAGATGGGATCGGAGGAAGGGGAGAGGAGAGGGGATAAGATGTACTAGTGTGCCCGGCCGATTGGATCGAGATGAGGGAAAGGGATAAGGCCGATACGTATTAAAGAGAGAGGAAGGGGGAGGGAATAAGACCGAGTCCCCGAGAGAGGACTTGGCGCACGCGTGTCTCGTGAGGATTTTTGTCCCGGTTGAGATAAACAATCGGGACTAAAGATATATTTTTAGTCTCGGGAAAGAACACAGCCTGAATCCATCAATAACGAGCTGTAAGTGATGGATGCGCCCCATTTTTTTTTTATCGTGACGAGGTATTAGATATATAGGGCGTGTGGCACTGAGAATTTTCATATATTTCACCTAGAATAGATGCCCTGTCACACTCATAGTATGCGTCACCACGTCACGATTTAATTAAAAAAATGGCATGTGCCATTGCCCTGCCCCAGCTAGCCTGCTATAAAACTGCACCGGGGAGGGGGAGAGGGGACGGTGCAATAGCACAATAAGTCACTCCACCATTCAAATTCCAGCAACATGAACCTTACTATGAAGCTTTTTATTGCTCTGACCTGCGTCTTCTTCCTCGCCGCAACCACTGCCTCGGCCAAGTGCACGTTCGAGATCATCGTCCAGACTGACGGCAGGAGGAACGCCGGCACTGACGCCCGCGTCTCGCTGAAGGTGCGGGCGTCCAGCGGACCGACGCTGGTGATCACCAACCTAGAGTCATGGGGCCAGATGGCTGCAGGCTATGACTACTTCGAGAAGGGCAACATCGACAGGTTCAGGGGCACCGGCGCGTGCATGCCTTCGGAGCCCTGCAACATGGTGCTCACCTCCGACGGCATGGGAAATAAACCTGGATGGTACGTGAGCTACGTGATGGTGACACAGATCGGGCAGGGGAGCCTGCCGTCGATGACGCACCGGTGGCCGGTGGATCAGTGGCTGGCCATTGATGAGGCGCCGCACATGCTCACCACCGAACGGAATGGTTGTGGCCTGAGAGCAGCGGCACCATGATCGATCAATTCAGCTAGCTCCACCGTTCAGTGCCTTGTGTGTCCATAAGCATGCTGGTAACTTAAATAAATAAATAAATTCCAGAGCTAATAATTAAACCCAGTGTATGTCGGGGACAGTGTATGCTTTGTCATTGACAAAGTAATAGTAATAAATAAATTCAATCTGATAGAGTTTAATCTTGTCACTAGCTAGAGTATATGCATGGTTATATTTTGTGTACATGAGATATGTGATTTGCGGTGGTGCGAGTGGAGCAAACTGCGTTGATGAATGATTCAGAATACCAAGCCGAGCTGCATGTGGAGTGCTGTGAGTACGTAGTGGCCGGATTGCAGGCGACGCGAGGTTCAAGTTAGCCGAGTGAATCGGATCAAGTGATAGATATCCATTTAGGGCCCCTTTGAATCGCAGGATTGAGAAAACATAGGAACAGGAAAAACGTAGGATTTTGATAAGAATATAAATTTAAAACAGAGGATTGCAAAACACAGAAAAAACACAGGAATGACCGTTTGATTGAACCACAGGAAAAACACAGGAATTAGATGAGAGAGATAGACTCAAAGGAAAGTTAGCAAGAGGTTGGAGCTCTTGCTAAATTTCCTCCAAAATCTCTATAGGATTGTCCATTCCATAGGAATTTTAAAAGATTGGATAGGATTCAATCCTTTGTTTCAAAGGGATTCATAGGAAATTTTTCCTGTAGGATTAAAATCCTCTAAAATTTCTATGTTTTTCCTCCAAATCAAAGGGGCCCTTACATGGTGCATGCAAGATTAGTTAGAGCTAGCCATGCACGCGGATGTGCCTTGGATGCTGCTTGCACGTTCGCATGTATAAGGCGTGGCGTGACCGCGTGAGTCTCGGCTGAGTTTTGGCTGGCCGTTAGTATCGTGCATGTATTTGAGTCTATAAATGAATGAAAAAATGACGAGAGCTGTGTGAGCTGCGTCAACAAAAACTTGCTAGCTTGTGTTGTTCTGTTCGTGTGTCCACCAAAGAGAATTTACGTGTTAGTGATTAACACCTAGAGAAGTGAGAGGAGAGATTCCACACAATCAGACTGAATGAATCACAGCTTTGTGCCACCTTTTATTGTTAAAGATTAATTCACTTAATCCAAGTACCCAACACCCGTATATATAACCCGGGGCGGAAATCTCATCCTGCACATAGGAAAATGCGTATTCAATTTAGCCCAATCGGAGATTTTAACCCAGCCCACCCCGGAGTTCTCTTCTCATCTAGGCCCATGAATATATCATCTACTGCCAGAACGTGGAAAAAACCCTCGACTCACGGGGTTAACGCTGCGGCAGCGTGACTTGAGGTGACCCGCGACTCGGAGGTAACAGCGACGACGACCGTGACAGAACACTATCTCCTCAGGTTGCTACCTTTGTGATGTTGAAGGATCAAAACTCCTACAAGGGGTGAATATAGAGACTTCAAATTTACCCCTAAAAATACTCATGTCAAAATATTTCTCTAAATCATTATTTATATCGTAGGTATAGAATAAGACACATCTAAGTTAAGTAAAAAAAAAAAAGCCAGATCTAAGGGAAAAGAGAAAACTTAGCAAGGCTTGCTAGGTGGAGGGATTCAAACTCTTCAAATACCTGAAGGCAAATGAGGTTGCCTCAACCATCATGGCAAAGCAATATCCAAATCACAGAAAATAAATTGTGGAATTTAAATAGAGAATGCAAGCACAAAAGAAATTCCTCAAATATTTCTCTAAATCTTTATTTAGATCATAGCTATAGAATAAGCCGGATCAAAGAAGGAGATGAGAAAACTTAGTTAATAACTTTCCTAGCTGAAACTGCGATTACCCTAGCCCCCAGCCATGAAGTTGGAAAAGTCAATTTTCGATTACACGGCTGGGTTAATACGCAACCGTTGAGCACTCTTACATGACCAGGTTTTACATGGTTGTTTGGCTCTTAGGATCTGACAAGACCTTATCTGCTATATATGGGCGTCCCCAGCCGAAATTCCCTTGGTTTTCTCGGCACAGCGTAATGGGACAGTAGGATTGATTTCAGCATGACATGTTATTGTGGTAAGGGATCTCTGGGTTAAACACTATAAGAAATTCAAATGATAATACCTTTGGGTAGCTTTATTGATATGATGTTCCGTAGGGAGGTCTTGGATACATTGAATCTATACATAGAATTTATATAGTTGGTCAATGTTCCAAGAGTTAGATAACTCGCGGCCATCGCCATCTGCAATCTTGAACGTGGCTGGTCGCAAGACTTGTACCACCGTGTACGGCCCTTCCCATTTAGGCGAAAGCTTGTTCCGTCCTACCTAAGTTTGAGCTCGTCGGATGACGTAGTCGCCAATGGCAAGTGTGTGAGCTCTGATGCGTTTCTCGTGATATCGGCATAAGGCCTGCTGCTATGCGGCTGCTCGGATAGCAACTCGTTCGCGATGTTCCTCGAGCAGATTCACATCGTCGCTGTGCCTGTCGTCCTATTCCTTGTCAGAGTATTTCTGAACTCGTGTACTTTGGTGCCGTAGCTCTGTGGGCAGCATGGCCTCTAATCCGTACACGAGAAAAAATGGTGTTTCTTTGTTGGACGAAGTCGGTGTGGTTCGTACAGCCCATAAGACTTTTGGGAGTTCTTCAACCCACTTTGTGTTGTAAGCCATGAGCCTATCGTACACGCGAGTTTTGATTCCCTGGAGTACGATTCCGTTGGCTCGCTCAACTTGCCCATTACTCTGAGGGTGAGATACCGAGGCGAAGCAGATTTTGACCCCAAGCTCGATGCAGTAATCTTGGAAGTCACCGCTTGTGAACTGGGAACCATTGTCTGTAAGGATGCGGTGGGGCAATCCATATCTGCAGAATATCCCTTTGATGAATTTTATGGTGTTGTCGGTTTTGATTTCTCGTGTTGGCTCAGCTTCGATCCACTTGGTGAATTTGTCGATTGCCACAAACAGGAATCTGTAGCCTCCTTGTTCTCGTGGAAAGGGACCGAGTATGTTGAGCCCCTAACATGAGAACGGCCAAGTCAGAGGGATAGTCTGGAGTGCTTGTGCTGGCAACTTGGTGTGTTTGCTAAAAAACTGACAAGCTTCACATCGTTGCACTACGTCACAAGCGTCTTTAAGGGCAGTTGGCCCGAAGAAACCTTATCGAAAGGCCTTTCCGACCAGAGTGCGTCCGCCGGCGTGTGATCCGCAAATCCCTTCATGGATGTCGAGGAGAAGAGCTTTCCCACCGTCGGATGACACACATTTGAGAAGGATTTCGTTCAAGGCTTTTTTTTATAGATCATTGCCGTTCAAACAATATATCTTGGCCTGACGGGATAGTTTTTCTGCGTCTGTGTCGTCATCCGGCAACTCGTCTGACACCAGGAATTTAATGAGTGGAGTACGCCAGTCGTCCGCTGCCTCTATGTTTGCAATGACGTGTGCAACCTCTGCAGCCTCCGAGCGGCTGTGGTACTTTCGTCATGTCCGTCCTTGACGGAGGGCTTGGTCAGG
The DNA here is from genome assembly GCA_009805545.1 of Oryza longistaminata. Taxonomy (NCBI): domain Eukaryota; kingdom Viridiplantae; phylum Streptophyta; class Magnoliopsida; order Poales; family Poaceae; genus Oryza; species Oryza longistaminata. The sequence continues at coordinate 24,344,878 of CM020182.1, read as the reverse complement.
ACATCTAGAAAGGTTACAGGCTCAAGTGGTTCTCACCTGGAAGCGCGTTGCACAAGGTCGTCTGGTTCAACGTTATCTTAGCGATAAACGTGTCGAACCTCGATCCCATTGAATCTGCGTTCTAGCTTTCTGACTTCGGCAAGGTATTTGGCTAACTTTGGGTTAGAGCACTTGTAATCTTTGTGCACTTGGTTTGCGACTAGCTTTGAATCCCCTTTCACAATTAGTCGCTTTGCGCCGAGTGTAGCGGCCGCTCTTATCCCCGTGACTAGTCCTTCGTACTCGGCCGTGTTGTTTGCTGCCCGGAAGTTGAGGGGGATTGCATGCTTGAACTGATCTCCCGTAGGAGATGCCAAAATGAATCCGGCTCCTGCTCCTTGGCTATTCAATGCGCCATCGAACGCAATTGTCCATGTCTCGTTATCGGTTTGACTGGCTGGTCTATCTTCTGGGATAGTCCAGTCGGCTACGAAGTCGGCGAGAACTTAGGACTTGATGGCTGTTCTGGGCACGAAGTGGACGTCAAACTGGCTTAGCTCGACTATCCATTTGGCGATGCGGCCGACGACGTCTCTGTTTCTGACTACTTCCCCTAGGGGAAATGAGGAGACGACCATGACCTTATGGGTTGGAAGTAGTGGCGTAGCTTTCTTAACGTCATGATTACAGCGTAGAGTAGTGTTTGAATCTGTGGATATCTTGTTTTCGCGTCATGGAGGGCCTCGCTTACGTAGTACACTGGATATTGTACTCTTTTCCTCTCTACAACGATAACCGTACTCACAGAATAAGGCGTGGCAGCGATATACAGGAACAAATCTTCATTAATATTTATGCCAACGAGTACAGGGGGTTTGACAAGTAGCGCTTGAGCGCGATGAACGCGTTCTTGGCATCTTGGGTCCACTCGAACTTGTCATGCTTTTTCAACAGGGTGAAGAAGACTTATCCTCGTTCTCCCATCCTTGCGACGAAATGGCTTACTGAAGCCATGCATCCTGTCAACCGCTGCACGTCCTTGAGTCTTGTCGGCGACTTCATGTTGTCGATCGCTTTGATCTTCTCGGGGTTTGCCTCGATTCCTCTTCTGGAGACTAGGAAACCGAGTAACTTTCCCGATGGTACTCCGAACGTGCACTTCTCCGGGTTCAGTTTCATTTGATATCGTCGGAGGTTGTCGAACGTTTCCCTTAGGTCGTCGATCAGTGAGTCGCCTGTCTTGGTTTTGATGATGATGTCGTCCACGTAGGCTTCAACGTTTTGCCCAAGCTGATCACCGAGTGCACCCTGGCTCCCACGCTGATATGTGTTCCCTCCGCTTATCAATCCAAATGGCATCTTGGTGTAGCAGAATACACCGAAGGGCGTGATGAACGATGTCTTCTCCTCGTCCTCTTTTGCCATGTTGATCTAGTGGTAGCCGGAGTAGGCATCGAGAAAGCTTAAAAACTCATAGCCGGCTGTTGAGTCCACCAGTTGATCAATTCGAGGGAGAGCGAAGTGGTCCTTGGGGCACGCCTTGTTGAGGTCGGTGAAGTCGACACACATCCTCCATTTCCCGTTGGCTTTGCGTACCATTACTGGATTGGCTAGCCACTCTAGATGAATGACCTCTCTAATGAAGCCGGCCTTGAGAAGTTTGTCGAGCTCTTCTCGTATGGCCTGTTTCCGATCTGGTGCAAATCTCTACAGTTTTTGCTTAACTGGCCTGGCGTCGGGTCGCACCATCAGTTTGTGCTCAATCACCTCTCTGGGAACTCACGGCATGTCTGACGGTTGCCGGTACTATTCCAACTGTAACAACTACTCCCTCCGTCCCAAAAAAAAGACAAACCGTGGGTTTCCGTGTCCAACGTTTAACTGTCCGTCTTATATGAAATTTTTTTATAATTAGTATTTTCATTGTTGTTAGATGATAAAACATGATTAGTACTTTATATGAGACTTGTGTTTTTAGTTTTTTCATAATTTTTTTAAATAAAACGGATGGTCAAACGTTAAACACCGAAACCCAGGGTTTGTTTCTTTTTGGATGGATGGAGTATATAGCTTCTAAATTACAAAAACATTATTAAAAATATACATTTATCAAAAAAATGTTTATATAATATACAATATTTTGGAACATTTACATGAATTTAAAGAATAGATGATTGAAGTTCGAAAAATGAATAGCGATCGACTCGTGTCAATTAGTTGGCGACAAATAGAGCACACCTTTTTTCAGGACATTTGTCAATATTTGAATGGAACAACAAAAACCGAGCACCACGCGTCACACACTAGCTAGCAATAGTTCTTTCTTTATTGAAAAGGAAAACGTGATGACGTTCATTCCACACGTGTTTAGAATTCCATCTATAAATTAATTGGCCACAGAATCAGTGATATAACTAGCTAGGCTATCTGCACTCCCACAAAAAAAAAAAAAATTCAGTAATCATGCACAAGAACAACGATACCATCATGCCATCACAACTCATAGCCCAAAATGACCATGCATATGTCCTCACCTTTCTGATGTCAATAGCCATGGCCATCCTCTTGCTCGTTGCGTTGTTCTATCGGATCAAGAAGCAGGCAGCTGCCATGGCGGCCAAGAGGAAGCAACAACCCAAGCTACCACCCGGGCTAGCTACCATGCCACGAAACTTGGAGGTCAGAGTCTGGATATGCCGAGTCCGATTCCTGAGGAGCCGCCTCCGTATCCTTCTCGACCACGCATACTCGTTTGCCTTTTTCAAATGCAATGTGCTTTTCGAGCGACTTTTTGAAAACAAGGCAATCTTCCAAAGAATGTCTGTCCGTCTTGTGTATGGGGCACCATGCTTTCTTCGCGTCGCTACCATGTGGGTCTAGGCGCTTGGGAGGGTTCGCGTATTCTGCTGCGAGAACTTCTGCTTGAGCTTTCCTTTTCCCATTTTTGCGATTTTTCTTCTTGCTTGACTTAGGTGTGTCCGTGGCTGGTTTCTTCTCTCCCCTGGCCTTGGGCTTATCGTTCTTGCGTCTCAACGCATCATCTGCGTGTGCGCATCGTTCAACGATCTTGAACAATCTCCGAGTAGTTGTGATGCGTCTTGTCGCCAACTCCTGGGATTGTAACAATCTCTGACACCGGACTTGAAAGCGCGAATTACGGAGGCGTCGGTGATTTCGGGGATTGTATTTCTGCACTCGTTGAAGCGCCGAACATATTCCCTCAAGGATTCACCTGAGCTCTGTGTCAATGCATGTAGGTCGTCTTCGATCGCGTGATGCTTGTAAGTTCCTTGGAAGTTGGCGACGAACTGCTGCCACAGGTCAGCCCACGAAGAGATCGAGTAGGGCGAGAGATGCATCAGCCATGAACGTGTAGAGCCTTTTAGCGCAGTTGGCAAATAATTCGCCAATGCGTTGTCGTCTGCTCCGGCAGCATAGAGTACCGTGGAGTAGACTTGTAGGAATTCTTCTGGGTCGGTGCTCCCATCGTTCTTCTCTATTGCTCCGGGTCGGAATCTCTCAGGCCATCGGACATCACGCAGGGAACGACTGAAAGCTCTACACCCAGCGCTGGGGGCGGTGGGTTGTCGGCGGTCATATGTCCATCGTGGATGTCTGTCTGATGATGAGGACGAAGAAGAAAACGATGATGACGATGGATCACTTCGTTCCGGTGTAGGATTACGAGGACGTCGGCTAGGTTCTCGAGAATTTTGGCGCCGGCCTCCGTTGTTGTCCTGTCGCCGATCTCTATCATCTCCGTCATCATGGTGATGTCCTCCACCAGTGTCGCCCTGTGTCCGCCTCTCCCGATCCTCGTGATCGCGGCGATCGTGGCGATCAACGCGGTCTCGGTCTTCGCTCGAGTGGCCTTCCCGTCTTTCATTATCGTGACTCCGTGAAGAGACGCGGTGTCGGGAGCGATCCCTGTTGTCTCGTGTACGTCATGCCTCTCGGCGACCATTGAGGTGGTCGCGGAGGCCGCCGGTGCCGCGAGGTGGAGGGGTGGCTCGATGAGGCGATTCCCGCTGTTCAGGGTTTTCACCATTAGCATCGCCGGTTGGTGGCTGTTCCGGACGCACTGCGGCAGCGGCCTCTTCGAACGCGTTACCGAGGTTGGCCACCGATTCCCGTAGTCGTTCTGTCCAACGTGCGAGATCGTCGTTCAGAACGGGATCGTTGCGGGTTTCCCTCAGTATTGCGTTGACGGCTCTGATGTGCTGGGCCGGAGTGGTCACTTGATTTTCTTCTTACGCATTGGTGCGTGCTGATGCGCTGACATCCTCGATAGCCAATACTTCCCGTGGCGCGCTTGTAGTCGATGATCCATAGTCTTCGAGGAGGTGCAAGACTGATGGTTCGTGGGGATCAATGTCGATTACACCGACAAATCGATCTGAAACTGGCGTCGCTCCTCGTTCCTTGTCTTTATCCTTGATGGGGATGTGTGACTGCTGGACCTTAGGAGATGGCGCCTTCATGGCGCTGAGAAAGACCTTGCAGCTTGAGAGGTCGTGATTCTTTGTCTTGTGAATAGGACAATAGACATCACGAGTTGGAGAAATACGCTGAATTCCACGCTCTTTGCAGGCGCGAATTTCGGCGCGAACGTTGAGAAAAACCCAGCAGGCTTGTAAAGTGTGTTTCCTGGTTTTGTGGATAGGACACCAGGACCTTGTCGCTTCGGAAGTCATCTTTGTCGGCTCGTGGTTCTTGTCGGAACGACAAGGTTTGGCCGCATTAGAATCCTTCTCGAGCTCGGATGTCGTCGATATTCCGTTCTCCGCTTCGGCGGGAGGATCTTTCGACATGGAGTCGTCCTGGTTTGTAGCTACTGCGTTCTCGTTTTCGGTTGTTGATGGACCGGCTGAGATCGGCCTCGTGGTGTAAACCGGGAAGACAATTTCGCCGACTTGAGTCCACACCAGCATTGTTGAAGCAGGAAATCACTGGTTGAGGTTGGTGTTGACGTTGTTGTCGACGAAGCTGGATGACATAGTAGTAGAACCTTGAGCACCAAGTCCCCCTACCTGGCGCGCCACTGTCGACGGGTGACACCCGTAGACCGGATATAGAGGGTATTGGGGTACGTTGGTACAAGGGTCTACGTAATACGACATCAAGCAAACAGAAGACAAAGATTATACTGGTTCAGGCCCCTTGATAGGTAATAGCCCTAATCCAGTTGATGTGGGATTATATGATGGAAAACATAGGTTACAAAGGGAACGATGGAACTCGATGGATCCGGCGAGATCGTAGTCGAGTCGGTTCGACTAGATCTCCGGCGATTTGGCTCCTGCAGACTTTGTAAGCTGTGGGGGTTGTGTTGGCTCTGAGATTCGATGCCTTAGGTCCTCCCCAGGGGGTCCCTTTCATATCGCAGGTCGGGTGGTCTCCAAGTAGGACTCAGAGACATCGGACCCTACACGATACATTGACGACCCAATCTTGTCCGAGTAGGACCCTTTCCATCTACTAACGCCGTGAAGGATTTCCTTAGTGTATGCAGAGAGTATCCGTATACGCGTAGGTATGCCATACCGATATGTGACGTATATCGAAGGGTACAGGGTATACCTAACCCGTAACCCTAACAGGTACTATTCCAACTGTAACAACTACTCCCTCCGTCCCAAAAAAAAGACAAACCGTGGGTTTCCGTGTCCAACGTTTAACTGTCCGTCTTATATGAAATTTTTTTATAATTAGTATTTTCATTGTTGTTAGATGATAAAACATGATTAGTACTTTATATGAGACTTGTGTTTTTAGTTTTTTCATAATTTTTTTAAATAAAACGGATGGTCAAACGTTAAACACCGAAACCCAGGGTTTGTTTCTTTTTGGATGGATGGAGTATATAGCTTCTAAATTACAAAAACATTATTAAAAATATACATTTATCAAAAAAATGTTTATATAATATACAATATTTTGGAACATTTACATGAATTTAAAGAATAGATGATTGAAGTTCGAAAAATGAATAGCGATCGACTCGTGTCAATTAGTTGGCGACAAATAGAGCACACCTTTTTTCAGGACATTTGTCAATATTTGAATGGAACAACAAAAACCGAGCACCACGCGTCACACACTAGCTAGCAATAGTTCTTTCTTTATTGAAAAGGAAAACGTGATGACGTTATATTCCACACGTGTTTAGAATTCCATCTATAAATTAATTGGCCACAGAATCAGTGATATAACTAGCTAGGCTATCTGCACTCCCACAAAAAAAAAAAAAATTCAGTAATCATGCACAAGAACAACGATACCATCATGCCATCACAACTCATAGCCCAAAATGACCATGCATATGTCCTCACCTTTCTGATGTCAATAGCCATGGCCATCCTCTTGCTCGTTGCGTTGTTCTATCGGATCAAGAAGCAGGCAGCTGCCATGGCGGCCAAGAGGAAGCAACAACCCAAGCTACCACCCGGGCTAGCTACCATGCCGGTGGTTGGCAACATGCACCACATGCTGATGAACAAGCCGGTGTTCAGGTGGATCCACCGCCTGCTCGACGAGATGGACACCGAGATCCTGTGCCTCCGTCTCGGCGGCGTCCACATGATCGCCGTCGCCTCGCCGGAGATGGCCCGGGAGGTCCTGCGCAAGAACGACGCCGTGCTCGCCTCCCGGCCATCATCGTTCGCGTCGCGGGCGTTCAGCTTCGGGTACAAGAACACCATCATGTCGCCGGCCGGTGACCAGTGGAGGAAGATGAGGCGGGTGCTCGCCTCGGAGATCCTCTCGCCGGCCATGGAGCGGCGGATGCTCGGCCGGCGCGTCGAGGAGGCAGACCACCTTGTCAATTACGTCTACAGGAACTGTAATAATGGCACTGTAGATGTCCGGCACGTAACAAGGTACTTCTGTGGCAACATCATCAGGAAGCTGGTGTTTGGCCGGAGACACTTCAACTCCGGCGATGGCAATATCGGCCCTGGCCGTGATGAGGAGGCCCACATCGACGCGCTCTTCACGGCGCTAGACTACCTCGGGGCCTTCTCCGTCTCCGACTACTTCCCGGCGTTGGTTGGGCTTGACTTGGATGGCCATGAGGAGGTTGTCAATGGCCTGATGGACACATTCAATCGGCTGCATGATCCTATCATAATGGAAAGGATGGAAGAATGTAAATCTCACAGGAGAAATGGTGATAAGAGGAGAGAAGTTGCCGATTTTCTGGACGTGTTGATCTCCTTGGAGGATGCACAAGGGGAACCGTTATTGTCACTACATGAGATCAAGGCAGAAACGCTGGTAATAAGCTCTATTACACCATCACATAATTTTTTTTCAAACTTGGACTATGTAGATATGTCCTCGGAAGAAAAATAGTACGCTTAAAGTACTTATATTTTGGTCCAAATTTCTAATGGTAGAAGTGATTATATTTTAGAAATAATTAGTGAGGTCTTTGGTTCGTTATAGGTAAAGATATACTATGGTGGGTTTCATTCATTTTGAAGTTAAAATTAACCGTTACGATGATTTGATAGTGAACGTGCAAAATATCTATGGTTTCTTTTTGAAAAATAGCTATGAAAAATGTTTGAAAAGAATTGTAAGCCTAGTATAATGCATATCTATTATCTCATTCTAAACTCAACCTACGCATCAAGAAACAAAAGAGACAGATCAAAACTATATATGGACATTAACATTGTAGTGTTCATCTCTGGATTTCTTCTGTTTTCTATATATTTGTCCAGTCTAGATTTGACTGTTGTGACCTCAGTAGATGTCAGTACATACTTAATATTGTTGTCAATTTTTTAAAAGTTCTCATGAAAATTTTGATTGTATTTAAGAAGTATAAAGGTATATTAGAGGTTGCCCATTGAAGGATGAAAATCCAACACTGTTTTATTTGATCTTATGGCCGCAGGAAATAATCCTTGCTACCGTGGACAACCCATCAAATGCTGTAGAGTGGGCACTGGCAGAGATGGTGAACAATCCAAAGGTCATGAAGAAAGCAGTGGATGAACTCGATATGGTTGTTGGTAGAGAAAGGCTTGTTGAGGAATCCGACATTCACAACCTCACATACCTCAAGGCATGTATCCGGGAGGCGTTCCGCCTCCACCCCTACCACCCATTCAACCCACCCCATGTCGCGATCGCAGACACCACCGTCGCGGGATACATGATCCCAAAGGGTAGCCATGTCATGTTAAGCCGAATTGGGCTCGGTCGAAACCCTAGAGCATGGGATAAACCACTCGAATTCCGACCAGAGCGACATCTGAAAAGTGCTGGTACTGTGGTGCTAGCTGAGCCAGAGCTACGTTTTGTATCGTTTAGTGCTGGTAGGCGTGGCTGTCCTGCCGTGTCACTTGGAACTTCAATTACAATGATGCTATTTGCAAGGCTTCTGCAGGGGTTCAGTTGGAGCATACCACCAGGTGGTGACAGGATTAGAGATTGCTGCGTACTGGTGCGAGAACCAGTGAGCGAGCAGAATTATTTCTCGAACACCAATGGAAGTTGCGGTGTGAGAGATTGCTGCGTACTGGTGCGAGAACCAGTGAGCGAGCAGAATTATTTCTCGAACACCAATGGAAGTTGCGGTGTGAGAGATTGCTGCGTACTGGTGCGAGAACCAGTGAGCGAGCAGAATTATTTCTCGAACACCAATGGAAGTTGCGGTGTGAGAGATTGCTGCGTACTGGTGCGAGAACCAGTGAGCGAGCAGAATTATTTCTCGAACACCAATGGAAGTTGCGGTGTGAGAGATTGCTGCGTACTGGTGCGAGAACCAGTGAGCGAGCAGAATTATTTCTCGAACACCAATGGAAGTTGCGGTGTGAGAGATTGCTGCGTACTGGTGCGAGAACCAGTGAGCGAGCAGAATTATTTCTCGAACACCAATGGAAGTTGCGGTGTGAGAGATTGCTGCGTACTGGTGCGAGAACCAGTGAGCGAGCAGAATTATCTCTCGAACACCGATAGAAGTGCTAGAGTTGGTTTGTTGCAAGTGTATCTCATGTGGCCAGCATGACTCACGTACCCAACTTATAGCATATCCGGATGTCCATTCGCAATCATGTCGGGTGATCAAGCCGACGACGTTCGCGAGGAGTTATCCGTTAACAACCTTTTCTCGAGTAGTCCAGCCATGGCCGGTGCTATGAGATAGGTCGTCGGTCTTTGTTGGTAGGTTGGGTGCGATAACTCCGCATTTGTCGAGAATGTTCTCGATAATGGAGTGTACTCAACCATAACCTACTCGAGTGCTCAATTGTTCCTGAAAAATATTTTCTAGAAGGCAAGATATATTGCATATAATATCGAGTATGTCCTCAAAAACTGCATGGATCTTCTAGTATTATCAGGATATAACGAGCAGATTAAATATCAGGGATTATGTAAACCGTAAACAAGCATGATTTATACAGAAGAAGACAGAGCGAGCCCCCAGCGTTAGACCGTAGTCGGTTTAACGTCGGAAACATTCACGCGATAGATATTGTATAAAAAATCATGCTCTAGGTAAACATAATAAATTGTAGATCTGACAATGCTGTATGATCTGAATAGGTATGATAAATTGCATATAAAATATTGCGTACCTGTGTAGATACATGTCGGATGTATCTACGAAATTAATAGATTAATTAATTTAATTAATCTACTAATTACCCGAGCATACGTGTCTGTAGAAAACCAGAGTACATGAATATCTCTCTTTTATGTTGTCGCGTGCTCTCGCGTGGGACCGCACGTGGGACCGTGCATGGTGTATGGCTGGGGCAAGCCATGCTCGATGGACATGTACTGTTGAGGATGTGATGTCTCGTTGCTTGGTAGGACACGTGGTCTCCTTTCTTTGGACACACACGTGCTCAGCCTGGATATCTGACCGATGCATGGCGGCGTGACAGAAATCAGTGCCGAACTCAGTCTTGGATATGGCTGGCTTCAATTCGACGAATCCGAGTAGTAGGTCTTCTCGGCCTGCTCAATGCTTCGACAGTTGGCGTCGTCTTGAAGCTTGGTTAGATCTCACCGGATCAAATAGCTGATGACGATGATTCCGATCTCATCGGGAGACGTACTCTGGCGGGGTTGAAGCTCCTCACAGCTGAAGTCGTCGAGTAGCTTGTTGTCGGAGAATCTATCTCTTATACCCATCTCGTCGAAATCCTGAAGCACCAAAATCCCCCTACCCGGCGCGCCACTGTCGACGTTTGATGTCGCAATTCTGGTATTTGCATAGTATGGGGATCGTCGGTGCTAGGATATATGCGATACTGAGGTAAAAGAGATGGGGACGAGGATTTTTATACAGATTCGGGCCCCTGAATTGTCAGGTAATAACCCTACATCCTGTTGGCCGGAGCCGGAGTTGCTTTTTATTCACCATAATCACACCAGTACAACATGTGGGGTAGCCTATCTAACTGTTGTCGACATGGCGGTCTGAAGGTCTGACTCGTAGTCGACAACAGGGTAGCCTTCCTCCTCGAATCAGTGTCCGGCAAGATCAAATATAGCGCTTTCGTATCTCCTGACGGTATCCGGTGACACCGTAGGAGAATAGCCATGCCTATCCCTGTAGTCGATATCCGGCGTCTTGTCTTGGCGTATGTAGGCTTGTATGTTGTGGCTTCTGGTGGGCGTGTGTTATACTTGATGATTCCTTAACAAGTTAATATATTTTTCCATGTCTTTATGTCTATCCAATTCTATTTTTGTCGTCGGATTTAATTACTTTCTTATTTTCATACTCTCATACCGTTTTTTTAATATGATGAACGCCATTGATTTTTCTCAAACATGTTTGAACCATTCGTCTTATTCAATTTTTTTCGCAAATTATAAGATATAAATTCACACTTAAAGTACTATGTAGTAATAAAACAAACTCATAAACAAAATAAATTTAATTACGTAAATTTTTTTTGAATAAGACGAATGGTCAAACATGTGAGAAAAATCAACGGCATCATCTATTAAAAACGGAGGTAAGTATCTTATAAGTTTCACAACTACATTTACACCTCAGTGTTATTTAGCAAGCACATAATGTTAATTGACGTAGATCTTCTTGCAGTAGCCATTGCTGCAGTAGGAGAAAATTGTGATTTTGCTATCGCAAAAGGATGGATTCGCTGTGAATATCCCTTCAAAGTGATTCATTAAAATGCTATCCTAAACTAAGGGTGTTCACTGAAATGTATTTTGGGTCTTTTGGTTTCTAGAAATGATTTAGCTCTATTTTCATTTTTGTTCGGACAAAATACCCTTGCCTTGCCTCAGATAGGTTTTTACCAGATGGAATCGATCTCATCCCGTCGGCATCGAAGCTAACTGAGGAGGAGCGACATCGGCAGCGGCGACATCGTCGCGCCTCCGCATTGGTCCGGCTCCGGCGCCGGCGCCCCCGCCACTCTCCGACCTGCTCCTCCCCTCCCTCCTGCCCAGTCCACTCGCGCGCCCACCTCGGTAATGACCTCGGCACGGTGTCGGCGAAGAGCGTGGAGGCCTCAACGATGGCGGCCGCGGAGGCGTTGGCGTTGGCGGCGGCACAGGTGGGAAGGAGCGCGCCGAGCCTCGCGGTGTTGACGGGGAAGCGAGGAGGAGCGAGTCGCGGAGCAGGTGGCAGAAGCACCCCTCCCCGCCCGTCGCCACTGGGGGAGACGCCGCGGAGGAAGGCCGCGCAGCGGGCCTCCGTGGGCCGCGGCGCGGCCGCGCGCGGCGCCACCACCGCGACGTGCGCCAGGCACGGCGCCACCGACACTATGGCCGCCGCGCCACGGCGTCGCGCGCACCTCCTGAGAACGCCCCTGCCGCCCGCCGCCGCGCCATGACACCACCCGGAGCTGTGCCGACACCACCCCGGCTGCCGGGAAGACGGGACCGTGCGCCACCACCACTGCTGCCATGTTCGTCGCTCGCGTCGCTGGTTCACGCGCGG
>CM020182.1:24319382-24332857 GCA_009805545.1 Oryza longistaminata | reverse complement strand
TGTCGCCGAAACGTCGGGGTGCTCGCTAGGTCGACGCCGGCCTCCCTGCCACGCCTGCTGTGCCCTCCCCACGCCCGCCAGCGGCAGCCGGCCACCGCTGCTCCCGAGAGAGAGGGGAAAAGAGAGATGAGTGAGTATGACAGGTGGGGCCCGCATCAGGGGTATTTTGGTCAAAACAAAAATGAAAATAGAGCTATTCTAGCAACCAAAAAGACCCAAAATAACATTTCAGTGAACACCCTTAGTTTAGAATAGCATTTTAATGAATCACTTTGAAGGGCTAGTATTCCAGCGAATCCATCCTTTTGCGATAGCAAAATCACAATTTTCTCAGTAGACGAGGATGTTTGGTCTTGCAACCAACTAATGTTGTTTGGGGCAAAGGAATGATCGTCTTTAGTTCATAGGGAATGACATTTTCCATTCATGTTTTCAGGAAATATCACAAAAGGTACAATGTCTTTGAAACTCTCATTTCAATTTTCTCCTTTCCAAGGAAGCATCCTTGTTGTGATTGGCAGATTGAACACTTCCTTTTCCCTCAAAAAGATTGAACACTTCCTTCGATATTAAGATGCTTCCGAAGGATTCAACAACAACCATAAGATCCTATACCCAACATGGTCATAATTTAGCAAGCTTATGATTTTAGTCATGTAATGATTAATAAATCATTTTAGTTGAAGGATGCATGGGTCTGTTCAGCAGATGGCATGGATAAACTAGGTCCCCGTATATCTTGGTTGCTGAATATTTTGTTGAAACCAAATCTTGGTTGCCGAATATAAGAATGCTTATTATTTAGTAGTTTGCAACAAACCATGTGCTTGAGGTTGAGGGGGTTAAAAAAACTAGTGATCAAACCGTTTTGTCTCAACGGTACACATCCTGATTTTTTAATTCTTCAATTGCACCCATGCTTGAAAAACACACGCACATCACCTATGATCAGGGCTTAATATATCGTTTTTCCTAATCCTATCCTTATCCTATCGAGGCATCGATAACATAAAAAAAATAGATATTGCTATAATTTCGGCCTGAAATAATTTGAACTCTTAAATATATTTGGTCAAATTGAAATAAATTTTGCTAAATCCAAAAAAGAAAAATTCCAAAAAAAAATGGTTCAAATAGTTTCCTATTTGGGAGATTGGGGATGGCGGGGGATTGGGGCGGCGATCGATTGATCCGAAATTTCGGAATTTTTATTTCAGAATTTTAAAACTAGCAATGATCAAGGCTAGCATTATACTTGAGGATCACTAAAGGTCCTCACGAAAACTAGCAATGATCGACTTCAATGTTCCTACTACACTGGAAATAATAATGTACGCGTCAATACATGACAGCATGGCCTTTGTGTAAAGTTCTGTCTGTGCAAGTGTACAATTAGAACTTCTTCAGCTCCATATAGATTGCCGCTGGAGTGTTTTTGTGTAAAGGCATTTTCATTTGGTAATTTGTTAGGTAATTAAGCTTTTTTTTTGTAATACAGAGCGAGACATCACAACAACCAGGACTGTTGTTAGGTACTAATAACTACCAGTGACTGGTGGAATTTGAGAACTATTTTCCTGGCCTGACAAACATCTCGCTAGCTGGCTCGAACGATGTTGTGCAAGTCATTTGCACTGACAGTGTGTAGGCGAGACTGAGACCGAACCTTTCAAACCAAAGAGAGCGAATATATAGTTCAGAGAATTTGTGTCAGACTTTTCCATCACTATATATCTAATTAATTTCAAACCTACTCAATCGCGGCCCTAGGGCAAGTATAAAGTTAGAGACCGGTATGGTCTCTATATTAATTAGAGGCTATCAAGTTACAATAGTTAAGACAATACGGTCTCTAACCATTAATGTACCAAAATACTTTCTTGCTAGTTATCTTTCCTTTATTAGACTCAATGCAACAAAAAATTTCCTAATAAACGCTAAGAGTCGACTCTATATTGTTGTCATGCGTAGCAACCATCTTTCTCTTTCCTTCTTCCTCTATCTTCCACGTTACCAAATATTCTTACATGACAATAAAGAGACTGCTAATAAAGACCATTGTAGATGCCCTAAGTACACGCTGTACATAGTGCGTAAGATTGTACTTTGTGTACCATTATCGTATTGCTACTTGCAGTACTATGATTAACTAATTTTCCCTTAAATTTCTGTTATCTTGTACCCATCACCGATCAACTAGGCGAAAATAATGATCATATCAATTTGATTCCCTATTGGATGATGACTAAATCTGCGACAAAATCGATCGACCGCGTAAATGCATCGATCCGTCTACTGATCATGAATACTGTGTCAAACCAGCTGCTTGCCAGTGGGTACCCAACTCCAGTGGGATTCGCACAATTAATTGTTGTCGTCAACGTCGATACAGTAGTTGCCAACCAATTAAAATTGCTAGACATCATATGGAGCGTGCAGCTTGTAATTAATCAGATTAACGGTTTAAACACTAATTGCATTGTTTGCTGGCTACCGATCGATTGGTGATTTGGAAGCTGAAACCATACTAAATACGAACATATGCATGCATATGCCAGCCCTTATCCGAGAGAGACCCAATGTACGACGATTTTGAACGAATTGGTCGCGTGCGTTTTCACCAACTACCTGCCCGACTGATCGTCATCTAATCGACTAAGTAATCAATACTACTCCATATGCCACGGTGTTTACGTAAGCAGACTGTGCTTATACTCGATCCCAACATTTAGCGTGGGGAAGTATCAAACGTTGCGTAGTGATGTGCAATTTTCATTTATTTGACAATATACAAATCATATAAAATTCATTAATTTATGTATTTTGTTTACATGCAAATTGCCGGAAAGGCGAAAAGCATATGCAGTGTGCACTCTTCCGTGACAGTATAGCTTGGTCGTCAGAAACGATCAAACGACGACGAAAAACCGTGGATTGTTTCATGAATCATTATCGGAAGAGCATTATTCCGGCTGAACATGTCAAGGGGAAATCATGGTCGTTGGAACGTGCATGTCAAATGATTTGTTTGTGAACTGTTGTCAAGATATAATCAGCACTAAGCTGAACATCACGGTCGGCTCTAAACAGTCAAGTCAAAATAAAACTAACTTCTTCCATGACGTGCAAGTAGATTAATTAATACTAATTTGTTTCCTTCAACAACTACTGATCGATCGATGCACTTGTGTAAACAATTATCAGACGATCAAATAGCTAGCAACTGCAATTACAATCTGAACTCACACACACTTTGTCCATCTCCTAAGTCCTAACCTACTTTGCTATACTCGTTGTTGCTACTGGTAGCCATTGCGCTAACAAACCCCTCTGCTAGCTAAGCTTATATAAAGCCTGGGATCTTCCACAACACTTCATCACAATCTCGACATCTAGCAGCATCCAGTCTAAACACTAAAAAGATCAAAGTATCAAACTTGACCAAGAGAAAACAATATTGGGTTGTAGCTTAGAAGTGATAAGTCACACTTGAGATGATGATGGCGCCTTCGCGTCCAATGGCTAGTGCCTTCCTCTTGGTTGTGTGCACGTTGATGGCTTTGCAGGCAATGGCGGCGGACGCGTACTACAACAACGGCAGCGACGACGGCGTGACGATGCAGATGTTCGAGGAGTGGATGGCCAAGTTCGGCAAGACGTACAAGTGCCACGGCGAGAAGGAGCACCGCTTCGGCATCTTCCGCGACAACGTCCACTTCATCCGCGGCTACAAGCCGCAGGTCACCTACGACTCCGCCGTGGGGATCAACCAGTTCGCCGACCTCACCAACGACGAGTTCGTCGCCACCTACACCGGCGCCAAGCCGCCGCACCCCAAGGAGGCGCCCCGCCCCGTCGACCCCATCTGGACGCCCTGCTGCATCGACTGGAGGTTCAGGGGCGCCGTCACCGGCGTCAAGGACCAAGGCGCCTGCGGTAAGTAGCTCGCCGTCGCCGGCACCAACCACCGTATATATATATGGCGCTAGCTAGCTGTTGCTCACCGTCACGGATGCATTCAGGGTCTTGCTGGGCGTTCGCGGCGGTGGCGGCGATCGAGGGGCTGACGAAAGATCAGGACGGGGCAGCTGACGCCGCTGTCGGAGCAGGAGCTGGTGGACTGCGACACCACAGCAACGGGTGCGGCGGCGGGCACACGGACCGGGCGTTCGAGCTGGTGGCGTCCAAGGGCGGCATCACGGCGGAGAGCGACTACCGGTACGAGGGGTTCCAGGGGAAGTGCCGCGTGACGACATGCTGTTCAACCACGCGGCGCGCGCATCGGCGGGTACCGCGCCGTGCCGCCCAACGACGAGCGGCAGCTGGCGACGGCGGTGGCGAGGCAGCCGGTGACGGTGTACATCGACGCGAGCGGGCCGGCGTTCCAGTTCTACAAGTCCGGGGTGTTCCGGGCCGTGCGGGGCGTCGTCCAACCACGCGGTGACGCTGGTGGGTTACTGCCAGGACGGCGCGTCGGGGAAGAAGTACTGGGCGCCAAGAACTCGTGGGGAAAGACGTGGGGGCAGCAGGGCTACATCCTGCTGGAGAAGGACGTCTGCAGCCGCATGGCACTGCGGCTCGCCGTCTCACCATTCTACCCCACCGTCTAGCCGGCCATATATATATATATATCGATCGCAGCTAGCCGCATGCCGGCGTCATCCTCAGCCAGTTCTTCTTCTTTTTCCACGCCGTTAGTTACAACAAGTTGGAATAATTAAGAAATAATGATCGAGTAGCGTTTGCGAGGTTAACTATTGAAATGAGTGAATGGTCCTGTTTGTTCGATGTTTAATGCGCTGGATTTCCCTTGAAAAGTACACATGATAATGACATACGTACTGGTGGTTAATGTACGTGCCGTCTCATTTTGTTTCTTTCAGCGGTTTGTCGTCGCCCCATGTTCGCGTCCGTTGCGCCGCGCGCATGCATGCACAAACCGCCGCTCTTCACACCACGATGCCACTGACGACCAACACCCCGGCGCAACAAATGTTGCTGGGAGTGGATATTCCTTTTGCATATCACTTAGATAGTTTATGGAAAAAATTAAAAAAAATATATTAACATGTGATTTATCACTTTAAATTGAAAGTTTTAAATATGAGTTATATAAAAAATTAAATTAAAGTTGAATTTTAAATTAGAGTTTTTAAATGTTACTGAAAAAAAAACAATCGAACGCTGATTACGGTCTAAATACTCGAGAAAAGAAAAACAAATCAGCACTAATTGTGCTAATCCGCACTACAAAATCGTGGATTTTTTTCGATTTTCACTCATATTAACGCACTGCTGCGCGCTGTGGTAGCGAAACGTGTACGTACGTGTGCACCAAAAGCCAATCTCGCGCGTACGCGCTAATTATTTTTCTCGCGTAACACATCCGTCGTCTTTGCCATTTGCTAATTAATTTGAGTGCCTCGCAGGCCGTCCCCAAAAATCACGAGTCCCCGGCCATGAAATCCCAAGCATCCGCGCCACGCCGAGCCGACGCGATGGTCCCGGGGATGCATGCTCGCGTCGCTCGGCGCAGCCAACCTCGTCCGCGCACCTTCGCGCTCCTCACGGCCTGCCTCGCATTGCCGCTTTATTTTGTTGTGCTAGCCGGCCAAGCCCAAGCCCACTCCCTCCTCCGCCAGTACCCTATCCTCCTCAACGTACGTCCTGGACCCCTTCGACGAGACGACTGCACGTCTGCATGCACCTCCCTGGGCTGAAAGGCCTTCTACAACGACCCAGCAGATTAGGCAGGAGCGAGTTGTACGAGCGCGGCTCGGAGGTTACGTACGTGCCTCTCGATAGACTATCGAGATGGAGAATCTGGGCGACGCATAAAGGAAAGGTAAGAGAGCTAGATTGATCATCTCGATCTTGTTCATATCTATCTATCTATTATATTATTATCTATTATATAATTAAAGGAATAGAAAAAGGGAGCCTCCACGTTCGCTTCTCATGGTCTAGAAATTCTCACATTAATCGGAGAAAAGAAAAAAAACAGAGTCCATATAGAAATACAATTTAGAAATAGCTGAAATTCGGATTAAAAAATAAGGAATATTGAAGAGGAGACTAGAGTCCATATAGAAATACACTTTAGAAATAGTTGAAATTCGAATTAAAAAATAAGGAATATTAGAAGAGGAGTATAGAGTCCATTCGGAATTAAAAAATAAGGAATATTAGAAGAGGAGACTAGAGTCCATATAGAAATACACTTTAGAAATAGTTGAAATTCGGAATTAAAAAATAAGGAATATTAGAAGAGGAGTATAGAGTCCATATAGAAATACAATTAGGAAATAATAGAAATTCGGAATTAAAAAATAAGGAATATTATAACCGAAGAAAAAGAAAGGCAGAGTCCATATATAAAACAATTTAGAAATAGCTGAAATTCGAAATTAAAAAAATAAGGAATATTAAAAGAGGAAACTAGAGTCCATATAGAAATACAATTTAGAAATAGCTGAAATTCGGAATTAAAAAAATAAGGAATATTAGAAGAGGAGACTAGAGTCTATATAGAAATACAATTTAGAAATAGTTAAAATTCGGAATTAAAAAATAAGGAATATTAGAAGAGGAGACTAGAGTCCATATAGAAATACAATTAGGAAATAACTTAAAATCGGAATTAAAAATAAGGAATATTAGAAGTAGAGTATAGAGTCCATATAGAAATACAATTAGGAAATAAACGAAATTCGGAATATAAAAATATGAAATATTAGAAGTAGAGTACAGAGTCCATATAGAAATACAATTAAGAAAAAGAATAGAAATTGGGAATTAAAAAAATAAGGAATATTAGAAGTAGAGTATAGAGTTCATATTGGAATTTAAAACCAACAAAAATTCGGAATAAAAGCCTCCACGTTCGCTCTCATGGCCTAGAAATTCTCACATTAATCAGAGAAAAAGAAAAAACAGAGTTCATATAGAAATACAATTTGAAATAGCTGAAATTCAGAATTAAAAAAATAAGGAATATTAGAAGAGAAGACTAGAGTAGTTATTACACATTAGTAGTTTTTGAAAAGTTATTGCAAAAATTTAAAATTATGTTGTCATTGTAATATATTTTAATAATTATAATGAGAAAACATATATGCTATTATATGAGGAGAAAAATATAATGATGCTAGCCGCGCAACTGCGCGGGCCACCATGCTAGTTATATTATTAAAGGAATAGAAAATGAGCCTCCACGTTCGCTCTCATGGCCTAGAAATTCTCACATTAATCGGAGAAAAGAAAAGACAGAGTCCATATAGAAATACAATTTAAAATAGTTGAAATTCGGAATTAAAAAATAAGGAATATTAGAAGAGAAGACTAGAGTCCATTTAGAAATACAATTAGGAAAATAACTGAAATTCGGAATTAAAAATAAGGAATATTAGAAGCAGGGTATAGACCTCTATGAAGATAACAAATAGGAAATAAGGAATACTAGAAGCAGAGTATAGACTCCATATAGAAATACAAATAGGAAATAACTGAAATCGGAATTAAAAATAAGTAATATTAGAAGTAGAGTATAGACTCCATATAGAAATACAAATAGGAAATAAGGAATATTAGAAGCAGAGTATAGACTCCATATAGAAATACAAATAGGAAATAACTGAAATTCGGAATTAAAAATAAGGAATATTAGAAGCAGAGTACAGAGTCCATATATAAATACAATTACGAAATAGTATAAATTTGAATTAAAAATAAGGATAAGAAGTAGAGTACAGAGTCCATATAGAAATATAATTAAGAAAAAAAATAGAAATTCGGAATTAAAAATAAGGAATATTAGAAGTTGAGTATAGAGTCCATATAGGAATTTAAAACTAACTAAAATTTGAAATAAAAATATAAAAATTAAAAGTAGAGTTTAGAGTCCGTAAAAAATACAATTTACAAATAACTAAAATTCGAATTAAGAAAAACATGGGAAGAAGAGTTTAAAGTCAATATAGGAATACAATTTTAGAAGTAAACTGAAATTCGGCTCTCATGGCGCTAGAATTCTCTCATTAATCAGAGAAAAGAAAAGACAGAGTCCATATAGAAATACAATTTAGAAATAGCTAAAATTCGGAATTAAAAAATAAGAATATTAGAATAGGAGACTAAAGTCCATATAGAAATACAATTTGGAAATTAACTTTGAAATTCGGAATTAAAAATAAGAATATTAGAAGCAGAGTATAGAGTCCATATAGAAATACAATTAGGAAAATAACTGAAATTCGGAATTAAAAATAAGAAATATTAGAAGCAGAGTACAGAGTCCATATAGAAATACAATTAAGAAAAAATAGAAAATTCGGAATTAAAAAACAAGGAATATTAGAAGTTGAGTATAGAGTCCATATAGGAATTTGAAAACAACTAAAATTTGGAATAAACATAATAAAATTAAAGTAGTGTTTAGAGTCCGTATAAAAATTACAATTTACAAATAACTAAAATTCAAAATTAAGAAAAACATGGGATGAGAGTTTAAAGTCAATATAGGAATACAATTTAGAAGTAACTGAAATTCCAAATTCAAAATTAAAGAATATGAAAGATGGGTTTTAGAGTCCACATAGAAATACAATTAGAAATAATAAAAATTTAGAAATAAAAATAATAATATTGGAAGAAGAGCATAGGAGTCTATATAGAAATACAAAATTCAGAATTAAAAAAAATATTAAAAGACGAGTCTAAGAGTCCATTATAGGAATAATATATAATTTACAAATAACTAAAATTTTGATATTAAAAATAATTAATAACTAACACATATATAAAAATATAATATAAATATTACACATTAGTAGTTTTGTAAAGTTATCGCAAAATTTAAAATTATGTCGTCATTTTTAATATATTTGAATAATATAATGAGAAAATATATTGCTATTATATCTATATCTATATCTATACCTAATTAAAAAATAAGTAAGATTTCCGGTTAATCTTTTCGTCCTCATTAAGCGTGGGCCACACGAAATTTTATCGCTAATCCACAATCTAAAAGCGTGACCGCGAGATCTTCTTACGCCGCTGCAAATGAAGAGAAAAGAAAAAAAAAAAAGAGAAAGCCTTATTTGTGGGCAGCCCATCCAAAAGCCAGCCCGGATTCGTTGATTAATGGCAATCGCAGCCCATGCCAAAGCACAGCAGGCCGGCCCAGAAAAAAGAAGCCGCAGCCCACCAGCGGACCCCACAGAGCAGAGGAGCAGCAACCCAACACAGTACCGCGCGACACTGTAGCACAGTACAGCGCGACACTGTAGCACAGAGCAGGGAATGAAGTTTGGAGTTCATTGCCTACCAGGAACCGGATAAAAAAATCAATTTTATTACTTAAAAGCATGTAATAACCAACAAAATGAATTACTTAGCCGACAAAAATCTTTTAAAAAAACATGTAATCACCGATAGAATGAATCGTGTTTATATCCGGCTTTTTTGTCGCCTTGTCAATTTCTCATTCGCCGTAGGACACCTAAGCACGTCACTTTTTTTTCATTCATTGTATGATTTCTTCTATTATTTAAAGTGCAAGTTATTCTGCGATACACCACCCTTTTTTCTTTCCATTCATTTACCATTCCTTCTGATTTTTTGAGTGAGCGATTATGCAATTAGATTATAGTGAGGTTGATCTGATAGCTAGCGAAAAATATTCTTGTACTCATGGCTACTCTTTCAATAGAAAAATATGTGTTTATCAATATCGAGTACCAAAAAATAACCATGTATTGCAATTGACTCATAATAATACATGACAAAAAAAAGTATTTTTTTGTGGTTTCAAACTTTAGTATTCATGTAAGTGGATTTGTGGCTTTATGCTCCCACACACTAATTACTATTTTTTTGCCTTCACCATTGCAACACGCATGGGCATTTTGCTAGTGAGAGAAAATTAATGATGCTAGCCGCGCAATCTGCGTGGGGATTGCGCGGGGCCACCATACAGTTAGTTTTATAACTGGCTCTAATAAGAGCGCTCACAGATTTTAACTTAAATTTATTAAATAGCTATTTCATTGTCTTAAAGACTTTGAAAGACCAAACCTTATCATCTCGTATTTCTAATTATATAGTTTTTAAAAGTCAACATCAGCTGCTACCCCTTACTTACTTCTATCATATCCTTCTTTATTTGCTTTCTGATATACCACTATTTTTATTCATTCTCCTTGAAACCTTTAAAAATGGAATTATGTTTTTAGAGTTTATTGTCTCGTGGTTTCTTTTTATAATTTTCTAGAAGTCCCTTCAAACGCTACCATTATACTTCTCTATGGCCCGTCCACTCGTCTTTCTCTTTATTGTCATTGGGATTTTAAAATCGAACATAATTATCGTTCGGGTTTTTACTTTCTAGAATGTCCCGCCAAACTGTCAGCGGCTTTGCCATTGTACTCCTTTATGCTTACCCGCTGCCTCCCTTTTTTATGTTGTTGAGATTTTTAAAATCAAATATGATTATCATTTGTACTTTTTAGAAGTTCCGAACCATAAAAATTTGGATCTTATAGCTTTAGAGTTTATTGTCTTGTTGGGTTTCATTTTTATAATTTTAAAGTCTCGTCAAACGATGCCACTTATACTCCTCTACGGCCCATCCACCGCCTACTCTTTATTATCATTGGGATTCTAAAATCAAACATAACTATCGTTATGAATTCATTTTTTATATTTCTAGAAGTCCGCCAACCGTTCGGCGGCTCTGCAAGCTATACTCGCTATACACCCCGCCCGCTGCTTCTCCTTTTTATTGTCATTGAGATTTTAAAAATTGAATATGATTATCAATGGGGTTTTTTTTTTTTTTACTTTCTAGAAGTCCCAGCAACCGCCTTGCCCGTTAGCTTCATGGCCTGCCTGCCATCCCTCCTTTTAATCGTTATTAGGATTCTATTTGGTGTTTTATTAACAATATTTATATGTCACGTCAACCGCTACCACTCTACTACTTTATAGACATGTTACTTAATTTATCTCGTCAAGTGTTTTTGATGCCTTTTTTTTTCAATAGTCTTTATTTTTTATCACCAATTTTAGTTATTTATAAAATTGTATTCCTACTTAAACTCTCTTTTAATTTTTCTGATTTTGGATATTATTTTATTTTTTATTCTGAATTTTAATTAGTCTCAGTTCTAATATGGATTCTTCTTTCAATATTGCTTATTTTTAATTTTGAATTTCAATTAATTTTAAATTGTATTCCTACTTGAACTCTTCTTTTCTTTTGCTAATTTTGGATTTTATTTTTATTGTTATTCCGAATATTAATTAATCTCGTTTTGGGTTCTTATATCGACTCTTCTCTCAATATTTCTTATTTTTAATTTCGAATTTCAGTTATTTTTAAATTTTAATCCTACTTGGACTCTTCTTTTCTTTTCTAATTTCGGATTTTATTTTATTTTTATTTCAAATTTTGATTAATCTCGTATTGGGTTCTTATATGGACTCTTCTCTCAATATTACTTATTTTTAATTCCGAGTTTAAGTTATTTTTAAATTGTATTTCTACTTGGACTCTCATTTTCTTTTTCTCCGATTAATGTGGAAATTTCTAGCTCCCACAGCGAACGTGGTGTCTTCTTTCAAAGCTATTTTAATAATATAATAGATAGATAGATAGATTTTAAGTTGAAAATTAAGATTTTCTTTTACTAATAAACATAAGTATAAAAGAAAAAATGCGGCCGAGGATGAGGTCCAAGTCGTCCAACCACTACGGCTCACACACGATTCTGTCCTAAACACAGGTGATCTCTCCTCGTTTGCAAGCACTAGTCGTAGCACGTTCCGTGACTAGTATTCGTAGAGTACGTAGTGGGAGCAGTGCCACCGCTTGAGACTTGAGATGAAAACTTTTTTTTTTCTTTTTGTTATTGCGCTTTAACCTCCACTTCTTCGGCCGATTACTAGCGGCGGGGGCACACGGTTTTGCGACGGGAATTGATCAAGTTCGGGCGGCGGTGACGAACTTTGTTTTGATCAGGTAAAAAAATCATCAGAAAAGGTGGTCGTCGATCTGTTGTCTCTCGTCGCCGTAGCCGGACAGCGACGGAGTCCAATCTTTTTTCGTTGACATGTCGCTCATCAGATCAGTTAACCCACTAACCGTTATTAAACGGAGTTGATCTCTTTTCTTTCATTTCTCAACTTCTACTCTCTCTCGTTATTCATGCGTATGTTTCTCAAACGAATAAGGAATATGTTTTCAAAAAATGCTTTCTATAAAAAAAATACTTTAAAAATCATCATAATATATTTTTCAAATTATTTTAGTTAATACTTATTAATTATGCGTCAATTCACTGCTACGTTTTATTTGCGAGGGTAGAAGTGTTTTCGTCGAAAGAACACAGTCTAAAAGGATCGATGCTTCGAGCACTAATTACAAATCGGAACCGTTAAACTGAGCGGTCAATATAATTAAGCTGACCATGAGAGAATGAACATATGGTCCCTTTTTTTTTTTGAAGGAAGGCAAAAGCTTTGCCTTGTATATATTAATAGAGCAGGAAAAAATTATTGCGAGATAAATACAGGGTTAAACGAAACAAATCAAGATGAGAGGCAAAAAAACAGGGATTAAGTGATATCTCCCAAAATTCCGAACTCCTGCAGGATTGAAGCCCCTGCTTTGACCCATGCTCTCCCTTCCTCCTTGATCTTTGCTAGAATTGAGGATGGCGTAGATGCATTGTTGCGGAAGATTCTTGCGTTTCTTTCGCACCAGATTTCCCACGAGATTAAAATCACCAGGGTCCTGAGAAGCTTGCGTGGGGTGTTTGGAGATTCCGTTACGAGTGTCCACCATTGCTCGACTGAGTGACAGCTTTCCCAGTTGT
Organism: Oryza longistaminata; assembly: GCA_009805545.1. Lineage (NCBI taxonomy): Eukaryota > Viridiplantae > Streptophyta > Magnoliopsida > Poales > Poaceae > Oryza > Oryza longistaminata. The sequence continues at coordinate 24,319,979 of CM020182.1, read as the reverse complement.
CCATCTGAAGGTTAGTCCCAGTCCATCTCTGTATTTCTGCCCATATTCTCTTTGTGAGTCTGCATTTGGCCAGGAGATGCAGGGCCGATTCATCAACATTATAACAAAGTGGGCAAATCTTTTGGTTTTGCCATCCTCTTTTTTCCAGCCTGTCTGCCGTCCATACTCTATTTTGCGTGACCAGCCAAGAGAAGAACTTGCACTTCGGCGGCGCCCATGCCTTCCAGATTGACTGATAGAAGGTAGATTTGGCAGCCCCAAGGAATTGTAGTCGGTAGGCCGATTTTGCCGAGTATTGCCCATTTGCTGTGAGGTTCCATCGGATGCTGTCGTGGTTTTCGCTTAGAGGCCTCATGTCTCTGATCATTCTCCAGAGGCGGACATACTGTTGGAGGTGATTCGCCTCGGAGATGCGAGAGACATCAATATCTCGTATCCACTTGCTTTCCGCTAAGGCATCATGCACAGTTCTATTTTTTCTTCGAGAGGCCACGAAAATATCTGGGGCAATCAATTGCGGTGTTTGATTGTCTAGCCATTTTGAGCTCCAGAAGCGTGCAATTTTGCCATCTCCCACCGTTATTGTTGTTGCGGCCG
>CM020182.1:24293147-24306541 GCA_009805545.1 Oryza longistaminata | reverse complement strand
CCACCACCTCAAAATAAGCACCTTTACAAAAGTTCAGTCATCGGAGGTTGCAGAAATCATGTGGTTGGTCTGGTCATTGTTGATAGACCACGGCCTCCAATAGGACCCATGCCATGCAGGCCCATATCGAGCTCATCATCTGCAGTTCAATTGCATCGTTAACATATAAAATAATAGCAGCAAATAACGAATGAAACCACGATAAATTACACTAGACTGCAACTAGCTTCTACTAGATTAGCCCAAGTTAAAAGGTTTCAGCCTAACTGATGCAAAGTAGCAAACCATAAAGGCTAAGAATACTTAGTGCAAAGTTCAAACCACATACCAGTCATCTCTTCGCCAGATTCAGCACCAGCAATCCCAATGCAAGCAAACAAAGAAGATTCATCAACTTTTAGGTGCTCATATGCAAGATACAAGTCCTCAATCGTGGCACTTTCATACAACATCGTCAATTCCTTGATGCAGGATATTTCCTGCATTGATTTGATAGGGACGAAATACAGTAAGACAGTGATATAATACCAAGAAGAAACAAGATATTTTAGTCTGAAGTAACCAAATAAATGGGAAGAAATCCACAAAATTTAGAGAAGAAATCATACAATAACAGATACACACTACGCTCGCAGCTGTTCAAGATTTCTTTTTACAAACCACGGTCAATAAAAGATGATGGAATTACACGATTCCATATTTATTACTCCCTATGGTCATAAACATTCGACATCTCGGACAAGTCATCAAACTTATAAAACTTTGACTATCAATTTTGTATTAGAATAAATTTATGCTATTATGATGATGCTTTTCAAGCCAGATCTATGCACCCCATTTTTCTTGTTTTTTAACTAAGCGATTTGAGAAGCTATTAACGGTCAGAGTTTCAAAAGTTTGACCAAATCTTGTCCTAAACGTAAGTATTTATGGCCAAAGGGAGTAGTTATTTTCACCCAATAAAACATTATGTTGTTAGTTATCCTTAACTCCATGAATTGGTGGTGAAGTATGCTTACAAGTGCACTTAGGTGAAGGCCACATATGCAAACCCTTGTTCTCCACAGTATTACTATTAGTATGTCAAGGTGAATGAAGTACCAATGCAGTTAGAGCTATAATGTAGAGTAAGCTTATTTCTGATTTCTGTTTCTTTTTTCTTTTTGGTAGAGCACACACACAAACAATTTATGCTTCACCTTTCTAGGCACAGATGAAGACTGCAGATGGGCTAGTAAACCAAGCCAATAGGCATTTGTCTTTGTCTCAGCCTCATGTTTCATCAATAACGTCCTCTTTGCCTGAAGCACATGAAAATTGCCATCAGCAATAGGAAATAAAACCAATTAGCATGTAGAAAACTGTGTTGTTTGCTGCTCAATCTTCTCGTACTGAGGCTGTAGTTAGCTGTATATGAAAAAATCAAGCAAAATGTGTAGCTTCACTTGTTAAAACTATCAAGTCTAGGTAAGTTGACTAACCCGGTCCAGCTCCCTTTCAACGATTTTGTTACTATGTAATCCTCTGAGAACACCTTTGCATGCATCAACAGCTTTATGAACCTGGAGTCAGAATTGACCAAATGTAAGAAAGAGAAAAGGTGAGACCAAAGAAGACAAGGCACATAGCACAGCAAGTTCAAGCTCAAAGGTAAAATACCTTGCTCGGGGTTGATGTTACTGCAATCACATACCAACCAAGGTCCAATTTGTCAAAAAGGTTTAGTTCAAAAGAAACATCATAGGTTAATCCCATGGAATCTCGAACTGTTGTGAACAGCCTGAGAAAACAGCCATCGTGTCATGTTAATCTTTTTAGCAAAATGCAACATAGTAGTCTCTCCAAGACAATGATATCACAATACTACGTTTTTACGGTTAAGAACAATTACACATGTATAGTGAAACATAAAGGGGTGAAACACCGCATGAGTTACTAGCACTAATCACTAGATTATTCAAAGGTTACCATGACATGCATTCTGCAAACATGAGAAGCTAATAATGTTCTAATAAAACAAATAGATGTGTGGAAATATTTTACCTAGAATTAATAATTTCAGCCAACAAACTCAAAGTGATGCCAAAGAACAGAGAATGGCTGCGAACATCAATATGTTTCCTCCCCGTAAGATCTGTGTTTGCTGATTCAGAAACTTGAGCTGCAAAGTATGGCAGTATTAGCTTGTATGCTCATGTCAGGTCTAACTTGTAGGATATATAGTGCTAAATGAGGTAATTCACAGTGCAGTGCATGTTTTTTTTAGAATACCATCTCCACTAGAACTCCGGATGACATTGAATAGATCATTCCCTTCAGTTGCAAACCCCCAGCGATTAGGTGCAGGGCCAGCAATGTAGGCACAAGCTCTCTCATCAGTATCCTTTATGTATACCTGGTAAAGAAGAGCCAATGATCAAACAAACAAATACAAACATGCTCGTGTGCATCTATCTTTCTCCCTTTTATAACACTAGTTTCATAATGACATGTAACTATAAGTTATTATCATGATGCATTACTCAAAAATCATTAACATAATGAAGAAAAAAGCATCTGCTTATGAGGGCTACAGAGAACTTCATACTTGCTGAAAATGCAAGTCCGAAGGAAACGGCAGGAAGGAAATCTTCTCAATATGCTCCTGTGTTTTTGAAGATTTTGGAGCACTCACAGTCCCAAGATAGTCAAGAACACAAGATTCGACCTCTTCTTCAGTGAAATCGCCAACAATACTGACCTGGAAAATTTATTGTAGATAATATTAAATAAAACAGACAAAAACAATAGGAATATGTCCATATGTTAGACCAATCATACAGGCGCAATGAGAACAAACTTGAAGGGGGAAAAAGAGAAAGAAACTCGAAAACGATGAATTACTACACTAACCTCCATGTTGTCACCAACAAACTGGTTCATAACAGCATCTTTGACTGATTGGAGAGTCAATTTCTGCAATGAATGTGGTGATGGCTCTACAAACCTTTCATCATGGTTCAACATGGCTAACATAAGCTTGTGGGCTGTAGAGCGCTCCAAACTTTTGGGAATGGAGCGATAGTAAGACAGGTATAGCTGAGTTGCTCTATCAAATGCATCTTCTAGCCACACATTATGCTGTAAAATGGAGACAATTTTGTAAGCATGAGATATTTGCATTAGGGAAAACGGAGTTCTCCTATAACAACACAGATGAGTATACAATGTAGTAAATTGAAAACCTACCTCAAGGACCATATGGAGGAGTTGGAAAGCAGCGCGCATGCCATTGTCTCTTAAAGCAAATCTGAACTCCATAAAAATGAACTCCTCATTGGATTCTAATGAGCAGTTTATGAGATTATTCACACAGAAAAGTTCAACCTGAAATCATATAAAGACTTTATGAAGTGCTTTGGAGTTTGAATAATTAGCAGTACAGCTTGTTCAAAGGTAAACAATCTGTGAGAAAAATACATTTGACTCCATGCGACTACTGTTGTTAGAGGATGTGCATGGGAATGAATGATTTAAAATATTGAATGGATAATATAGAACTATGTTTTATTTATGAACGTGATGACACAGAGGGTAAATATTCTTGTGGCTAGTCCAAGTATTTTTCATAAATATATAGGGGCTCGAAGTTAGAAGAGTTTGATTAGCACATGTATTGAAGTGGGTGAGGTAGATGGAGGTAAAATCAACAGACAAACTGTAACAGTTTGCTAGTAGACAAATCCGTATGTTGGAGATACCTGTTCCCTTGAAAAGTTGCCAACACAGCCACCTTCACTCAAAGTACGAACACCAACAATAACAGATCCCTTAGATTCAGAATCTTCTGTTGCCCTCCCACCACCTACTATCAGTCGCATAACACCAACCCTTGCCTCATTTTGTGTGATCTGTCATCAATTTACCACACAATTTTTACCATGGAATAACAAAGTGAACTACAACGAAACTGGAACAAGATACTGTTCAGTCCTGGTAACAATAGCCAGAGGTTTCCAATTTATTAGTATTACCTTATAATTGATGGAAATTCCATTAGAAAGGCGGCGCTGTGCTATACCAGTTTCATCATCAAATATTTTCACCACATTCTCCTCTTTACTCAGAGAAGCAAATGATGGTTTGCGTTGCAATTTCAAGTCCTCAAGCTCAGACTGAGTAATCAGTTCTTTTGGCACCTCGAGCTGTAGCCACAATAACAATAATCATTTAGCAACCCATCAAGACACCAGAACCAAACAAGATCCCAAACATACTGCGCTACACCAGGTAGACAGCTCACAACAAGCAAGAGATACCATAAGTAACCAATGTACCTCAGGCTCTGGGTAAATAGGTTCCTCAAGACCCGCCTTGATGGAATCAGTTATTTCTTCCGGATGTATCTCAAAATCAGTTTCACCTACTCCATCCATGTGGACCTTTTTGGGTACACAGGCCACAATAGCAGCAGGAAGCGGTGCATCAGGCTTTCCATAATCTGAAATAAATTCCAGAACTTCTGCACCAACAGTGTTGACCTACATATGGTAAAACATAATTCATTATGTATAATATGAAGTGGTAGAACTAAAAACAAGGCAAAATGAATTGATGCCATGCCATATATTTATTTTTTCCTCTGTGACTTGTATAAAAGAAAATCGCCATACCTCCTCAAGGGTGACGGTTTCAGCAACAGCAAGCAAACTTTCATGCCCCTGCAATTGATCCATAACAGTATGGCGAAGTGCATCACTCTCCATAATGAAGTCCAAGTTGTCAACTGAGGGAACACTATCAATCATCATAGCCAGTTGCTCGCTATCTTTTATCAGTGCATCCATGTAGCGGGTCATTTCCCCCATTGTGACACCAAACTCTTTGAGTCTCCTAACCTGAAACAGCAAGTAAAGATAAGTTAGTAAAAGTAAGGGAATGCTTGAGCTTCCCTTTAAAGAATGCTTGGGTTGTGTTGGGACCAGGTTGGACGAAGATCAGGTCAGATTAGGCTTTGGCTAGCAGCATTACACAGGACATAGGCAAGTTTTGCTTTATGCGGGTCTTGTGCTAATAAAATCTTGCTTCAATAACTCCCATTGAACTGTTTCCTTTTTCTATTTGTTCCTTCCAACAATTACGTTTCCTGAAATTATCTATGACTGTCTATATATAATTCCATTGATTAAATTGAGTGTGAGCTAGAACAAGTCATGTAAAACAGATAAACGGGTCATGAGTATACTATACAAACCTCATGAACAGCAACTTTGATGGCACTCCTCCAATTCTGGGGTTCAGCTGTTACTGTAAGAGTAGTGACAGTGCAACCTTCCCTTCCAGAGTCACTATGATCCAGCTCGACGGATGTAAAAGGAGGATTTGAGCTCTGTATAAAAAGTACAGCATTCATATACAGGAAAGACGTTTTTATCACTAAAAACTAGAAACAAGAAACATGGAACTACTAATTACTTAAACCTAATTCCAAGCAAAAAAAAAAGAAAAGAGATGATTCCAAACAAATGTAAATACTTCACTGGAAAGACCTCAGGCCTCCTACAGACTTATGCTGCAAGTCTAATGTCCAGTAAAATGCATGTCTTATGTCTATCTGTTAAACATGTACTCCCTCCGTTTCACAATATAAGTCACTCTAGCATTTCCCACATTCATATTGATGTCAATGAATCTAGACATATATATCTATCTAGATTCATTGACATCAATATGAATGTGGGAAATGCTAGAATGACCTACATTGTGAAACGGAGGAAGTACAACTAATCTACAAAAAGAAAAAACATGTGCTAGATATAGATATAAAAGAATGCAAATCATATGAACTTATCTGCATTCTTTAGAGAGATAAACCAAAGAAAGTCTCGGTATAAGTGAAAATATAAGAGTGATTCAAAATTCACGTTGATTAAATATCACGAACCTTATATCTTGTATTGATTCGAAAATGCAGAGCAGATAAAAATATCCGCTTCATCAGGACACTTCGCAGGTCTTTATATGTCTGAACTTGGTTAACAGGTATCTGTCCACAAAAAGAAATGAATTAGTTAGGCATATACAAATGATGCATTTTTAAGAAAGTTCAAAGAGAAGAGTAAGCTTAAAGCTAAAGACTGTTTTCATTTGAATCATAAAATAGAATCATATCTGAGAAGAGAAAATGAATAGTCAGGCATAGACGGACCATGTGCGCATGTGCACAGAGAGGGAGGGAAAAAAGGGCTATCAAACTTTTCGCTGATTACAACAAAATACTGGTTCCCATCTACCATATATTATAACAGGAACCACTATGGAAACATCTGGTGTTAAACTAAGCTAACACTAAGCTGTAGAGGCACAAAGCGCAACCCTAATGCATTGTTCGGTTAATCCCTCCCCCAAAGGGATTGAGGGGGATTTATTCCACATCTATTGAGGTGTGGAATTAATCCCTCTCAACCCCTTCCTCATGAGGATTAACAGAACAAGCCCTAAAGAGTAAAAGTCAGCAGATAGCAAACAATCATACCTTACAGAACATGTTGATTGAGAAACTCTGGATCAATTCATGTTGAAAAATTGCTGGAGGCTTGGCATCCTGGGCAACTCCAGGAAGAGACCACTTATGTTCTACAGGTGGCCTGATTGCCTGTCTTTCCCTTTTCACAGGCTTTATTTTATCCGCAGCAGGTGATCTTTCACCAGTTAGGCTTGCAGCCAAGCCACCAGGTAGCTTTGGTGCAAAAAGGCTTGCCATAGCACCAAATGGACTTGCAGTTGACATAGGGGCTGCTTCACCTTCTGGAAGTGTATGTTCAAACACAGCCTGCATTGCATATGAGTCAGTTTACGATTAATCCAAAAAACAGATCAGCAGAAATATAAGAAAAAACAACAGTTAGGAGGTTGTAATTCTAGTTACCTCTATTTCTCGTATTGCTCTGGGAATATCATCGATCTCTCCTACCAGATATAAAGTAGCATTAGCAGGGTAATACCAACGCTCATGAAATCTGCGGATCTTATCAGGATCCCATTTATGTATCTGCTCTTCAAGTCCAATAGGGAATCTTTCGCTCAGTTTGTTTTCTGAGTGCAAATGTTGCAATAACTACACCAAATGAATTGCAATTAGTATAGAAAGATAATACGCTTAAATATGAATTGATTTAGCATGTGTCCCAAGAGGAACAATCCCTTCTCAGAGGATGCCCTAAAAAGTGGTACAGAGTAAAATAATTACTTGCCTGACAATCAACACGATACTCGATTGTGTTCATCATCTGGAGCTCTGAAAGAATTGCTCTTCTCTCTTTCTCAACACGAGAAGAAGAAAACTTTGGATGAAAAGCTATCTGGGAGAACAACAATTTGGCAGAAAGAGAATTTGTCAAACAGGCTACCCAAATGCATGTAAAACTTTTACTGCCAAATGAAAGATAATTGTTATTTGAAAGGCCCTTAACCAAAAAGAAATAAAATGGTAGCAAAAGCTGCGCATATAGCCTATACGTAACATCCCACCTCATTCAATGCATCCAACACAGAAGGGAGCAAGTCTTCACCATATTCCTGCCACATAAAAGACAAGTTAATATGTTAAACCCTTAAATAAACAAGAGAAGACATCAAATTTGGACCACCAGATTGAAATACCTACATATGTTAAGCGTTAAAGACATGTTATGCACATAATATGGCAGTCAACACTTTCCCAGTTGATTTTCATATATATTCTTGTCAAAGAAAATATTCAAAGCAATAGAAAACAGAGATAGACTTAAAGAAATAACCGATGACTGCAAAAGTACATACCTTTGTTTTAGTTGGAGAATGTATATGGAACACGGTATGGTGGAAATCTGTATATGCATTAGACCTTGCACCTGTCCCCAAAAGTTTTTCACGCTTTTTACTGCCAAGAAATGCAACATGCTCAATCATATGTGCAATTCCCTGCTCATCCTCTTCCTCATCAATTGATCCAACATGAACTTCCATGTGAGCCTCAAACCTGCAAAAAGGATTAGTTAGAATCTTGCATCAGCATTGCACCTAATCACCGGTTGACAAGTATATTAGAACATTGTGTATATGCTCTACATTTAGCACAAGTTTGTAGTGTAATTTACTGGCATGAACTAGGCCCCGAGCCACCGTATAATATTTGTCAATATATCAATATACTGAAACAATTTTGATGTCCAGGAATCAACACTAATGTATATTGAATGTTTAAAGGGTCCAAAATCCAAATAGTTATGTTGCAAGGAAATTAACATAACAACTTGTCAAAAGTCAAAATTGTAGGCCCCCACACTGCTAGGAAATACAACTCACGGCATCCCAAATCATGTAAATACTTTTGTTATAGCAGCTGAAGGTTATGTCGGTACTGCTGGAAAAGAAGGGTTTATAGGTGGAAATGAAACAAGTTTCTTCACCTGTTTGCTGGAACTTTGTTTGGTAGAATAAGATATCGGAGGCCATTCTTCAATTGTCCTCGGACTAGCTTTGGATGAGAAGGAAGCGGCGTGTTAAGAAAACCTTCAAGTTCCTCCTTCCCAATTGGCTGATCTACATAAGGTTTATCCAGAGCAGTTTCAGACCATGTTGGACTTGCAACGTGTGGTTCATCAGGTCCAGCAGCATGTAATATATGGCGACGCTTGATCTGAAAATCATCAAACATCGAGGTCAGAATTCATGTAATTGTATTCCATTGAACCACTTTAATCAAGAAGGGGAACTATAGGATCATGTTATACTCTATAGTGCCATATAAACCTTTATTAAATTTATTATTTCCTGCTTTATAACAGAATTGAAGCTGGACCCTTTGAATAAATACAAGTAAATGCATCAAAACAAACATATGAAAAGACGTGTTCCTAATTCTCGAGTGTGTTCACTGTTCACATGCCGTTGAGAACCAGCCCTGCAGAATGGTACTTTATACAATGATTTGCAGTATAGTACTTCTTTCTAGCTTCAAATTTGATGTTAATTCAACAATTAGCTTGCCATTTGTGCTGTAAATCAAAACATGCGGACCTATCCCATATTAAGATTTCTGTATAAGTCGGAGAAATACATACAGGCGCACTCAATGCTTAAATGATAGCGATATCCATATTTGTTGTACTGATCCTATTCCCAATAAACCACACGCACCATTAAAAAGCAACCGAGGACACAACATCGCAAGCAAGGAACTGGCCACTTTTGTCCACAACACTCATCCAATGATCCCCGATTAACCGAACCAGATTTTCCTTATCTATCAATTCAGACGCATTACGGATGACACGAACCTTAGCGCCGGTCAACCCGCTGTGGAGCGACGATAGCCCAGAGGTGTGCGGGAGCGCGCACGGCGCGAACCTCGCGAGCCCCGGCCTCCCCCGCCTCCGGCTCCTGGGGAAGCACGAGAGGCACCCTTCCCTCTCCTCGCCGACGCCCCCAATCGCCGCCGAGGCCGCGCCGACAGCTTCCGTCCGCCTCCTCAACCTGCAGGGCAACACACAACAATCCACGCGGAAAATCAGAGTCTCGCGGGCGGCCAATTCCGCTGGAACCCTAGACGAGTGGGGGCGGGGCGGGACAGAGGTAACCAAACTCCTCTTCGGGCTCACCTGGGCGACACGGCGCGGCGGTGGGTGCAGCGGAGGGGTTGGCCGGGGCGGCGAGGGCGATGGAGGACCGGCGCGCGAGGAGGAGGGCCTGCGCACGGCGGCGGCGGCCAGGGGGAGGCCGGCGGCGAGGCGGGCGCGCGCGGCCCGCCGCCGCGGCGAGCGGAGGGGAGGGGAAGGAGGCCATCGCGGTGGTGGGGGTGAGATGGCCCTTGGCCCGAGGGGAAGGGAGGAAGAAGAGATAGGAGAGAGAGAGCAAAGCCAACGCTGCTCCCCTTTATTTTATTCTTTTTTTCTCTTTTTGTTTTTTTATAATGCTTTTGTGACGGTGAAAATAGCGGGGGGCCCACGCCACGGCGGCGGGGCGGCTTTCGTGGAGACGAGGGCGCAACGCAGACGCGAATCGCAAATATCGTGTGATCTCGCGCGTACCGGATTGTGGCCTGGGTTTGGGCTGGGGTTTTTGGTTTCGTGTTCAGTTTTTGGGTTTGAGAGGTTTGAGCCGGACCTGGAAGATATTTCCGTTCGATGTGACCGGCTTCACTTCATCACATGATTGAGGTTTTTCTTTCTTCTTTTCCCCCTTTTCGTTTTGTTTTGTTCTTCCCATGAGTAGAAGTTTTGTATTCTGCAATACAGATACAGCCAAATTTGTAGGCATGCTAAGCAGCTGGAAACACCTAGCACGTACATTTGATTTTACTTTGTTGTAATTTTAGCAGAGCGTTGTGTTAAGCTTTCCAGAACATAATATGGAAGAAAGTTTGTTGCATGCATACAGGCACTTTTGATGAAATTTATTCTTGTCTTAGAAGTTACACGTTCTCTTTTTATCCTTTTACGACAATGTCTCATGTTGGCATTTATATGTTCTTTTCTAAGTAACCTCTATTTCCAATCTTTTTCCATTTGTTACGTATCTTTTCCACCAAATAGCACCTTAGGTGTTTTTCTCAACGTATATGACATGAATATTTTAAGATTTGTTCTCACCACTAGTGTTACTGTTGACAATTGGCCGAGTGGTCACAATGTCCGCCTGATCACTTATAGGTTTTCATGATAAGGGAGAGAGAGAGGGGATCATGGAAACATCGACTAGAGGATATGATATTGTTTTGCTTAAGTTAATGCGATGGGGTACATTTTCTACATTTCTTTAGTAGAAATGGATGGCTTCGCCCTTTGCTAAAAAAAAAGCGTTGGGTACCCGTTCCATAGTCATTCCATGCATTTGGCTTAAGCGGTTAAGCCCAAGATATCTACAAGAAAACTTTCCCTTTATAACCCAGCTACCTATTCTCATGTTCCTCTCAAAATTAAATATAGCGTCTAAATAATCTCTTGATGGCTTCCTCTTAATTAATTGCAACAAATTCTAAGTGAGACACATTTTGCCATTGGTAAGTGGCAAGTGGTAACACATCTCATTGATGTTGCTCATCTCAGGCAGCCCTATTATGCTCTACTTCCTCGTCAATATTATCCCTCTTACGCTACCTCTGCACCTCAATCTACTATTTTTTTTCACCAAACCACATCATTGCCATTTACTCCATCTGTTACATAAAAAACCAATATAATATTAGATGTGACACATCCTAATACTATGAATCTGAACAAACATCTGTCCAAATTCATAGTAGTAGTATTAGAATATGTCATATTAGGTTTTAGATTCACTTTTTATGGGACAGAGGAAGTATATATCGGTGTTAGATGGAAATTTGCTAATTCCGGCTACTCCATCATCCTTCGCGAAAAAATGAGCTATAAAATATTGGGAATGTGTCTTCTGGTCATTAGATTGTTTCCTAGAAAAGAATCAACCGATTCCACGTTTGCAATCTCTTCAAGATCACCCAATTAAAACAACAAGCACACAAGAAGACCAGATCAACATTGTTACGTAGACGTCACGTTAGCGAAACCATCATCTAAAACATCGAGAGAGTCAAATTGCATCAGTTTTAATAGTTGCGGGTCGAGATATCCGGTATTGCGGTTCAAAATACAAACTAGATTCGGTCAACAAACTGAACTTATTCCATTTTCAAAGGAAAAAAAATATTCCAATTGTTACCCCACGCTACGGGCCCAACACCTCCCACCTCTCAGGAATACTGGGCCTCGTGTCGCGCCAGGCCCAATACGCGTCCCCTGTTCCACCAACCTCCCCTCCTCAGATGCCACGTCACACACGCCAGCCGAAACCCGCCGCTACCGGTCGCGCTCTCCAGATCGATTCCCCCAACATATTAGGGCTCACGCGGTCACGCCTCCCAAAGTCAAAACAGCCCAGCCCGAACAAGCATTTCCTCGAACACTTCGCCCTCCACCACCATGGCCGCCGCCGCCTCCACCCTCGCCTCCCTCTCCGCCACCGCGGCCGCGGCCCCTTTTTAGGATTATGGCTGGCACCCTGGGGTCGGTTTAAGGGTAACCCATTGAAACGCAGTTTACACACATGACACTAAACTATACACCATAGGGTTCTTTCTGTTTTTTACATGGGAAAATTCTAGCAGAAAAATGAGATTGTAGTTTGTGTAAATTTAGGGATTTTTTCATTTTTTTCTTTGTGTTGGAGGAATATTAAGATTCATTCAGAGGTATTTCTAATATTAGGATGTTAATCTTCATGTGTTATAATACTTGTTACATCATTATTATATAGTGAATTATAACAATGAGGAGGAACATAAACATTGTTATAATAAGAGCATAATGACAGGGTAAAAAGGAACCAGAGCTAAACCATAATTAATATATCAAAAGAGAGAAATTGGAGACTACCTTATATGGTTTTGTGTGAAAAACCTAGCTAGCACTACGCTAGCAGATTGCACGCGTCTCGAATCGCTCAACTCAACGTTGAAACTTGTCGCTTAGCCAGCACAACATTTCACCTGATCATTTTGCTTATATACGCGGTGGCCCTGCCTGCTTAACAACATTATATTAAGGACAATTTTGTTTTTGGCTGCCACTTTGATCTCTATATTGATTTTCGCCCTACTTTTTCGTTTTTCGTTTTTGGCCTGCAACTTTTTATAAACCGAAGATACTTTTGCCCCTGCTTTTTGGACACTGGTGGAGAAACAATCTTTACTCGGTTGGGAACTCCTTTAGTCGGTTTTCCAAGCATCTTTAGTCCCGGTGGTACCACCCAAACGGGACTAAAGAGTCCTCTTTTAGTCCTGGTTGGTGGTACAAGCCGGGACTAAAGAGACAATAGTGGTAGTACCCAGATGGGTCCCCTTTTCTTTTTCTTTTTTCTTTTTATTTTCCTCTCGAATCAAGTAGGCCAATCCCACTCAAAAGTTAACATTCCAAATTCCTCACCACAATCCACATCAGCAAACCATAAAGTTTACTTATACACAAGGGACAAATGCAATACATCACAATTTCTAAGAAATTTACCTAAATTACATCACAGCTCCACAACATGACTCACAAATATGTAACTTCTCAGTCAAATACTGCTCAGTGAATCATCACAATTAAAAAAAAACATGCGCTGCGCCGCGCTGCGCCACGGCGCCGGCGCGGCCCCAAGCCAGCCGCCTTCGCTCCGCCGCCCGGCCGCCGGCAGGGCGCCGCCGCCCAGCCTCCGCTGGGCCGGCCCGCCCACGGCCGCTGCCGTCGGCTTGCCGCGGCGCGGGGCTGTTTGACCTGACGGAACAAAATCGAGCACAATGGCCCTAGGAGATGCTGCTTAGTCTCCTGTTGCAGGGTCCAAGATTGGGTGAGATGCGGGCATGCCAGTCAGCT
>CM020182.1:24280617-24293122 GCA_009805545.1 Oryza longistaminata | reverse complement strand
GCGGCCGCGGCCGCCGGCAAGCGCCTCCTCCTCTCCTCCCCTCCCGCTCCCTCTCCATCTCCCTCGCCTCCCGCGGCCGCATCGCCATCATGCCCCACCTCCGCGCTGGCATCCTCTCCGCCGCACCGAGGAGGGCGGTGTCGGCGTCGGCCCCGGCCGCGGCCACCATCGCGGTCGGGGACAAGCTCCCCGACGCGACGCTTCCTACTTCGACTCGCCCGACGGGGAGCTGAAGACGGTGACCGTGCGCGACCTCACCGCCGGGAAGAAGGTGGTCCTCTTCGCGGTCCCGGCGCGTTCACCCGACCTGCAGCAGAAGCACGTCCCGGGTTCGTCGCCAAGGCCGGTGAGCTCCGCGCCAAGGGGGTCGACGCCGTGGCCTGCGTCTCCGTCAACGACGCGTTCGTGATGCGGGCGTGGAAGGAGAGCCTCGGCGTCGGCGACGAGGTGCTCCTCCTCTCCGACGGCAACGGCGAGCTCGCCCGCGCCATGGGCGTCGAGCTCGACCTCTCCGACAAGCCCGCCGGCCTCGGCGTGCGGTCCCGCCGCTACGCGCTCCTGGCGGAGGACGGCGTCGTCAAGGTGCTCAACCTCGAGGAGGGCGGCGCCTTCACCACCAGCAGCGCCGAGGAGATGCTCAAGGCGCTCTGAAGTGTGAACAACTCAAGCCATCCTCCCTTCACCCTCAAATCTCCATGGCTCGGTTCGTCGGCTACTCATTTCTCTCGAGTGTTCGCTTTTTTTTCCTGAATAATAAATCATGCAACAACAACGGTGGACTGTGTTGTGCTGCGCGATGGTGCAGAGTAGTGTTGTCGTTTTGATGTGTGAAGCTTCTATAGCGAACATAGTGTGCAATTTTTAGGTAACATATATGAGTCTTGGCCTTGCACTGTTTGTCAGGTAGTAACAACTTGGCACAGCTATAGACTGTAGTAAACAGAGTTCCTTTCATGTTGAATGGTGAGGCTTTGATGTGTTCTAGAGCTGAATAAATGTGCTCTGGTAAATACTGTCACCAGATCAGACTATGGAGTAGTAGTAAGATTTTGCTTGGTTAATTGGGCAATGGCTGTTTTGTTCAGTTGAGATGAACATGTTTTGCAGTTCAGATGAGTTCAGTGCTGTTGTTTGTTCTTTTTTAATACCGAATATATGGTGTAGAGATCCAGCAACCCAGGGGTCAGATGCCCCTTGGAATGGCACAAAGGCTCTTCTTGCATTTGCTGGCAGTAGTCACTAGCCAGACCTTATTTATGTATGGATTTCTCAAAATTTGCCCATTTCACCAACTCTGCTGAAAAAACAGACATGCCGAGTGTAACACATGTTTTAGGCATCTTGGAAAATTCTTAGTAATGCAGTGTAGTGCACTTAGGCGACTTCGTTATAATGCTTTGGGTGAACTCGTTGTCAGGTTACATTAGCATGCGCTGATTCAGGCCATCCTGTAGACTACTTGCCTCCTGCATTCTTTTCTCCACTTCAATTGATGAAACGAAAAAAGTTCGATTTATCTCTTGAGTTATGGTATTCATCCGATTCACCTCCTCAACTTCAATACAGGACATTATACCACCAAACTTCTTAAACCTAACGAAGTACCCTTGGCCCAGTCCATGTAGAAGTCCCATATGGTACACGTGACAATTCAGTTAGCAAAGGTTATAAAAATTTCAAAAAAGTTTAGTTGATCCCACTTGTTAGTCCTCTTATCCCTCTTAATTCTCTCTCAACTCCCCCTCTCATGGTCATGGAGGTGTCCCAGAGCTTAGTGCCCTAGAACCCATGGCAACGATAAAGAGTCACACAACGGCAAGGCTGGAGTTCAGAGGTAGCTGTGTAGGCAAGGCTGGAGTTCAGAGGTAGCTGTGTAGCTTGGTGTCGTTCATCCCTGTGGACGAGCTGGAGCCCCAAGCAGTGGCACTTGTGTCAACATCAACCCTGTTGGAGGAGAGGAGCTTCATGGCGGTGGCGGTGCATGAATGTGGTGGTTTTAGGAGAGACTGCTTTAGGAGGGGAGCGTAGTTAGCAGCGCCGACATCTACATGTTAGGATGGATGAGGGGAGCACAAACGCATAGGCAAGATCTCATCCTTGGCGAATCTAGGGGCTCAGAAGAGTGCTCCCTACGACGGGAAATCAGGGTCCAAAGACTATCTCTTCGACGACGTGGTGGTTCCGTAATGAGTAGTCGAATACACATTGAGGGGGCCTTGCCTCCTCCTTCCGCCCACACCTTCATTCTTTTCCTCCTCTGATCTTAGAAAGCAGTGTTCGGATCTATTATGACATAAGGATTGGGTGCCTAACGGACTTTTTTTATCTTGGATTTCTCCACGTAACAATAAAACCCCTCAACCATTACAAGATAAAGAAGCATGACGCTCTGTGCCTGACTCTATTGGTAATAGTTCCTTGCTGTTGCGGCCGGTGCTCGTTTGCGCGCGTGTGAACCACCAGATCATCCGGGCTCGCCTCTTCGAGGGCCTCCGCTCAGGGACAACCTCGCTCTGGGTCTTACCCACCTCGAGTCCAATCTCGGGTGGCGCTTAGGCATGCCCTATTACCTAGCAATACAGTGCCTACAGTCGGGGCAGATCCCTCCTTCCGGAGGGGAAGGAAGGAAAGGTAAAGAAAGAAAGCTGAACGTAACGGAAGTGAAAAGAGCGATTCCCCTATTGACAAAAGTGATAAATTACAATTTACCTACCGCTTGCCTTCTACAGGATGTGATTGATTGTGAAAGCAATAATTGAATAGAAAAATAAGTCGAAGGACCTTGATTAGTGAGGTCAAGAATAGGTTTCTGTGCATCCAAATCTGTAACCCAGTTGATGAATTAAGAAAATGACATTAGGAGAGAAAAGAATGTATTTGTGAAAAGAGAAAAAGAAGTAGTTGTGTTGGCAGTAGATGGTTAATGGAACAATTCAAACTTGAAAGAGAATTCTCTAGAGAGGGATTCTGAGGTAAAGTAGCTAAATATAGGAAAGCAAGGTGTAAAGCGGTAAGGCATTACGCTGTGATCAATCTTCAGATATAGAGTAGGTACCGAACCGAGTTTTTTAAACTACACTACGGCTAATATATATAAGGATAAATTCCCCGAGTTTCGAACCCCTCGGGTTGCACCATGTAGATCTCCTCCTCCTCGTGTGTTGCCGTGGAGAAAGACCGTATTCACGTCTAGTTGAAATAGATGCAAGTCCTTGGCCGCTACTATACGAAGATCGTCCGGATGGCCGGCATTGCCGAGGAGGAAGGGAGGGGAGGCTGATGGGAGAAGAGGAGGTTGCACATCGGAATACGAAGAAGAAAGCAGAGAGGAGGAAGAAGAAGACTAGGAAGAACCGAAGGGGCAGACAGGTGTGCCCATTGTCATTAGGGTACCACAATACCTTGGGAGTACTGAAGCCACCCTGGAGTAGGCGGTCGATGGGTGGGGCTGTTCATCCATGGGTTGAAAGAAACCTGCCAAACGGCCGTATTCATTTTTCTCTCGTACCATATGATTATGAAGTGTGTTAGTATTATTGGTACCTAGACGCTGTTCTAGAAGACAATGACAGCGATGCTCATCCGTGCGTTTTGATGTAAGCCCGTGCTTTTTTTCATCTAATTTTTGTTTTGCAATTTGATTCTGCAACTGACAAGATATGCAAATAATAGACAAAACAGCCGATCGGCTGACAAGCCAATGGAGTAGTTCCAGCCGATAGCCGATAATAGCCGATGCCGATACCAGCCGATAGCGATAGGGTTTAAGCAATCGGCTATATGTCCAATGTAGATAATGATATAAAGGCAATCGACTGATGATAATATAGTATAACAATAATATAATCCAGTATAAACCAATCGGCTAACAATATGATCTATAAATAAGCATCGATCCGAAGATTAAAGCACACATCGGCCGGAGGTCCGATGTCATGAAATCCTCAAGATTAGATTAAACAGTGAAACCTTTGTTGTCATCGGCTAAATCCAACTTATATGTATATGTAATCCTTATGAGCCGATGCAACGTCCAGATAACTCACCGGCTGAAACCCCGATGAAACCCTTATTGGCAATCAAGAAGCAGGCTAGAGATTATGGTTCTAAGCACGACTTAGTAGATCAAACTTAACTGATGCAGCACTAAGTATGAAAAGAAACATAATATCTAGACAATCAAGCCGTTGACTGTGTTTTCAGGGTGGTAGATGCCTAGGCTAATCTAATCTAGCAACGCGATTTAGCCGATACCGGCAGAAACCCTAAAGCGAGAGACAGCCGATAGAGTTAAATTGATATGCTAAGACTAGATTAACAGAGACATGATAAATAGGTAGGCAAATATATCATCTAAACCAGAGCAATCCAAGAGGTCGAATGTACTGATGCAGCCTTGAACGACGCCGACGTAAACGATACAATTGCCTGGGGCGACGGAACATTGGACTTACCCTTTTGCCGGAGATCGAACACCGATGCAGCCCCGCGTCAGGTGCCAAGTCCCATCGGACGATAAAATAAAGTAGAAAAGGTAAAAGGTGGCGATGCGCCGAATACAACCGAATTGTATTGATCGTGAGGATAGATTACATAGACCCCGGGTGTACATATTTATACCCATGGGTTGATACAAGTCCTTGTCGGACAAGAAAGAAACTTTTCTAAAGATAAAAGGAAAATATAAAGTCTCTTATAGGACACTAAACACACTTTCCTAAAAATAAAAAGAAATTAACAAACTATTCCTAATTAATAGATAACTTGCCATGCCGCATTCTCTTTGAACTCGGTCTCTTCTGGATAAGTAGGGGTCAGATGCCCCTTGGCATGAAACAAAGGCTCTTCTTGCATTTGCTGACAGTAGTCACTAGCCAGACCTTATTTATGTATGGATTTCTCAACAGTGGCGGAGCCAGGATTTCTCTAAGCCTAGGGTTCAAACCAAAAGATTTAAACTACCCAAGACTACCCATGTGGCCTTGTCAGGGTCCATGGAACTCTCCTCTACATTAGACGCTCCATCACATCCTTGTCTTCGCAATTTATACAAATAGGGATGAAATCGGTTTGGTGATCGTCTAGATTTTTTTTGGAAATTTATAGGATCGAAAAAAATGAATAAGAACCTTTTTTTTTGGGATGGAGTAATTTTCAGACCAATTAAACAATAAATTCATTACTCCTATGTACTAACGTTAGGCAGATGAATAACATAGAGTTTGCTAATTATCCCCTCCATCCCAAAAAGAATCCAATCCTAGCTATGAATCTGGACACACATGTATCCAGGTTCGTAGCTAAGAGTTGATTTTTTATGGGACGGAGTAGTATATATGATGAATCGGGAACTTTGAGCTTGACCACCAGGCACACGACACGAGGCTAATGAGAGTGATAAGAAAGTCGGTGGCAACTTAGGGCACATAAGGGCGCGAGGCGCATGAATGGAAGATGCGAGGAGCTGAGTAAGGATTTGGAACTAGGGGCTGAGGTGGGAAGCCGCTGAGAAGAGGCACGATCAAGGAGCTGATGCCTGTTGCTCGTGGGCTGTAGAACAGGGTATTGTTTGTAGAGTAGGGAGTTTAGCAGTTAAATTGGGCCCCCAAATAAACGTTCAGTGCACGGGAGAATTGGTCCATGCCTGGGGCTGGACTCAACACTCAACGCCTAGGGCTGAACCTTTGGATGATGGAAATATTTGTAGAATACTTAGATATAAACACATTGAAAAATTCTCCACGCCTGGGGCTCGAGCCCAAGCTGCCCCAGGCGTGGTTCCGCCCCTGTTTCTCAATGTGCCCATTTCACCAACTCTGCGGAAAGAACAGACACTGCCGAGTGAACACATGTTTTAGGCATCTTGGAGAATTCCTCAGTAATGCAGTGTAGTGCAGTTTGGCGACTTTGTTATGATGCTTTGGGTGAACTCGTTGTCTACTTTGTCAGTTAAGTTCATAGAGGTTTACATTAGCAATCTGTCCAGATTCATAGTAGTAGTACTAGAATATGTCACATCCGGTATTAGATTCACTTTTTATGGGACAGAGGGAGTATATATCAGTGTAAAATGGAAATTTGCTAATTCCGGCTACTCCATCATCCTTCACAAAAAAATGAGCTATAAAATATTGGGAATGTGTCTTCTGGTCATTAGATTGTTTCCTAGAAAAGAATCAACCGATTCCACGTTTGCAATCTCTTCAAGATCACCCAATTAAACCAGCAAGCACACAAGAAGACCAGATCAACATTGTTACGTAGACGTCACGTTAGCGAAACCATCATCTAAAACATCGAGAGAGTCAAATTGCATCAGTTTTAATAGTTGCGGGTCGAGATATCCGGTATTGCGGTTCAAAATACAAACTAGATTCGGTCACCAGTTAAGATAGACAAACTGAACTTATTCCATTTTCAGAGGAAAAAAAATATTCCAATTGTTACCCCACGCTACGGGCCCAACACCTCCCACCTCTCAGGAATACTGGGCCTCGTGTCGCGCCAGGCCCAATACGCGTCCCCTGTTCCACCAACCTCCCCTCCTCAGATGCCACGTCACACACGCCAGCCGAAACCCGCCGCTACCGGTCGCGCTCTCCAGATCGATTCCCCCAACATATTTAGGGCTCACGCCTCCCAAAGTCAAAACAGCCCAGCCCGAACAAGCATTTCCTCGAACACTTCGCCCTCCACCACCAGATAGGAGAGAGAGAGCGCAAAGCCAACGCTGCTCCCCTTTATTTTATTCTTTTTTTCTCTTTTTATTTTTTATAATGCTTTTGTGACGGTGAAAATAGCGGGGGGCCCACGCCACGGCGGCGGGGCGGCTTTCGTGGAGACGAGGGCGCAACGCAGACGCGAATCGCAAATATCGTGTGATCTCGCGCGTACCGGATTGTGGCCTGGGTTTGGGCTGGGGTTTTTGGTTTCGTGTTCCATTTTTGGGTTTCAGCGGTTTGAGCCGGACCTGGAAGATATTTCCGTTCGATGTGACCAGCTTCACTTCATCACATGATTGAGGTTTTTCTTTCTTCTTTTCCCCCTTTTCGTTTTGTTTTGTTCTTCCCATGAGTAGAAGTTTTGTATTCTGCAATACAGATACAGCCAAATTTGTAGGCATGCTAAGCAGCTGGAAACACCTAGCACGTACATTTGATTTTACTTTGTTGTAATTTTAGCAGAGCGTTGTGTTAAGCTTTCCAGAACATAATATGGAAGAAAGTTTGTTGCATGCATACAGGCACTTTTGATGAAATTTATTCTTGTCTTAGAAGTTACACGTTCTCTTTTTATCCTTTTACGACAATGTCTCATGTTGGCATTTATATGTTCTTTTCTAAGTAACCTCTATTTCCAATCTTTTTCCATTTGTTACGTATCTTTTCCACCAAATAGCACCTTAGGTGTTTTTCTCAACGTATATGACATGAATATTTTAAGATTTGTTCTCACCACTAGTGTTACTGTTGACAATTGGCCGAGTGGTCACAATGTCCGCCTGATCACTTATAGGTTTTCATGATAAGGGAGAGAGAGAGGGGATCATGGAAACATCGACTAGAGGATATGATATTGTTTTGCTTAAGTTAATGCGATGGGGTACATTTTCTACATTTCTTTAGTAGAAATGGATGGCTTCGCCCTTTGCTAAAAAAAAAGCGTTGGGTACCCGTTCCATAGTCATTCCATGCATTTGGCTTAAGCGGTTAAGCCCAAGATATCTACAAGAAAACTTTCCCTTTATAACCCAGCTACCTATTCTCATGTTCCTCTCAAAATTAAATATAGCGTCTAAATAATCTCTTGATGGCTTCCTCTTAATTAATTGCAACAAATTCTAAGTGAGACACATTTGCCATTGTGTTGATAAAAAACACGAGGCCTGAGAGATCTGCTTAACTCCTGTGCAGGTCCAAAGATTGATGAGATGCGGACGTGCCAGTCAGTTTGATCCTGCAACTGACAAGTTATGTAAACAGCAAATAAAACAGCCGATCGGCTGATAAGCCGATGGAGTAGTTCCAGCCAACAACCGATAATAGCCGATGCCGATACCAGCCGATAGCGATAGGGTTTAAGCAATCGGCTATATGTCCAATGTAGATAATGAGCGATAGGGTTTAGAGCTATCAGGTATATGTCCAATGTAGATAATGATATAAAGGCAATCGGCTGATGATGATGTAATGAAATAACAATATAATCCAGTATAAACCAATCGGCTAGCAATGATATGATAAATAAGCATCGATCCGAAGGTTAAAGCACACATCGGCTGGAGGTCCGATGTCATGAAATCCACAAGATTAGATTAAACAGTGAAACCTTTGTTGTCATCGGCAAAATCCAACTTATATGTATGTGTAATCCTTATGAGCCGATGCAACGTCCAGATAACTCACCGGCTGAAACCCCGATGAAACCCTTATTGGCAATCAAGAAGCAGGCTAGAGATTATGGTTCTAAGCACGACTTAATAGATCAACCTCTCTCTCCCTCTCATGGAGGTGTCCCATGGCAACGATAAAGAGGCACACAACTGCAGGGTTGGAGTACAGAGGTAGCTGTGTAGCTCGGTGACGTTCATCCCTGTGGACGAGCTGGAGCCCCAAGCAGTGGCACTTGTGTCAACATCAACCCTGTTGGAGGAGAGGAGCTTCATGGCGGTGGCGGTGCGGGGTGGTTTTAGGAGAGACTGCTTTAGGAGGGGAGCGTAGTTAGGCGGCGCCGACATCTACATGTGAGGATGGATGATGGGAGCGCAAACGCCGGCATTGCCGAGGAGGAAGGGGAGGGGAGGCTGATCTCAACCCTGTTGGAAGAGAGGAGCTTCATGGCGATGGCGGTGCATGAATGGGGGTGGTTCTAGGAGAGACTGCTTTAGGAGGGGAGCGTAGTTAGGCGGCGCCGACATCTACATGTGAGGATGGATGAGGGGAGCGCAAACGCTGGCATTGCCAAGGAGGAAGGGGATGGGAGGCTGATGGGAGAAGAGGAGGTTACACATCGGAATACGAAGAAGAAAGCAGAGAGGAGGAAGAAGACTAGGAAGAACCGAAGGGGCGAACAGGTGTGCCCATTGTCATTAGGGTACCACAATACCTTGGGAGTACTGAAGCCACCCTGGAGTAGGCGGTCGATGGGTGGGGCTGTTCATCCATGGGTTGAAAGAAACCTGCCTAACCGGCCGTATTTATTTTTTCTCGTACCATATGATTATGAAGTGTGTTAATGTGTTATTGCTACCTAGACGCTGTTCTAGAAGACAATGACATCGATGCTCATCCGTGCGTTTTGATGTAAACCCGTGCTTTTCTTCAGCTAATTTTTTCTTCGCTGCCTTCGCTGCACAAAGGCAGCCAGGACGTGGGCCTTCCTGGGCACGAAATTGGCGCCCTTTCATCCCTGGAAGACAAAGTAGACTTATTCCTTTATCCAGCAGCAATCCGAAAGCCCATTAAAAGATCAGCCCAAAGAAGCCCACACGAACAGGTATAGGTGCAATGCAATCCACCTCAACCCTAATCCCCATCCATTTCCTGCCGCCGCACTCCTGCGCCGCTCCTCGCGCGGTCGCGCCAACGCCGCTCCTCACGCGGTCACTCCCGGCCCAACGCTGCGCCGCCCATTAGGCCCTTCACAGTGCAACACCGTGGACCGGTGCTCCAGCTCGACACGTCGGATTCGAGCTTGCGTGGCGCTAGGGTCCGCGCCCTAGCAGAGGACCTCGCTCCCGCGGAGGGAAGCGCGATTCCTCCCTGCCGCGAGCCCACGCGAGGCGAGGAAAGCGCGGCTTTTCTGCGCTGTGGAGCGCGTTGCCCCGCCCACTCGTGCCCTCGCGGTAACAAATCAAGCAACACAAATCACCCTCCAAAATCGCGGCAACAAATCAAGCAACACAAATCACGGCAACAAATCAACAAATCGCGGCAACAAATCAACAAATCGCAGCAGCCGTCCTCTTGCTTGTGCTCCTCCTCCTCCTCGCGGCGGCGGCGGCGGCGGCCGGTGCCGTGGGGTCCGGAGTCGTGGGAGGAGCAAGCGGCGTGGGCGGCGACTGCGTCGTCTTTCAGTACATCATATACACCGCGGTCCAGTCAGGGACGGCAAACCCTGAGGATGTTGCTGAGACTTTCGCCGTGTTGCGTGAAAGACGGCGGACGTCGGTTTATTATAGAAAGGGGTCGCTTATGCTACTGAGAAAGCATCTCTAAACTCATGCCCAAAAAGCGGCCGCTGCTCAACTATCCCGTTCCTCACCGCGCGATAGATACTGAAACATCTGACACTGCGTGAACGTTCAGACCATGGAGATGCACCAGCCATTACGCTGTATACACCGGAGCCGGAGAATCAGATGCGCAGTCTTGGTCAGCGGCCAGGCAGAAGCGGGGGCAACCGTTACAGTGGAAAAATCGAGTACGGTTTCACAGTAAGCGGCCGATCCAACCAAAAAGCCCGTAAGTTAGTATTGATGCTATTTCTACGTCAAGATCAACACACATCTAATTTTGTCGATGTTGGCAGGGGGCACAAGAGAATTAGTTTATCAAAGCACTGTCGAAGGCGTATGCCCTAGAAATTGATGCCCTGTGATAATATCTTTGATGTCTATAAGAGAAGGATTATGTTACGTGGTCGGTCCATGCATGCTTTTCCAGTTTTCAATTCGGATCCCCTGTAGATGAATAAGCCTGGTTTTTCTTTAGGATTTAAAGTATCTGCATCTTTACACATGAATGTTTATATGCTACCTTGCTTGCTATGCTAGTCTGTATAAAACTGCCAATGTTTCCCGGACGGTGTATGTGCTATTTGCTTAATTTTTACCGACAGACATATGACACCCACATTTTTCCTTAGAGAGAGTGGTATGCTGCCTTTATTCTATAGGGGATGAAATGATTTTTTTTTTTTTTTGTCCAGAAAAGAATATGCTTCCATGCTCGCGGATATGTACTTGAATTTTTATAACAGAAAGTAAACTGAACTTTTGAAATGCTACTGCATTCTATATGAGTGCCGTTAAATACTGCAATTTTTCTTCTGAAGCGTATGTACTGATCACTTGTTAGACAATAGTTAACTTACAATGCATTTCCATAAATATGCAGAATTTTTCAATAGAGCGGTTTATGTTGATTTTTCTTTCTACAGAATTTATCTGGACTTTGTATATATGTACACAGTGAAGTTTTATACTGGACTTGTATATATGTACTACATTTTACCATGGAGCAGCGGTATGATGCTAATTTTTCTATGGTTGGTACCTATACTGATAACTTTGCTCAAACAAAAGTAACACTGCCATTTTCCATAGATATGCTGGATAATTTTTTTCAATAGACGGTACATACTGGCTTTTTTACTAACACCGAAAGAAGGTCAGAGAACATAAACTGAAAAAGAAAAGAATAAGAATAGTATGTATTCCACCAAAAAAAGGACAGTAGTTGTACTCCTTCAACGAAAATTCATATACACTACAAATTTAGAAAGAGTGGATTACTACAAATCTAGACTCTAGCACTATTGTATTCATACTATAGTCTCTGCCTTCCAGAGATAAGCCTTCTATCTCTATCTTACCATATGATGCCGTTTCAAAGATTCTTACTGATGCTGATATAGTATTTAATATTTTCTGTATAACGATTCGCCATTTGGAGAGTTAAGGAGAAAAACTAAAACAAATGACCTCCACGTAGTCTGAAGCCCCAAAAGACCAAAAGCAGAGTCATAACAAACTGCAATTTTTATAAGGAAAGAAAAGCATATATACTTGATAAGAAAAGGATTCTTCAATGCAGAAATGTAGCTATATTACTGAACAAAAGAGCATTAACTCCTTCAACAAAAAAAAATGAGTTATATACTCATTAACCAGGAAATTAGTACCATACTTACCAAACAAAGTAGAAATCTTCAGAGTGAAGGAAGCATTATATACTGACTCTTTACTTACTGAAGAAAACGATACGCAACATATATACTCCTTAAAAAAAAAAAAAGTATATTACTACTAATTCAGAAAAGTAGTATATACTACAAAAATAGATACAGTGCGAGTGTATACTAGTACTCTAGAGCATAACGGTAGTGTACTAATTATAATTAAGTACTTTATACTTCCTCAAACTAAGCTTTCAGATTATACAGAATCCTCAAATAAAAAGTATTACTCTTCTAAATAGGATACAGTTATATACTGGTTGCTTAAAAAATAAAACCTAATCTTAAATGAAAAACAGTATTATACAAGTCTACGAAATTTGTAGGTTGCATAAATACAGCGTTTCAATATTCATAGATGCAGCATGCAATGCACCAACCCATGCCGACATGCATGGATTTTGTTGTTTCAACTTAAAATCTACTCTAGAATTAGTTCACTGTTCGCTCAACCAAAATAGGGAGTTTAAAAAAAAAATTCCTCATCCGGCTGAGCAGGACCTTGTGGAAATCCCTATCCGATATCACTTTTATATATATATATATA
>CM020182.1:24219945-24280592 GCA_009805545.1 Oryza longistaminata | reverse complement strand
CGCCCTCAGCGTCCCAACCTAGTGCTCACCTCGCCTGACATTCCTTTCTCCGCCCGTGCTTGAGCTGCCGCCGCACGCACCGCCGAGCCCGTCGACGCCGTGCTCCGCCGCCTTGGCCAGGAGGGGCCTGTGAGCTCTCGCGCCGCCGCCGCCTCCGCCCCTCGTCTTCCAGCCAGAAACTGGAAGGGCCGTCCTCCGCTTGCCGCTCAGCCCGGGGAGAGGAGAGCCAGCGCCGGCAAGAGGAGGAGGACGACGCGCGGCGGAGGAGGAGGGGAGAGAGAGCCCGGTGTTGAGACTGAGTAGTAGTTGGGGGATTTGGGAAAGTAGTATTTGTGGGTAAGTTATATTGTTCCTCTCGATTTTAGGGTGGTTACTGTAAATTTAAGACTCCCTTTGCAAATTGATAAAACACATGAAGGCTGAAATGGAAAGTACAGGGGCTGAAATGGCAAAAGTAAGTCACTCATGAGGCTATTTGCACTGTGGGAATAAAAAAACTTGAATCCGGGTCTTTCAGCCTACGTGACAATGGGATGAGGGAACACTGCACTGTGAAAAGGCCTTAGATTCCTTGCGCCCAGCGCCCGCACCGTGTCGCTGTGCCCTCGGCCTCAGCGCACATTCTCCTCTCCTATTCCTCCCGAGTTAAGCCTGAAAGGGTAGGCCTCATACCCTAAAAAAAAAGATATGTTCCCGTGAGTCCAGACCGGCGCCTTTTGTTGATTCGGGCCCTCAGATGCATGATCAGATGCGTGATGGTTGAGATTGTCCCAAACGTTGCAGGTCAAGCACAGCTCCAACCCTCTTTCGCTGCTTCGTTCATTGCCATCAACAAGCTTCGTTGGTGTCCACATCGTTCTCTGTTGTTTGTGTGCATCCACGTGCGGAGGGCCCCGATCGGGGTTCCGAGACCCGCTGGGCGAGGGTGGGGGAGAGATTTCGCCCACTAAACTCCCGAACTCGCTGGTCAGCTATATTTACCTAGATACGGGGGATACGGGATACGGATTACGTGGATACGTTACTTTTTAGAAAACAGGATTACGGGATACGTTTATATTTTTTTATATATTAAAAAAGAAAAAAATAAAAGAATTTTTTTTATGAATAGCAAATATAATACTAATTACTTGTGCAGTCTATCTCCAGGGCGATTTCTCCCAATTCTCTAATCTAGTTTGATGAAGCGATTAACCCCCCCCCACCCCCAAAAAAAAAACTGTAAAGTAATTACTGGTATACAAAGCACAAATAGCAGCCGCTTTATGCTGCATTGCTATACCATCTAACGAAAACGAAGAGGTAGTAAGGAAAAAGAAGAAGCTGCATCCGTGCTTCGATACTACCGGCGCTGTCCCTGGCTTCAACTTCCTTGGGCAACGAGATGGCCCTCCTGGCGGCTGGGTGCGCGGCCGCTCCGTGCGCTGCAGCGACATGGCTGCACTCGGCATGTGGCCGGGCGACGTCGCAAGTGGCGCGCAAGGCGGTGGCGCCGCACCTGGCGGATGGCGCTCTGCCCAGCGACGTGGAGGTGAGCCGCTGCACCCGGCGGCGCCGGCTTCTGCGCGGCAGCGACGGTGTATGGTGGGGCGCTGCGACGGTGGACGGCGGATCCGGAGCTGCGACGGCACCAGGATCGAGAGATGCGGAGCGTCGACCGAGCAGAAGTTGGGGCGACGGCGCTGTCGGAGTGTTGGGTGGGGTATGCCGTATGGGGATACGGTTAGTACGTATCGGAGCGTATCGAAATTGTTTTAATTACTCAAAAAAATCGTGAAAATACAGGATACGTACGGGCGTATCGATACGTATCCTATCCATCACCGTATCAGATACGGATACGCTGCCCTGGGAGATCGTATCCAGGTAACGTAGCTGGTCAGGGCCGGATGAGCGAAGAATGCGAGGGGACAGGCCAGGGGCATTCTACCTCCACCAGGCCCCCGGACTCACCCGTTGCCATCCTATTCACGTTGTCGCTGATCGTTCCTCACGCTACCCCATTGGCCATCCTATTCACGCGTCGCTGATCGTCCTCACGCTCAGCTCCTTACATGCAAATGAGGTATGCTGCGCATCGGGAACTTAGTCAAGTCGCTTAGATGTGGAGAAGGAAGATCGCGAGATTGGGAATTCGTATGAGATTGGGGCATGGGGGAATAATGTTGTAATGGTTCTTTTTTGAACCCCAAATCCCAAATTGATCGATGTGTGGATTTACCATAGGTGATGTTACCAAGCCTTCAGTTTTGAGGTAGTCTTTAAAAAAGTTTCGAGGTGGATAGCACAATGTCGTTCGTTAATCATGCACTCTTTTGCAACCATATGGGTGAACCCAGATTGCCGTCGTTTAATGAGTTTCAAACATTGAACGAGTTGAATGTAACTTAAATAATTTCCACCATTTAGCCAACCAAGCACCCGCCGAAAGATGTAAACTATTCGCCCCGCTAATTGCCTTCAAGAAGCCATTGTTACAAAACGTTTGATGAGGTCATACGTTTTGGCAAAAACTTCAAGAAACCAAAACCAGTGAAGCCGTTAGGTAGTTATCCACTTAACGGAAGGCCGCTTTGGATGAGCTTACCCATGACTCGAATAAGGCCATATATTATAGCCACATCACAGAATGTTCCAATGTACAAGCTCACCGGAAAAAACAATTCAGTATTTCTGATCACCTGACCATTCCCAGACCCAGTTAGTTTTTGCTCCATTTCAAGACTAGTTATGACGAACTAGGCCAGCAAGCCACACTGCAGCAAAACTGGTCACCACGTTTGTCCCTTCCAATGACGGGTTGCTAGTCCTCTTAAGTATATAATTTTTTCGCAGGTCAGCGCGCAAAAAGAAAAGGCCCTGACCAAATTAATTATATTCTCTTTTTTTATATAATGCATAGCCACCTAATCGATTTGTGAGGCTATAAAATGGTGTATATAAGAGATTTTTCGTGTAATGACGTATGAAGCAAGTACAACCGGGTTCAATGCTATATGATATATGCAAGTATATATATATATACTTGTAAACATTATATATACGCACACATTTTACACGTATAAAAGATATATGCATATATGCAAAGTTTGTATACACGTATACACACATATACAGTATGTATATAAAAGGTAAAGCCTACACGTTAAGCCTATGGAGCGATAGGCCAAAATGGAAATCCTGACCCGACAAACCTAGGCAAAAATAAACTTTGTGGACTGATTGCGCATACGGACCAGCGCACGGCTAGTCGCGATTCAGCCATTTCGTCGTGGAAGGAGAGAGGGGTGAGGTGGTGGTACACCAAATCCTAGATGGGTAGAGCATGAGGGAAAGAGAGGAATGTGATGGCATGGGAAATAGAATGGTATTAAATCCTAACATAGAACCATGGATCAGACCTCGTGCGTCTTATGTACTCTCTACCCCTCCATCAAAAAAATCAAACCCTAGGTCATGTGTCCAGATGTGTCCAAATTCAAATCTAAGGTGTGATTTTATTTTTGAGACGGAGTAGTATGTCCCATAATAACACTGGTGGAAAAACTGTCTTTACTCCCGGTTTATAACCCCCTATAGTCCCGGTTTCCTAACCGGGACTACGAATCCGGGACTAAAGATCGCTCTTTAGTCCCAGGTGAAATAACCGGGAGTAAAGATCTATCTTTAGTCCCGGTTGATAACATCAACCGGGACTAAAGAGAGGGTTACCAACCGGGACTAAAGAGATGATAGGGACAATCCCGGATGGTCCCCCTTTTTTTTTGTTACTTTTTTATTTTCTCCCGAATCGGATGGCATGCACATCCCAAATCAAACCTCAAATCCCAAATAAAGTAACATCTCAAATTCACATCACAAATCCCAAATCCACATCACAAATCTTAAAGTTATTTATACACACAAATCTAAAACATCACAAATCCTAAAAAATTTACACATAAATCAAATACATCACAGATTATACATCTCAAATCCATACAATAAATCATAAAATTACATCTTAGTGAATCACAAAATATCAAAAAAAAAAGAGAGACGCCTGCGCGTCCGTCCACCGCGTCCGTGCGGCGTGGCCTCATCTGTCTCCAGGGGAGGGAGGAGGAAGAGGAAGGAAGTAGGAGGGGAGGGAGGAGGAAGGGGAAAGGAAGGAGGAGCGGCCTCCGTCTCCAGGGAGGGAGGAGGAAGGGAAGGGGAAGGAAGGAGGAAGGGGAGGAGAGGGGAGGGGGAGAAGAGAGAAGGATCGATCTGTAGGTGAGGAAGTGGCTGTGATTGTGGAGGAGAGGATAAGGAATAGGGATTATATACTATGTTGAATTTTAGTCCCGGTTGATATTACCAACCGGGACTTAAGATCTAAATGATCTTTACTCCCGGTTGATAGTACCAACCAGGACTAAAGATATGTTATCTTTAGTCCCGGTTGGTAGTATCAACCGGGAGTAAAGATCCTCGTCCCCCTGACATGCCTCTGACAGAGGATGAACCGGGAGTAAAAACCATCTTTAGTCGGGACTAAAGATCAAAATTTTTTTAACCGGGACTAAAAATCGTTTTTAATCCCGGTTTTTAATGAAATCGGGACTATTGTGGAATTTGGTCGACCGACCAAAGATGGTTTCTCCACCAGTGTAAGTGCATCATACGGAGGGAGTAGCAATGTGGTTTCAGCAACAAAAGAATCGGAATCAGATCCTGACACTGACATGTAGATCTTATCTGGACATTCATAACCAATCAGCTCAAATATAGAAAGGATCCTAACAGACAACGAAAATTTTTAAGGTCCGAAACCGAGAGCACAAAGAAAGTAAGAAAAATGGCTAATTTGATGCTGGATGAGTGCCTACTTTTATTTTGATATTCTTGTGTTGATCGCAATAGCAAAGCTTGCTTAGAAAATAAAATAAGCAAAAACATGTTGTTTCCAGGTATTAAAGAAAAATCAATAATTAGCTAACCAAATTAAAAGAAAAACCAACCACGAGTAACACTATTTGCATCACGCGGTTCCAGTACAATTATTGCAAAATTGGTTTTTATCTGTAAGCATCATGCGGTTTCGATACATGCAAATAAAAAAAATGATCATTATCTCCAGTGGAATCGGATGGATTTGTTGTGGATGAGGTAGAAGGGAGGAAATAAATTGGGGGTAGAAGGGGCAGTTGCGGAGGCCAGCCGCATGATGGGGAATATGTTGTAATGGTTCTTTTTTGAACCCCCAAATCCCAAATTGGGATCGATGTGTGGATACCATAGGTGATGCTTACCAACCTTCAGTTTGAAGGTAGTCTTTGTAAAAGTTTCGAGGTGGATAGCACAATGTCGTCTCGTCTACATGCACTCTTTGCAATCCATATGGTGAACAATGCCGTCGTTTAACTGAAGTTTCAAACCATTGACACGACAGTTGAAAGTAACTTAAATAATTTCCACCATTAGCAACCAGCACCGCCGAAGATGTACTATTCGCCGCTAATTGCCTTCCAAGAAGCCATTGTTAACGTGATGAGCTCTACGTTTTGGCAAACTTCAGAAACCAAAACAGTGAAGCGTTGGTAGTTATCCACTACGGATCCGCTTTGGATGAGCTTACCCTGTACTTCGAAAGGCCATATATATAGCCACATCACAGATTTCCCCAATGTACATCTCACGGAAAACATTCAGTATTTCTGATCACTGGACCATCCAGACCAGTTAGTTTTGCGTGCCATTTCAAGACTAGTATGACGAACCTAGGCCAGCAAGCACCCACTGCAGCAAAACTGGTTCACCACGTTTGTCCCTTCCAATGACGGGTTGCTAGTCTCTTATATATTTTTTTTTTCGCCAGGTCAGCGGCAAAGGAAAGGCCTGACCAATTATATTAAGAAAAATAAGAAGATTTACATAAAACAACCAGCATGGTTGTTGTGGACACAAACAGGGTTTCCCAAACTGTCGGGGCCGGGGTTACCGCGCCCCAACGGTAAACACGGTTATCGTGCGGTAACCACGGTAACCGTGAAAAACCGTGCAAAATTTATCAAAAAATTCAAATTATTTTTTAAATTTATTTGAATTTAAGGAGGTTACCGCATTATTTATATTACCGTACCCCCACGGTAAGCCCGGTAACCGGCGGTAAGGTAAACCCTGGACACAACCCAACCCTAGAATAGGAAAAGGTTTTTTACCGGTAAACGCCTAATTACATGACACAACTAGGATAACATATGTCTTATCTCTCTTCGTTCGTGATGCCTCCAAAGCCAGCAGCTCAATGTTATTTACAAATGTATTTTTTTTACTCGGCCTTTACATCCAATCGACTATATAAAGCCATTTAAATTGAGAATTTAGTCCCGCAAATAACCTAATTTAAAATTCGCCCCTGACACGATACCTCCAAAGCTAGCAGCTCGTCAATCGTCATGGCCACCATTCTTCCGATATGCACTGGAAGTCCTCGATGGCGATCTTACTGGCTCCTTCGAAGATCTCCGGTGTTTCTGTCGCGAATTAAATCATTCAAGTAATCAAGATAGTTTGTACGTC
Organism: Oryza longistaminata; assembly: GCA_009805545.1. Taxonomy (NCBI): domain Eukaryota; kingdom Viridiplantae; phylum Streptophyta; class Magnoliopsida; order Poales; family Poaceae; genus Oryza; species Oryza longistaminata. Next base: position 24,274,049 of record CM020182.1, on the reverse strand, counting down.
TAAGATTTTCTACTGTGATGTTTTGTATGGCAGCCTGAGAAGAGTGCCACCAAGTTTCCATGTCAGTTGACATATCCGGGCTCCGAATGAAATGTAATCGGGTGCAGATCCTATCCCACACTTGTCTTGTGAAAGCACAGGCCATGAAAGGCCATGAAGAGGTGATGGCAAGTCGTTGGCTAAACACCACAAAGAGAACAGACTTGTTCTTGAGGTCAGCCTCGCCGTGCCAAATTCTCCGCCGTCAAACAGCTCCCGTGTAGTACAAGATACTCCTCCTTCAAAAAAAAAAATGTAGGACTCCGTTGATTTTTCATAACGTTTGATATCTTTTATTACCAAATAAAATATAGTATTAACTTATAGTTTCATATATTTATATTAAATTTTTAAAAATAAGATGAATGATCAAACATTATGAGGAATATCAATAGCAATATACCAAATTTTTAAATAAGACGAATGATCAAACATTATGAAAAAAAATAGAAAAATTAGCTGTGTCATTTATTTTGAAAGGAGATATTACATAAAGAACTTATTGTGTTCTTAAGTCCAAGTTCCCAACCTCACTCTCTTGTTTACCGCGCGCACGTTTTTTAAACTACTAAACAGTACGTGTTTTGCAAAAAGAATTCTATAGAAAAGTTGCTTTTAAAAAATCATATTAATCTATTTTTAAAGTTTTTAAGCTAATAATTAATTAATCACGCATTAATCTATTGCTCCATTTTCCGTGTCACCTAAGAACACAGCCTTACCTTGACCTTCCAAAGGAAATTAGCACCGATGGAGAGAGTTTTATCAATGAAAAACATTGGTAGTCTCTATAAGAGTATGATCATTGTTTTTTAATTATTTGTTGGAATATGATCATTGTTTTTTAATTATTTGTTGGAATTCCTTATTTGTTTGTAAAAGTATAATATGTGAATGTGTTTTCATGAAAAATCTACTAATACCATTTTCACATATTAAATTTTTTTTTCTTTGCATTTTACTAGCGCTAGGTTCAAATTTTGAATTTTGTCAAAAAAAAAAATCAAAATTTGACCACACTCATTCTAAAACATTATTCAAGTATAAGCATTTCTTGCCTTCCAAATTTATACACGGTCATTTGCCTACACTACGCTACTACTCCCTCCGTTTCACAATATAAGTCATTATAGCATTTCACACATTGATGTTAATGAATCTAGATAGTATCAATATGAATGTGGGAAATGCCAGAATGACTTACATTGTAAAACGGAGGGAGTAGTACCAAACACCTCATTTAATTATTATCCAATTTTACCCTCTGACTATCCTCCTACCTCCAATTACCTCATATCTACAAACTAACAGGATATCACAATTTTCTTTTCATAAATTTAACCTCCACTAAACTACATTCCGGAACAGATCAGGGAATACTTGGTTTGACAACACGACGAGTAAGAAATTACCACGGCACCACTACGACGACGCATCCCACTGTACCACTCGAGGACCGACCAGACCATCTTGCGTGCGGATTTCTCACCTCTCTGCAGACTGCAGACTGCAGTGCAGGACAAGATCTTCACGGCTGCAGAGCGGGTACCACCCAAATCACAGGAACCGTATATCTGCCTCAGATCAGTTACCCCATAGCTTATTAAGAAATACAAATTAATTTATGGTTAAAATTGTTGTATATTTTTTTAGTGACTTAAAATCCGATGTTAAAAATATCTTTAAATTAACTTTAAAAATTTAAATTTTAGCGTTTACTTTAGTTTATTAGGTCAACCAATACGGCTATCGACCACAGGAAGAGAAGCCGCTCTGCTCTGGCATTTTGCCTGCTGGATCGTCGCTCCCGGCCAGAACGGGCAAACGGACAGGGCTTACTACAAAAGCATTTCAATTTTGAAGCGAGGGAAGCAAGCAAGCAAGCAGAAGGATGGCACTCATCCCGTCCACTCAGATTCAATCCATGCATGACACCGTCGTAGCTTTCAAATATGAGCTCGCGGTTACCTAGTTAATTAAAATCAACTTGTATTAATGTTGACGCCCTTCGTTCATTTAGCATATACGTATACATATATTTATCTGAGACATGTAAGGTACCATATACTGTACACAACGCTTTGGTGAAGTTGCAACTTGCAGCGTGCACAAAACCAATTGAAGTTTGGTTTCATGGTATGAAGTATGCCTGTTCAAATGTGGCTTGTTTTTGGTTTCATTGGTGACGAAGTTACTAAGGCTGCATTTAGTAGTCTCTCTTTCCATCTTCCACTCACCCATTTTTCATAAGCACATTTACCAAATTACTAAACGGTGTAGTATTTATTTTTATAAAAAAATATATAGGAAGTTGTTTTTAAAAATTAAATTATATTAATTTGCGAAAGGGCCTGTAGCCTGATGGTTACAAGAGTCTCAGTAGCACCTGATGTCCTGGGTTCGACTTCTCATGGGAGCGAACTTTCCAGGATTTAACGGCGTTGTGCTTTCAGTGGTAGGCGACGTACCCGACGACAGCGAGGCGCCTGTGGTGACTTCGTCAATCTCTCCAGGATTTGCCGGCCCAGTTTTCGAAGATGCTCATAGGGGTAGGGTTTGCATGCGTGTGTTCATAGGGGTGAGTGCGCGTGCATTGTGAGTATCTGTGTCGTACTGTGTAATTTTTAAAAAATTATATTAATTTATTTTTCAAGTTTTTTAAGTTAATATTTAATTAATAATGCGCTAATGTGTCACTTGTTTTCCGTGTCATGGAGAAAAGGTTCCAACGCAGCCTAAGGATTTCAATGACAACATCTGTAACAAGATGAGTGTAATTTTAACATATTTGAAATGCATGAATCAACAAACTTCTAAGCACATTATTAATAGCCAAATACACCTAATTAAATCTGATATATATTTGCTAGATTATTTCTATAAGAAAGTTTTTGCTAGAAATAATGCTAAAATCGACAAATAAAGGCAAGTGCGGTGGCCTCGCGCTGAAGGTGTTTGGATGGTGATGCCTGCTATTAATGATAGGGACGTAATCATAACACTAGGCCGAAGATTTCAAGCGAAAACCCAGCCTTTTTGAGGAGCGACAGTCCTGATGCTTTTGGGCGGTGCAGTCCCCCCTCCCGGGGGTGGGGGCTTTCGTGGTATCTCTCATTCTTTCTCTGGTGGAATCCTTCAGGTGAAAAACACATCCTAGTTTCCTAATGGCGAGCGACGGCGACATCATCTTCATCTCTCCTTCTCTTCATGGTAGAATTCTTTGGTCAAAAACCACATCCTGATTTTCCAAAATAGACGACGACAGTGTCACAACCTTCCTGGAGGCGTTGTTTAAAGGTTCGTTTCTATCAAACTCTTCTCCAAATGGATTGTTCTCTTAGGACGACACTGTAGCCATCACAAGATAACCATGCCGGTGGAAGAGCAGATCTATTTTTATCTTTCACCATCTCCCCCTCCACCCAAAGGCATGAATGAATTCTCATTAGCAGTGGGTGCTTGTGCGACATAGCTTGTTACTTTTGTTTTCCTTAATTATACCCTACTAGTGCTTTGGTCCTCTTTTTTTTTCACTATATTGATATGAAACCTCGTACTATCACGCATGAACTGTTTTAGAAAAAGGTAAACTACAATACAATAGTATCTTTGTTTTCAAGACTACTCCATTATTGTAGTTTCAAATTTAATCACACATAGCTTACATACATAAAACCTATCAAAGCACAATAATGAAATTCCGGAGGGTTTGAATCATGAGGTAAAATTTCTATTAGATCCACCAGGATGAATCGTATATATTATAAGGAAGAGATACGATAGAAACATGTTAGATCAATGTATATAAGGCACGTTAATAACATTGTACCAATCTTGTTTCAAACACATTTGAAGTATAGCATAGGAAATATTTCATCCTGGTCAAATCCTGTGGTTGTAGTTCTTAAACATAAGTTACGTCACAAACACAGCCATATCAACCACCCATATCAATAAATCCAACTAATACTATAAATGCCGTAAAAATACAATTATACCATCATAAGATGAACATATATATCAATTAATCACTACTAGAATCAGACTAGCATTAAATGGCCATATTAACCATATCAAATCTGGTGGATACAAATTCAATAAATAGAGTAATATCACGAGCAAATCCTCCATAAATGATATCAAAGCTCTACCACATTTATACATTTAAAACTCTCATATCTCAATTACTCAAAATTGCAATCGAATTTAATAGGCACATTCACACATGTAGAAAATCATCTGTCCACATTTGCATCATCACACTTCAAAATCACAAAACCCCCAACCCAACCCAACCCAACCCACAACCACCCCATCGTCACTGACCTGCGGGGCCCCATGAACCAGACATAGCCACTTACAGGTGGGCCCCACCATCCCCTCCCCTCCCGCTTGAGCCTATCCTACCCAGTGCTACAGCCGACGGAAGCCGCCACTCTCTCCGCCTATTTAATCCCCACTCCTCGCCGCCTCCGAGCTCCACCGCCACCGCCACCGCCACCTCCTCCTCGCCACCGGCCAGCCACCGCCGCCGCTTTCCGCCGCCTAACGTTGTTCTCGCTTCTTCGTGGTCTCAGCATTTCCCGCCGAGAATGGCGGCGGCGGGGGCGGTGTTGCCGGAGCAGATCGCGGCGATGTGGGAGCAGGTGAAGGCGCCGGTGGTGGTGCCGCTGCTGCGGCTGTCCGTGGCGGCGTGCCTCGCCATGTCCGTGATGCTGTTCGTGGAGAAGGTGTTACTCTCTTTTGGTCGTCTGTCGGAAATTCAGAATGAAAGTTGAATGGTTGGGCACTTTCGGTTAGACAAGTGTTGCCTGCTGTTTGGAAGTAAATCATCATCACCTGAGCCTGAGCTGCACTTCCCTGACGTTTCTTGTCCGGGACAACTGTGACACTATTTTTCTTAAATTGTCAATCATGACTTTGCACAAATTTCATGATTTTTCACCCATCATCATAGTGCATTGTCAATTTTTTTGTCCTTCTATGAAAAGGATTTGGAATTGAATTCCTTGTTTGTATCGTATTAAACGACAACAACTTGGTTTCTGATAGCAATGCAGTGAAAATAAGTAGTATAACGCAACAATTTTGTCTGTATGTGTTAGCAAAATCCAAGTCAGCCTTTACCATGAAATATATGTAAAGGGGGCTTCAGGTATAGGCTTGAAACACAAGTCAAGCATATGTGCTTAATCACCCGTTTTAGCACCTGCATGATATGAATCATCTGGAGTTATCCCTGGGTAGAAAACGTGCAGGCTTATCATATTGTTCGGCGAGTTGCTGATGGAAGCTTTTTCAAAGTTGGTCCCTTGACTCTACATGTCTGTAAATGAGTTTTATACCAGGGGACCGGGAGCACATTTCTTACCATTTCCTTCATGGTTTACTCCCTTTGCCATGGATATCTTATGATTTTCACGAAACATAAAAGCACCTCATGTTAGGAATCCTCCCCATTTCAGCAGCAAATGCATTGCTTCAAAACAATGAATCCAGTTCCATTTTATTTTTTTAATAGCAAATCCCTGATCATACATTTTGCATCTTTAGTGTATCGTAGATCAGTTGATAACTACGGATCATTCATATATGATTCTGGCCGCTCCATAATTTGCTTATAATTTTATTCTCAAATCAAATGTAAAGATGTTCATAATTACTGCATAATTTCTTCTGCATGATTCTTTGTTCCTGCAAATGTTGTTCTTCTCCTCCCTCTACTTGGCCTCAGATCAAATGATTTGAGGGGCAGAAAACGAAACATGATGGTATTCAGTATCAAAGCTAAGTTTTTTTTTTATTCTTTTGCAGTCATAAAATTTGATGGAATACCAATGCCTGTTGCGGGGTAATTTGCCCTCAATCTGAGGTATTGCCATGAGTATTATCATTTTCTCCCTGTAAATTGCAACAAGGTAATTTGCTGCTAGAAACTTTGCGTATCTATTTTTTTAACACCATACCAGAGTTTCCTGCAGTATATATTACAAATTGATCAATAATTATTGGTTATAACATTTACAAGGTGTTTTATTAAATGGCTGCTTCGTTATAACATGGTGTTCTGTTCATGTGAACTTGTGAAATGGCTGAGAAGGTCTTTTTAGCTAAAGTGCAGTAGTTGTGCTATGTTGTGAAGGGTGAAATGAAGTATTAGCAAAAGGGTGAGACATGGGTTAAAGTTCCAGTGATATGAAATCGTTCATCCCTGTCTTGATTCCTGGAATATGATATTTTTTTCCAAGTAGCTTTGATGAAATGTAGCAATGAGTAAATGACCAAAATTGTAATAATCTTTGTATGGATTTGAACACCATCGATGTGATTTTTTAAATGAACTTCTTGTGTTATAAATGGTTGTTTATTTGTGAATTTGTGGTTATAGTAGTTGTTGCTCCAAATGCCGCCGTAGCATTAGCACGAACATGCTATTATTACGTTGACATATGTTTCATACCAAACTGTTATTTGGGTTTACATTCATGCCCTTGTGCTATGTACTCAAAGGATAGCGGCCAACGTGTACCTTATCTATCTCGTCACCACTCGCCGCTCATCTTCATGCACATAAAATTTTTTAATCCACTTTTTAAGTTTAAATTGTTTACTCCAATTATGAAAAATTGTACTTGAAAATTTTAAATTTTCATTTCAACTTTTAAAACTTTCAACCTTTAAAACTTTCAACCTTTTGATTTTTGTTTGGTAAATATTTAAATTAGAGGGTTGAAAATGCATCTTTTAAATAAATATTGGCGAAAATCCGTTCTATTAAACCCACACAGTATATTATTCTTGCCATGAATATATTTGACAGACGACATAAATTAAATTAAGACTCAACTGCATAGATCATACAAGAAATAGTTTTTGGTAACATGCTATTTTAAAATTCTTTAAAGAAAATTAAAATTACACCGTAGTGTTTAGCACGGACATATCACTAATCCGTTTTAGGTGTGATTTGTATCTGATACTTCATGAAATACCCTGCGGAAGGTTCTAGGTCTCAGTGCAGTCCAATCTTCTAAAGCCATGTAGATACCTGAGTGGCACGTGACAGAAGAGCCTTGCCATCACCAACTTCACCAGCGGCAACAGTAACAAATGCAGGCACATGCACCCAACCCCACATCTCTCGCGAGTGCTATGGAACAGCACCAATTTCTCGCAAATCTAATTATCTCTGATTGGTCCATTTTTACCATTTAACTTTATGCCACGTGTCATTAAAGCATTGGGCAAATGGGTTATCACACCAGTGGCGGATTTAGGATATGGGTGGTCTGACCTAAATTTTTTTTTCCTAAACACATATATACAATGCAAGCATAGATAAAACTAGTAATTAAGTAAAATTTTGATTTAAAGAAGCTTGTATGGCTATGAAAGTCTAAAGAAAATTACCATATTACTTTTTTTTTCTTATCGGGTCTACGTCTTCTAATGACCATGAAAGTGTTCATTATATCCTCTTCATCCAACAAAATCACGTCATGTTGAGTTCGTTTGGTCGGCATTTGGCAAATTCAGAACCTGTAAAACGAGTAGGAAAACAGAATTGAATAGTCTGACGGGTCTGAAATCTGAACCAAGCAAAAAGATCAACCTGAATAATCTCAACTCAGCTGTCAAGCCAGAGACGTCCTGAAAACGATCGAGATGCACTCAAAGTATTGCTGCCACAAGTGATCATGGCTGGCAGCTACTGTACGCAAGAGATGCTTGATTTGATCCAGCGGCGGAGTGCGGACTCGCGCGCGGCGGCGTGGGCGTGGGGGCGCCCGCTCGCGCGAGCGCCGGCGGCGGCGTGGCTCTGTGAAGTGTGAACTGTAATCGCGTGGCGTGGCCGTGGCGTGAGAAAATCAGATGAGATCAGAGTCTCAGAGATCGCCGATCCCGATCGCGTCGTCGCTAGGGCTACGGGCTAGGGGGAGGAGAGAGTCGCGTCGATCAATTCGATACACGCGCGACTCGCGTGTGGGGCCTATGGGCCGTGCGTGCCAGGCGCCGGGAAAGAGAAGCACTACGTCCGTTTCAAAATAAGTGCAGCCGTGGATATCCGTGTCTAACGTGGATATCCGTGTCTAACGTTTGATCGTCCGTCTTATTTGAAAAATTTATAAAAATATTAAAAAAAATTAGTCCCATATAAAATACTATTCATGTTTTATTCCTAGTTATTAGGACCGGACCGGACCGGCGGTTGGACCGGAAAAAACCGGAACCAGGTCCTCCGCCGGTTCGGTCCAGTTAAAAGACCGTATGTGCAAATGACCCGGTATAAACCGGTTGGGCCGGCCGGTTTTTTTCGAAAACCGCTTAAAAGCCGGTCAGAAAACCGGCACTGGACCGCTCAATCGTGGGCGCTACCCCTGCCAGACCACGTGCACGCATGAGAAGGAGGAGAAAATATAGGAAAAAGGGGTGTTTGGTTGGAGTCGAACCCAGGATGGGTTGAATTGAGCCATGGCGCACCAACCACCGAGCTAGGCTGTTACTTGTGTTTAAGTGAATCAGTTATATATTTAACCCTATTGAACCGCATTGAACCAACGGTTCAACCGGTCAAACCAGTGAACCATCGAACCGAGGACCTGACCGGTTCGATGGCCGGTCCGGTCTCAATAACTATGCTTCCTACAACATATGTAACAAGATCAGCCAAAGGGTTGAGTCTTCTTAGCTACTCCCTCCGTCCCAATATACTACAACCTACCCATATGAAACAAATAATAGCCAAATATACCTAATTAAATATGATATATATTTGCTACATTATTTCTATAAGAAAGTGTTTGCTAGAAATTTGCTAAAATCGACAAATAAAGGCAAGTGCGGCGGCCTCGCGCTGAAGGTGCTTGGATGGTGATGCCTGCTATTAATGGTAGGGACGTAATCATAACAGTGGGCCGACGATTTCAAGCAAAAACCCAGTCTTTTTGAGGAGCGGCAGTCCCAATGCTTTTGGGCGGCGTAGTCCCCCCCTCCCACCCCCTCCCGGGGGTGGGGGCTTTCGTGGTATCTCTCATTCTTTCTCTAGTGGAATCCTTCAGGTGAAAAATCACATCCTAGTTTCCTAATGGTGAGCGACGGCGGCATCATCTGCGTCTCTCCTTCTCTTCATGGCGGAATTCTTTGGTCGAAAACCACATCCTAATTTTCCAAAAGAGACGACGACAGTGTCACAACCTTCCTAGAGGCGTTGTTTGAAGGTTCGTTTCTATCAAACTCTTCTCCAAATGGATTGTTCTCTTAGGACGACACCATAGCCATCACAAGAAAACCATGCTGGTGGGAGAGCAGATCTATTCTTATCTTTCACCATCTCCCCCTCCACCCAAAGGCATGAATGGATTTTCATTAGCAGTGGGTGCTTGTGTTGTAGGTGCATGTGCAACATAGCTTGTTACTTTTTGTTTTTCTTGATTATACCCTACCAGTGCTTTGGTCTTTTTTTTCTCACTATATTGATATGAAACCTCGTACTATCACGCGTGAATTGTTTTAGAAAAAGGTAACTACAATACAATAGTATCTTTGTTTTCAAGACTACTCCATTATTGTAGTTTCAAATTTAATCACACAAAGTTTACATACATAAAACATGTCGAAACACAATAATGAAATTTTGGAGGGTTCGAATCATGAGGTAAAATTTCTATTAGGTCCGCCAGGATGAATCATATATATTATAAGTAAGAGATACGATAGAAATATGTTAGATCAATATATGAAAGGCACATTAGTAACATTGTACCAATCTTGTTTCAAACACATTTGAAATATATCATAGGAAATATTTCGTTATGGTCAAATCCTGTAGTTGTAGTTCTTAAACACAAGTTACGTCACAAGTACAGCTATATCAACCACCCATATCAATAAATCCAACTAATACTATAAATGCCATAAAAATGCAATTAAATATGCATAAGATGAATCTATATCTCAATTACTCAATACTAGAATCAGACTAGCATTAAATGACCATATTAACCATATCAAATCTGGTGGATACAAATTCAATAAATAGAGTAATATCACGAGCAAATCCTCAATAAATGATATCAAAGCTCTAACACATTTATACATTTAAAACCCTCGTATCTCAATTACTCAAAATTGCAATCGAATTTAATAGGCGCATTCACACAGGTAGAAAATCATCTGTCCACATTTGCATCATCACACTTCGAAATCACAAAACCCCCAACCCAACCCACAACCACCCCATCTCACTGACCTGCGGGCCCCATGAGCCAGACAGAGCCACTTACAGCTGGGCCCCACCATCCCCTCCCCTCCCGCTTGAGCCTATCCTACCCAGTGCTACAGCCGACGGAAGCCGCCACTCTCCGCCTATTTAATCCCCACTCTCGCCGCCTCCGAGCTCCACCGCCACCGCCACCGCCACCTCCTCCTCGCCCGGCCAGCCACGCCGCCGCCGCATTCCGCGCCTAGCGTTGTTCTCGCTTCTTCGTGGTCTCAGCATTTCCGCCGAGAATGGCGGCGGCGGGGCGGTGTTGCCGGAGCAGATCGCGGCGATGTGGGAGCAGGTGAAGCGCCGGTGGTGGTGCCGCTGCTGCGGCTGTCCGTGGCGGCGTGCCTCGCCATGTCCGTGATGCTGTTCGTGGAGAAGGTGTACATGTCGGTGGTCCTCGTCGGCGTCCACCTGTTCGGCCGCCGCCCCGACCGCCGCTACCGGTGCGACCCCATCGTCGCCGCCGCCGACAACGACACCCGAGCTCGCGACGCCAACGCCGCCTTCCCCATGGTCCTCATCCAGATCCCCATGTACAACGAGCGCGAGGTAACCAAAATTATTCAAATCAATCCGCCATGCATGCAATGCAAACTCAAAATAAAAAAACCAAAAAAAAGAGAGGAAAAAAAGGCACTAAAATGTTTTTTTGGGTTTTTTTTTTGGGTGGCAGGTGTACAAGCTGTCGATCGGGGCAGCGTGCGGGCTATCGTGGCCGTCGGATCGGGTGATCGTGCAGGTGCTCGACGACTCCACTGACCCCGTCATCAAGGTGAGAGCCAGCGTTTTTTTTCTCTTTTTCACTTCATTTAATTACAGCGCTATCTGTCCCCGCGTGTCAGTGACACACAGTGGCGTTGGTCTGGTCCAAGGAGTGAAAATTAATTGTGGCTGTCTGTCCTGACAGTCGCCGCTGCGTGGTGGGGCCACACCATGCCGGCATGATGAGGCGCGTCGTATTCTTCAAAATTTTTTCATCGCCAAGAGCTTTCAAACTTTTTTCATCACGAGAGCTTTCGAATTTTTCACACGGGGAAAAACGTATTGTAGGTACAAACAAATTAGAGGCCATGTCTCTGTTGTCGTAGTCGCAAGAACAAGCGAGTCTACTTTCACTGAGGAATTTTTGGCTGGCTGTATTATTTTAACCCCGAGAAAAAACTTGGATTTTTTTTTTGAGGAAAATATTGGAAGTGTTCTTCTTTTCTTGGCCTAGCTAGGGACAGGGAGGGAGTGACGTGATGCATCATGCAGCGAATTTATATTTTTCTGGTACTAGTACTCCATTTTACACGAAAGTTCATGGGCAACTCGACTGGCTAGCTCCTTGTCCCACCGCACGACTCCCGAGGTGGAACAATCTGAACCATACCGCATTTCACCACTGACCAATCGTTACCAGAATGGTTTACTGGGAATATAAATAATTACTACTAGCAGTAAAAATAACTGGTGGCAAAAGAAGAGTCAGGATTAAATTTAGTTAAAAGCCACTTAATTATAGAGCTTGCTAACAATGAGACGATGAATGCAACTGCAGGAGATGGTGCAGGTGGAGTGCAAGAGGTGGGAGAGCAAGGGGGTGAGGATAAAGTACGAGATCAGGGACAACAGGGTGGGGTACAAGGCCGGGGCACTGAGGGAAGGCATGAAGCACGGCTACGTCCGCGACTGCGACTACGTGGCCATCTTCGACGCCGACTTCCAGCCCGACCCCGACTTCCTCGCCCGCACCATCCCCTTCCTCGTCCACAACCCCGACATCGCCCTCGTCCAGGCCCGCTGGAAGTTCGGTGAGTCAGAAGTCGTAGTTTTTTAGATAATAGATTAAAACCCGACCTCTACATCCTGCACGGATGTACACACAACCAGAAGTCCATAGATGAGTCCAAGTCACATTTAAAAAAAAAACACAAAGTGGCTATTGGTAAAACGATTTTAGTTTTTGAATGGTTGCCTTGGCTCTCGTGTTAATGGATTTGTCTTTGTCAGAAGAATTGAGTGGTTGGTTAGGTTTCTGAATGGTAGTAAGCAGATATAGGAACAGCATAAAAATGGCAGTTCAAAAGGGCCCGGATAAAGCACATGCACCTAGGAGTACACACATACTCCTATAATCAACAGTGAGTGCAGCAGATTATAGGAGATGTTTTAGGAAATGAGTGCACTGCATTAGTTTAGTGTTCACGGCAGTTATAGTAGTTGGAGATAAGGTTAGTTGTTGAAACCAAAGCATGGGAGCAGTACACTTGGAAGCTGGACCTTGGTTTGTGATTTGGGGGATCATGTGCACCTGTGACTTGTAACTGTAGTCCTTTGGACCATGACATTGACATGTGTGTTGTTCTGAAAAAGCTGGAGTAGTATAGTTAAATCTTCTGCATCACTATTGGATAAGGCCGAGTAAAAATTGTCAGTATGGTTGACTGAATTGTTTGACTTATCTTTGGCATTGATGATATAATGCCCTTTTTTAACTATAGTCTATAATATGATATAATGTCCTTTTTTTTAACTATACTATGATATAATGTCCTTTTTAAACTATACTAGTGTAGCACACTGGCCTTGTTTTGGACTTTTTTCTTTTGGCATGGTGATGACATGTTTGTTGCTGCTGACGGTGGTGATGGTGTGTGAGCAGTGAATGCAAATGAATGCCTGATGACAAGGATGCAGGAGATGTCCTTGGATTACCACTTCAAAGTAGAGCAAGAAGTGGGCTCCTCTACACACGCCTTCTTTGGCTTCAATGGTAAAACTTGATCTCAATTCATCTTGTCTTTTTTCTTCTCTCTTGTGGGGCATTATGTGTATCCATTTCTCAGTTCCATGATTCTGCCTCTCCTTCTGTAGAGTACATATGTTTATTTTACTTAATAATGAGAAACTGTTTCGTAATCTTTGGAAAGAAAAAGACATGTTAACCACATCTAAAAATCATATGCAATTGCATCATTCTAGTTTATTCCTTAAAAAGTACAATACCCAGTTAGATCTTACACAAAGCAGAAGGAAAGAGTAGCGCAAGAATATAACACATGCACAAGATTTTCAATGTTGAGAACTTATTTTCTCTAGTAAAAGTCATATTTAGCAGCCTATTTTGTTTTACCCTGCAAAATGTTATGTGAATAGGGACTGCTGGTGTGTGGCGCATATCTGCGATGAACGAGGCAGGAGGCTGGAAGGACAGGACAACAGTTGAAGACATGGATTTGGCAGTCAGAGCAGGCCTCAAGGGATGGAAGTTTGTCTACCTTGGTGATCTCATGGTAAATATGCACTAGTAGCCTAACAATTCATGCAATATCCAATGCATCAATTTGCGCTTCTATATATTACATTGTTATTAAGCTATATAAGGAAGGATGTAACTAACCTGGTAATGTTGTTTGAAGGTGAAAAGTGAACTTCCAAGTACATTCAAAGCATTCCGGTATCAACAACACAGATGGTCCTGCGGACCGGCAAACCTGTTCAGGAAAATGTTGGTGGAGATTGCCACAAACAAGGTCCCTTGCACCAAGCTATATTATGGAAATATTTTATAAGTTATAACACACATGCATCTTGTTGCTAACAAGCCATTGATCTTGATGCAGAAAGTGACATTGTGGAAGAAGATCTATGTGATCTACAACTTCTTTTTGGTGCGCAAGATTATTGGACACATTGTGACCTTTGTGTTTTACTGCCTTGTTGTCCCGGCAACGGTTTTAATTCCAGAAGTTGAGATACCAAGGTGGGGTTACGTCTATTTGCCATCCATCGTCACCATTCTCAATTCTATTGGGACTCCAAGGTGCCAAATCTTCTCCATAGCTTTGCAGTTTTACTTTCAGAATATGAACCCAACCTACAGTTTTACTTCCAGAGCTTTGCAGTTCTGAGCAACCTAAAAATTTACATGAAAATATGCAATGATGCAGGTCATTGCACTTACTTATCTTTTGGGTCCTCTTCGAGAATGTCATGTCACTGCATAGAACAAAGGCCACGCTGATCGGCCTGTTAGAGACAGGCAGGGTGAATGAATGGGTGGTGACCGAAAAGCTTGGCGATGCTCTGAAATTAAAATTGCCAGGTAAAGCATTCAGGAGGCCGCGCATGAGGATAGGAGACAGGTACGCAGTCGAAACATTTTAGTCCTGCATTTTCCAAGTTCCAATCCTTGCAGCTAAACTTTGATCTTGAACCAGGGTGAATGCATTGGAGCTTGGTTTTTCAGCCTACCTGTCCTTCTGTGGATGCTATGATATTGCCTATGGGAAGGGCTATTACAGTCTCTTCCTTTTTCTCCAATCCATCACCTTTTTCATCATCGGTGTGGGCTATGTGGGGACAATTGTCCCGCACTGATTACAGAACCTCGATGAGGCTATCCATCTTGGATCAACGACCGGCTCTGGTTCTTTCCAGTCTCATGGTGTTAGGTATGCAACAAGATGACAGATCAAGCAGGCTTCTCCTGTGTGCAAGTGCAAAGTTTCCTGACAACAATGAAGTGTAAAAGCACTGCAAAACAAGCAATAGATAAGGCTTTTAGCTGCTAGGAATATGCTGTTATGTGCATTACAATTGTGATGATCTAGCAGTCTGTTCAGAGTCTCTGTGTCACCTTAGCAGAATCTGTAGTGGGAAAGATAGGAGTTGTTAAAAGCTTTATATTTTCTGCAAACAGGAAAAAAATCGGAGTTTTTGGTTTTAGCATGTAGCTTTAGTTCTGGGAACAGGAAGAAAAAATAATATGTATTGGTTCCTCAATATGCTCACCTGGTACAAAAGAGAGGCTGTACATCTTTGCTTTAACTTTTCTTTCTCCTAATGTTCAAGTGTAATCTGGGAATATCCATTTGAGATACAGTATTTTGAGGAGAAACAGAGATACTGACACAGAAGCTGACCTCTACTGTTCCATCTCTTGTCTCAGACTCTCTTTGAGTTCACCAGTCACCACACTGATGATTCTGTCATGTGTTTCATTCAGAAACTTCCTCTTCACATGGTACAATCAGTACTGTCTGTCTGCCTGTCTGTATTTCTGTCTCCTGGCAATCCGCACACTGACATTTGATTCTAGTACTGAACTGCTGACATTCGAGGATCTGCATGTGACTCGAGAACAGTGAGGATTTGTATCATGGCTCTGCAAGTCTGCAAGGATCCAAACCACAGACTAGGACCAGATGTCATTTAAAGTGTTCTGAATCTCAATAACATGAACAGGTGATGTGATCTTGTGTTACATAATGCTAGTATTAAGCAAGGTCGTGATCAGTGACTGGGATAGAGCAAAAGGGTAAATACATTACAATGGTGTACCTTCATGTCGTTTGCTCCGGACCTTCTCCCATCTGTTTATCTTGGAGCCAATTTTCTCATGCATCAGATTTCTCCAAGATGCAACTTTTGCAGTTGCAGCCTGAACCCGGCTAATAACAGATCAAAATTGCAGTGGGTCTAGAACAAGGGCACAACAGTTCTCAAGTTGCAAAAAATCTACAGGCCCTGTGATCTCCTTGAACCCTCTTTGAAAGAGGATGCAAAATTTGCAAATGTTCATGAAATTGAGCGAGTGACAACTGACAACTGACAACTGACAATCGATCATTTAGCAGGCTTGTTGCTTCATAGAAGCAACATCTCAAATGATGAAAATGCAATGCCACTTCACATCTCCAATCAGCTCAGCTGCAATGGCTGGCATCATCTCCATCCATAACCGGAGGCACGGACTGCTCGGCGACGGCGGCGGCCAACGCGTTGCAGGCCGCGTATATCGCCGAGCGCTCGTCGTGGTACGAGTCGCCGGCGAGGAAGGTGTGCCTCTTGCCCCGGACCTCGACGGCGCTCCAGGCCGGGTCCTTCTTGATTCCCAGCGACCGCATCGCCTCGTGCGCGCCGGCGACGCTGCCCCACATCTCGCGCGCGGCGTACGCGTTCGCCAGGACGACGTACTTGCCGGCGTTCCCCGGCTGCAGCCGGAAGAAGCGGCGCGCGGCGAGCTCGACCAGCCTCACGTCGCCGTGCTTCCTGCCGGCGCCGAGCAGCGCGCCCCAGACCACGATGCCCTGCAGTCCGGCAGGTTCTTGACGAGCTCGTAGGCGTCGCCGAGCCGGCCGACCCTGGCGAGCATGTCGACCGCCGCCGCGTAGTGCTCGCCCCTCGGCGTGAGGCCGTAGCCCGACGACATGGACGAGAGGTGGCGCAGACCCTCGCCGACGAGCCCGGCGTGCGCGCACGCCGAGAGCACGCGAGGAACGTGACGTCGTTCGGCCGGAGCCCGTCCACCCGCGTCATCCGGTCGAACAGCGCCAGCGCCTCCGCGGCGCGCCCGTGCTGGCCGTGCCCGGAGATGACGGCGGTCCACATGGTGACGTTCCGCGCCGGCGCCGCCGCGAACGCCCGGCGCGCCTCCTCGGGGCTGCTGCACTTGAGGTACATGTCGACGAGCGCGCTGTCGACGAAGACGTTGCCGCCGCCGCCGCCGACGCGCGACTTGACCATGACGCCGTGCACGCGCCGGCCGTGCTCCAGCGCGGCCAGCTCGCGCACGCGCAGAGCACCGACGCGAACGTGAACTGGTCCGGCCTCATCCCCTCGCCCGCATCGACCCAAACATCTCCACCGCCCGCGCCTCCGCGCCGCCGCGCGCGCACCCGGATATCATGGCGTTCCACGCCACGACGCTCCTCTGCGGCATTCCGTCGAACACCTTCCGCGCAACACCAAGCTCATCCGATCTCTGACGTAAAAATCACAGCTTGGTGACGATGTAGACGCCGCCGCCAAACCCCACCGACACCATGCGCGCGTGGATCCTCTTCCCCATCCTCGCGTCCGCCGGTTCACGCATTCCTGCAGCAGAAGCGCTAGGTCCCCTCACCGGGGCACACCGTACTCCGCCACAGGAGACCCACGCCCTAGCGATCGCCGGCGACGCACAGCGACCTCAGCTTCGCGCCAAGCCAACGGAGCCCATGATCCAGCTGCCCAACTCTCTTCTATCCGAATTCGAGCTCGCTCTAATGGCGTCGCATCTCTGCGCCGCTCAGATTAGTAGTGTATACAAGATGAAATCTGAGATCTAGGAGAAATCAGGCTACTACATTTACAACAAAAACTCAATTACAAGATCGAGGATATACAAGCGAAACTTCATTTTTGTTTCGATTCGTCTCCTGTTTTGTCTCTTCTTGTTCTTCTATCTATCTATGGTGGTTTGATTTTTTTTTTTTTTGTATTAGACATAGTAAATCATGCCGACCTCTCGAGGTGGAGGCGTGAGGATGGTGACGCGTAGTTGGCCGCGGCTGTTGCGGCGGAGGAAGTCGTAGCAGAAGTTGATGACCAGCCGCCGGAAGAAGCTGGAGCCGCTCTTGCTTGACGTAGGAGTGGCCAGAGATGAACGCCATGCCGGCCTCGCGCGCGTCCATCAGCTCCTGCAACTCCTCCCGCACGCCGGCGTCCGGCCGCGGGCTCGCCGCCGGCAGCACGAACCGCACCCTCTTCCTCGGCGCCACCACCACCGGCGGCGCGAGGACGGCGACATGATCTCCCTTGCCGCCGCCGCCGCGAGCTGCCTCTGCCGCTGCCGCTGCGCCGACGTGTCCTCCGAGACGGCGCCCCGCGCGCCGTCCTCCTCCATCATCCGATGCTGCCGGAGGGATGACGGACATCCGCTCCTCCTCCCTTCTCCGACTCCTCCGCGCCCCCGCCGCAGACGTTCTTGGCTTGAGAGGCCGCGGGCGCTCGCGCCGGAGCGGATGAACTCCGCGACGCTGCAGACGAGCTCCTTCTCAACTCCGATTCCTGTCCTTTGCACGTCGTGTAGCCGTACCTGACAATGCACCGGTAGATTCTGTACTCCTTGGGGCCAATTCTTCCGACGAGGAACCTCTCCTCCGGCGAGACATGCGGTATCGGGACTTCTTGATGCAAGAGAAGATGAGCACCTGATCATCATCAAGAAGAAGAAGATGATGAGCACTGTAACCAAAATTCTGAATTTCTGAACAATGACAACAACTTCAGAAGGAGAGAAATGATGGCTGATGAGCAAGATTACTTGATGAAATGCAGGTAGTGGTGACGAAATGCGAGAAGATTGCCGGATCCCGGAGTCGAGCTCGGTGTGGATGAGGCCGATGCCGCGGACTCGCGACAATGCCGAGGTTGGGGCTGAGGCCAAGAGCCAGTTGATGGAACCTTGTTCTGGAGATCGAACTCATACTTCTTGATGGTGCCATAGTTGCCAGATGCACATTATCGCCATGAAGATGAAGGCCAGCACAATTGGGACCCAGGCTCCTTCTCTGAACTTGATAGTGATGCTGAGAAGTAGAGTGCCTCAATGGTCCAAGAAGATGATGAAGCCGAATGCGAGAAGATGCTCTTGTGCCAACACAGAACTATCACCAGGACATCAGACATGTCGTGACCAGCATAACGTTATAACGCCAATCCTGTTCAAAGGACAACTATTGCATATCAGACAAATTCCTTACTCATTAGCTTCAGTATGCATAGGTAATTCGAACATGGAATAATCAGGTGGTTTGATATGTCAAAAACTAAAACAAGTGTACATACCTGACGCATTGCCCAGGTGTTTTGTGTCTCTGAAACCAATGGTAATAGCTAAGCACAGTATCATCAGGATCCAATTGATCTCAGGGATGTAAATTTGCCCGTGTACTTTGTCAGATGTGTGAACTATCTTCACCCGAGGAAAGCAGCGAGAGCGTGCACTGCTTGATCATTGAGAATGTGCCAGTGATAACAGCTTGGCTCCCGACAACTGCTGCAAGAATGGCAATTGCCAGAACTGGCCACCTAATTTTCTCTGAGGATGGAAAACTTTAAATATTAATAAACAGACTAGGAGAATGATATAATATCGATTTCGTGTTGATGAAGAATCTGGAGAACATGACTTGCCAGGCACAGACACATAGAACCCGATCCTGAGTCACTTTCAATGATGTGATGCTTACACAGAAAGCAGCTTGCCCCATGTATGCAAGGATCAAGGATGGGTAAACCATGCAAGTAAAAGCAATCTGCAATCAGGAAATGCTTATCAGAGACAAAACTATTGACCGCATGTCCGCATATTGCTACTATGATGAAACCAAGTAAAACAAAACATTGAGATTGCACTCTATTTCATCACCTGTATCGACAGCTGATTAAAATGCCCCAGATCTGCAAACATTGCTTCAGAACCTGAAAAACAACACTCAAGTTAGTAAAGTTGTACACTTCAGAGATCATTGGCATATGTAGAAAATGGTTGTTGATCATAGTACCAGTGATACATAACAATATTCCTCCCAGTGACATCCAACCTCCTCTCTGCGTCTTCTTCAAAAACTTGTACATATAATATGGAGATAACGCTCGATAGACATTGGGCTCCCAATGCACGATATTGTAAACACCAATCATGCTTATACATAGAAGCCATGTTATCACAAGTGTGCAAAAAGAACCCCACCCTGTGGTACCATAGTTGCAGACAAAACAGGCAAACCAGTACAAAACAAACAATAGGAACCTCCACATCTGCAGATTCAAATCAGTAAAAAAAACTTTGCACAGTTAGTAATGGTTAAAAAAGAAACAAAACATATTAGCAAAACAAGAATCAGAATAAAAGCACATGCTTAAATGATTAAAAGTCAAAATAGAGTTTCTTACTCCGCACATTTTATTACTTTCAGCATGTGTAGCTTCCATTTTCCAGAATTTCCGAACCTTATTACCACTAGCTGACCATATTTCTGCCCAGAGTGAACTCTATCCTCTGCCAAAGCCCAAGAGAATATGAACTGAACAAATATAGATTTATATGAACCGCTTATTTAGGAATCGCCAAATCTTTTCTTTCTGTTTCCCACTACAGTTCTTCACAAGAATCACAACTGCTTGAGTAGGGTAGTTCCATTTATTGTAGTCATCAATGCTACTAGATAGAGTATTAATCTTCTCCAGTTCGTAGGCTAATAGCATTATAGCAACAACTGTTAGGCATACATTGACTAACAACAGTACGGAGTTGATTGTTTGGTCCATGCGACCACGCTGCGTGCTCATGGTCATTCCTGTCAAAAACCTTCCTAAATGAATTTGGCACGCAATTGATCATCTAATCTGAGCCGATAAGCTCGCAGGAAACTTCCAAAAGTATCACACCCATTAAGCAAACTGTTCAGACTTCATCAGTTACATAATTCCTGGTTTTACGAACACCAAATTGCACAGAATCCACTCTTGCGTCATCTTACAGGTAAAATTTACTCGAATTGTGTGCACTAGTATGACTGAAACTGCACACTTTTTTCAACTAAAAAACAAGAAACTGCACCCTTTTGAGTTTAGGACCTGAATTATCTAAAAAACTCAGAACATGATATCCAGGAAACAGTAGTGACAAGATGAGGAAGACAAATCTACAATCATATCAAAAGAACAGAAACAATGGAAGGACAAAGCATGTTGGTGTTAGATCCTTACATTTGTGCTGATGCTTTCCATGGACAATTCCAGCCCGGATACCGCCGAGAACACTGCAAAAACAGAACACGCCATCTGAAATCAGCACACGACAACCAAGAACACAAGAACACAAACAAGCCACAAATCAAGCGGGGCGCGCACGCACGAGATGGCCGGCGTGAGCACGCCGTCGCCCATGACCAGCACGTGCCACCAGCCCAGCACGAGGAGCACGCGCTGCAGCACCTTGTGCCGCTCCAGCAGCCTCCTACGCCGGCGGCGGCGCCGCCTCCCCGCCCGCGCCCGCTCAGGCCAGCGCATTGCCGTTCGCCGCGGCTTTCTTGCGGCGCCCGCGTCCAAGAACTGGTCCTCGTCGCCAAAACGCGCTTCGCCGCCGCCGCCGCCGCCAGGCGGGAGGAGCGCGGCGCGGGCGTGGCGGCAGAGGAGGGAGTAGAGGGCGAAGGTGCCGCCCTCGCCGTTGTCGTCGGCGCGGAGGACGACGCAGACGTACTTGAGGAGCGGGACGAGGGTGAGCGTCCAGAAGACGAAGGAGAGCACGCCGAGGATCTCCTCGTTGGTCTCCGAGTGCTGGATGTCCTCCGCGAACGCCGCCTTGTACACGTACAGCGGCGACGTGCTCAGGTCGCCGTACACCACCCCGAGGCTCTGGTACGCCAGGCTCATCGTCATCCGCCATGGCAGCCGCCTCCTCTTGCTGCTGCTCCCTCCCTGCTCCATCCATCCACCCACCCAAATCAAATCACACGCGCACACACACATTAGCAAAGAATCCAAGATCGCACCAAGATTCAACAACACCATGATCAATCAATCAATCACGACCACCACAACCCTCGCAAACCCGACAAGATTAGACCATTAACCATCAAACATGACACGACCTCCACCACACACCCAACCCATACCTTGCAATCGGGAGAACTCGGCGACTCAGGATCCACGGGAGACGGGCTCTTCATTCCTCAATCCCAACACAAGAACAGAGGAAGCAAAACCACTACTCCTACTCCACCTACAGCAGCTACAGGGTTTCTTGGCTCTCTCTCTCTCTCTCTCTCTCTGTGAATCCCTGGGGGTATCAAATCCAACGATTCAGAGGAGACGGTAATGGGGATTATTAGGCGGTGGGAAAATTTGGAGTTATTGAGGTTTTTAAGGGGGTCAAAGCGGAAGCAAAACAGGGGGCACTTTGGAGGGAGGCAGCATTGGCGTGGTGCTGCTGCTGCTGCGACTGTGAGGCAGGGAGGGAGAAGCGGAACAATGAAGAAGAAGAAGAAGAAGATGAGAAGCAGCAGAAGAGAGAGAGAGAAGAGGGCCAGGGAGGATTGGAATATTTGGGAGTGGGACAGCAATACTGGGGGAAACCGAAAAAGCAGCAGTTTTTTTTTCTACTGCAAAATGTACTTCCTGTTTGGCCGGCTCCTCTGCATAGGGTCCTTGTGTGGACTCACAAGGGATGAACTCTTGTTTACATCCTGCTAAAATTGTACTACTTCCTCCATCCCAAATTAGGCTGTGTTGGATACCAAAAGTTCCCACTCCCGATCTCGTTTTCCACGCGCACGCTTTTTAAACTACTAAACAGTGTGTTTTTTTGCAAAATATTTCTGTACGAAAATTACTTAGAAAAATTAATTGATCCATTTTTTAAAAAATAGCTAATACTTAATTAATTACGCGCTAATAGACCGCTCCGTTTTTCGTACGGAGAAGATGTGTTCCCATCCTCATCCTCCAGTACCAAACACAACCTTAGTTATCTTTCTACCATTTAATTTTTGTCTCACAATACTTGTCACTTCCAAGTATTACTCGTCTCATCAATCACAAATCATTCAAATTTCTGTCTATTCTACCCCTCAACCAACCTTCTATCCTTAAACATAATTTTTTTTATAAGGGTATTGTAGTTTTTTATTCTAAACCTTAGAATATGCCAAACAATTTTAAAGGACAAGCAATTTAGGACGGTGGTAGTATACTCCATCGGTCTCAAAATAAGTGTGATGTGATATATCCAAGAATTATAAATTTAGATAGGTATATTTGAAAAGAAACACAACCTAAATAAGATAGTTCATCAAAGCATGATTAATTAAGTATTAAAAAGACTTGGAAATAGATCATTATGATTTTTCTACAGTAAAATTTCAACAAAAATGTTTCGAAAAAAATAACATCGTTTAGTAGTTTGAGAAACGTATACGCAGGAAACGAGGGTATAGTGTTATTAAAAAGTTGTGATGATATTAACACATTATTTTCAGTGATGATCTATTTATAAGAAACTGACAATTAATGTTGTGAAAACGGGTTTCATACTTCTAATAGTAGACGATATCAGGATTTATGATTTGTGCATTAGTTTGGCAGCCATAATACGGTTTCTAGTAGTAGTATGATACGGGTTTGGGATTATGTAATTGTTTTCTAATTAATTGAAAAAATGACCACCTCTTTCAATGTTCTCGTAGTAATTATTGTTTATTAATTTAAAATAAATGTATTGTGCTATTAGGAGACATTTATTAGGTGGCATAGATAGCAGGGCAATAACAGTTTCATGTAGATGCTCTATAAATATAGAGGTTCTGGAATTAGAGGTACTATTGCATTCATATGTTAGTTACACTTGTTTATTGGCCTGAAGCTAATTTTAGTGACAACAAGAGTTCCCAATTGGCATATATTTACTGCCCCTAAACTGGATCAGTATGGGAGATAGTAACCTAGTTGCTTTTGTTTATTGTTGGAAGCATGGATTTGTCATGTGAGGTAGATGTTTCCTTTGTAGATTAAACCTTTTTAGTACAAGTACTGTCAATCATTTTGCTATTAGTGCATGAAAGTAAGATTCAAAGTACTACTAGTTTAGAATAAAACTCGAGAAAGCATCTACTCCTGCATTTTACCCTTACTATATGTCTATATCCCGCGGGTTATTCTTGAAGCGCATAATAACATAAGAAAGTCAACAGGTGAAAGTTTTCTGCATAAATTTTTTTTAATACAATGCAATGCTCCAACCTTTCACCTGTTACATACTATATTTTATTTTTGTTCATATGTTGTTGGGGCTTTATCTATATAGGCATTTTTTTTTTGTCTTTTTTCCACATCTAATGAAATGGCTCACAAAGCTTTTGCATTCTTGGGAGAAACTCCAATCATTTGAGCTAAGACTGATAAGCTATGAGAAAAATTAACTAAACAACCAAAAATATTAAATGAGCAAAACTTTTATACATTTGTTATTAACGATTTGAAAGATAATGTTAAAAAAAGACAACGATGAAATGCATACATGGCAACCTTTGAATATGATTTTAGTGATTAGGGATGCCTCTTTGAATATGTTTTAGAGAACGAACTTACGTGTTATATCGTCTACAGCTTAAATAAACAACATAACCAAAGGTATGTTTATTTCGCTATGATTTGTGTAATTATTATATATTGTATGTTTTTGTTTGCGTAATCGATAAAAAAGGCTCACCACGTGGCACGTTACCGTCACAATTTTTGTTGTACTACTCACCACTACCATTGGCCATGTTCGTTATCGGTAAAGATAAAGATCAATCGTATTTCTTTCTACTACTCTGTCCATTTTAAAATATAGGAGTTTTCGTTGGATGAGACATATCCTAGTGTTCTCTCCTTCTCAAATTGATCATCAAAGGGCCTTTTTAGATCCATTTGGAATGGCAAATGGCATATGGTAAAAGTTTTGGTGGCAAAGATTTGACATTGCAAAAGTACTAGTTGGTGTTTAGATGCATCTTAAAGTTTTACCATTTTAGCACTAAAGAGAGAGAGAAAGAGAGAGGGTGTGGTCCCGGAGCACTTTTTGGCAAAATTTACTACCATGGACTAGCAAATGCCAAATGTCAAATTGCCAACTTTTACTACTAGTGCTTAGATTTAAAATGGCAAAAAGTGCTCTAAAATGGCAAAACTTTTGCCATTTTGGAGGATCTAAACAGGCCCATACAAGTTTATACACAAGACCAAAGTTAATCTAAATCATATCAATCAAGACACCATGCACACATTCTTCCACAATGCATGCATCGATTAAAACACCATGCCAATTACACCTTAGCATTCACATATTCTCCCATGTTGCATTAATTGTATCCTGATGAAATACGTGTCCATGAAGTTATATGATGATCAATTGTTGCATTAATTGTATCCTGATGAAATACGTGTCCATGAAGTTATATGATGATCAATTTGAGAAATTTTGAATTTCATTATATGATGATCAATTTGGGAAGGAGGGAGTATTACAAATCCAAACAGACAGTCTATTTATTGGTGCCATAGTGCCAGATGCACATTATCGCCATGAAGATGAAGGCCAGCACAATTGGGACCCAGGCTCCTTCTCTGAACTTGATGAGTGATGCTGAGAAGTAGAGTGCCTCAATGGTGCCGAAGAAGATGATGAAGCCGAATGCGAGGAAGATGCTCTTGTGCCAACACAGAACTATCACCAGGGACATCAGACATGTCGTGACCAGCATAACGGTTATAACCGCCAATCCTGTTCAAAGGACAACTATTGCATATCAGACAAATTCCTTACTCATTAGCTTCAGTATGCATAGGTAATTCGAACATGGAATAATCAGGTGGTTTGATATGTCAAAAACTAAAACAAGTGTACATACCTGACGCATTGCCCAGGTGTTTTGTGTCTCTGAAACCAATGGTAATAGCTAAGCACAGTATCATCAGGATCCAATTGATCTCAGGGATGTAAATTTGCCCGTGTACTTTGTCAGATGTGTGAACTATCTTCACCCGAGGAAAGCAGCCGAGAGCGGTGCACTGCTTGATCATTGAGAATGTGCCAGTGATAACAGCTTGGCTCCCGACAACTGCTGCAAGAATGGCAATTGCCAGAACTGGCCACCTAATTTTCTCTGAGGATGGAAAACTTTTAAATATTAATAAACAGTACTAGGAGAATGATATAATATCGATTTCGCTGTTGATGAAAGATCTGGAGAACATGACTTGCCAGGCACAGACACATAGAACCCGATCCTGTAGTCACTTTCAATGATGTGATGCTTACACAGATAAGCAGCTTGCCCCATGTATGCAAGGATCAAGGATGGGTAAACCATGCAAGTAAAAGCAATCTGCAATCAGGAAATGCTTATCAGAGACAAAACTATTGACCGCATGTCCGCATATTGCTACTATGATGAAACCAAGTAAAACAAAACATTGAGATTGCACTCTATTTCATCACCTGTATCGACAGCTGATTAAAATGCCCCAGATCTGCAAACATTGCTTCAGAACCTGAAAAACAACACTCAAGTTAGTAAAGTTGTACACTTCAGAGATCATTGGCATATGGTAGAAAATGGTTGTTGATCATAGTACCAGTGATACATAACAATATTCCTCCCAGTGACATCCAACCTCCTCTCTGCGTCTTCTTCAAAAACTTGTACATATAATATGGAGATAACGCTCGATAGACATTGGGCTCCCAATGCACGATATTGTAAACACCAATCATGCTTATACATAGAAGCCATGTAATCACAATTGGTGCAAAAAGGAACCCCACCCGGTGTGTACCATAGTGTTGCAGACAAAACAGGCAAACCAGTACAAAACAAGCAATAGGAACCTCCACATCTGCAGATTCAAATCAGTAAAAAAAAACTTTGCACAGTTAGTAATGGGTTAAAAAAGAAACAGAACATATTAGCAAAACAAGAATCAGAATAAAAGCACATGCTTAAATGATTAAAAGTCAAAATAGAGTTTCTTTACTCCGCACTTCAGAATTCAGCACTTATTTTATTACTTTCAGCATGTGTAGCTTCCATTTTCCAGAATTTCCGAACCTTATTACCACTAGCTGACCATATTTCTGCCCAGAGTGAACTCTATCCTCTGCCAAAGCCCAAGAGAATATGAACTGAACAAATACAGTAATTTAGATGATGACCGGCTTATTTAGGAATCGCCCAAATCTTTTCTTTCTGTTTCCCACTACAGTTCTTCACAAGAATCACAACTGCTTGAGTAGGGTAGTTCCATTTATTGTAGTCATCAATGCTACTAGATAGAGTATTAATCTTCTCCAGTTCGTAGGCTAATAGCATTATAGCAACAACTGTTAGGCATACATTGACTAACAACAGTACGGAGTTGATTGTTGGTGTCCATGCGACCACGCTGCGTTGCTCATGGTCATTCCCTGTCAAAGACCTTCCTAAATGAATTTGGCACGCAATTGATCATCTGATATCTGAGCCGATAAGCTCGCAGGGAAACTTCCAAAAGTATCACACCCATTAAAGCAAACTGTTCAGACTTCATCAGTTCACATAATTCCTGGTTTTACGAACACCAAATTGCACAGAATCCATCATTTGCGTCCATCTTACAGGTAAAATTTACTCGAATTGTGGTGCACTAGTATGACTGAAACTGCACACTTTTTTCAACTAAAAAAACAAGAAACTGCACCCTTTTGAGTTTCAGGTGGACCCTGAATTATCTAAAAAAACTCAGAACATGATGATCCAGGAAACAGTAGTTAACAAGATGAGGAAGACAAATCTACAATCATATCAAAAGACAGAAACAATGGAAGGGACAAAGGCATGGTTGGGTGTTGAGATCCTTACATTTGTGCTGATGCTTTTCCATGGACAATTCCAGCCCGGATACCGCCGAGAACACTGCAAAAACAGAACACGCCATCTGAAAATCAGCACACGACAACCCAAGAACACAAGAACACAAACAAGCCAGCAAATCAAGCGGGGGCGCACACGCACCGGAGATGGCCGGCGTGAGCACGCCGTCGCCGATGACCATGCACGTGCCCACCAGCGCCAGCACGAGGAGCACGCGCTGCAGCACCTTGTGCCGCTCCAGCAGCCTCCTCACGCCGGCGGCGGCGCCCCTCGCCGCCTGCGCCCGCTCAGCGCCAGCGCATTGCCGTTCGCCGCGGCTTTCTTGGCGGCGCCCGCGTCCAAGAACTGGTCCTCGTCGCCCGGCTGCCGCCGCCGCCGCCGCCGCCAGGCGGGAGGAGCGCGGCGCGGGCGTGGCGGCAGAGGAGGGAGTAGAGGGCGAAGGTGCCGCCCTCGCCGTTGTCGTCGGCGCGGAGGACGACGCAGACGTACTTGAGGAGCGGGACGAGGGTGAGCGTCCAGAAGACGAAGGAGAGCACGCCGAGGATCTCCTCGTTGGTCTCCGAGTGCTGGATGTCCTCCGCGAACGCCGCCTTGTACACGTACAGCGGCGACGTGCTCAGGTCGCCGTACACCACCCCGAGGCTCTGGTACGCCAGGCTCATCGTCATCCGCCATGGCAGCCGCCTCCTCTTGCTGCTGCTCCCTCCCTGCTCCATCCATCCACCCACCCAAATCAAATCACACGCGCACACACACATTAGCAAAGAATCCAAGATCGCACCAAGATTCAACAACACCATGATCAATCAATCAATCACGACCACCACAACCCTCGCAAACCCGACAAAATTAGACCATTAACCATCAAACATGACACGACCTCCACCACACACCCAACCCATACCTTGCAATCGGGAGAACTCGGCGACTCAGGATCCACGGGAGACGGGCTCTTCATTCCTCAATCCCAACCTCTCCCAACACAAGAACAGAGGAAGCAAAGCCACTCCTACTCCTACTCCACCTACAGCAGCTACAGGGTTTCTTGGCTCTCTCTCTCTCTCTCTCTGAATCCCTGGGGGTATCAAATCCAACGATTCAGAGGAGACGGTAATGGGGGATTATTAGGCGGTGGGAAAATTTGGAGTTATTGAGGTTTTTAAGAGGGTCAAAGCGGAAGCAAAACAGGGGGCACTTTGGAGGGAGGCAGCATTGGCGTGGTGCTGCTGCTGCTGCGACTGTGAGGCAGGGAGGGAGAAGCGGAACAATGAAGAAGAAGAAGAAGATGAGAAGCAGCAGAAGAGAGAGAGAGAAGAAGAGAAGAGGGCCAGGGAGGATTGGAATATTTGGGAGTGGGACAGCAAAAGAGAGGGGCCAACAATACTGGGGCCTGGGGGAAACCGAAAAAGCAGCAGTTTTTTTTTTATACTGCAAAATGTACTTCCTGTTTGGCCTGCTCCTCTGCATAGGGTCCCTGTGTGGACTCACAAGGGATGAACTCTTGTTTACATCCTGCTAAGGGCTTATTCGGATCGGAGGGTAAACTCAGGAAAAATATAGGATCTGCATTCCTATGGATTCGGGTACTGTAGCAGCATTCGGATCAAAGGAATCCCCTGTAGGAAAATCAGAGGAAATTCGAAGGAAAATTTCCTTGGCCATCCATTCCACAGGAAAACAAACAATCCACTCCAACCTCTTTTTATTTTTCCTGTGCATGGGAACGAGGCAATCAACAAACTAATCTTCACAAGCTTCACTCCTCTGACACATGATGATTTTAGTTAGTGGGTAGGTTCTTTAAAAATTCCTATGTTTTTCCTACGCTCTATCCGAACGCATGTTTATATAGTATTCCTATGTTTTTCAATCCTCTGTTTTACACGTGCATTCCTATCATATTCCTATGATTTTCCTATTCCTGTGTTTTTTCAATCCTCCATTCCGAATAAGCCCTTATACAGGTTCAGGCCTTCTTATTTAAGAAGTAATACCCTACTCCTGTCCGGGGATGATTCCGCCGAGTATGTTATTGATTGTATAAACTGGAAAAAAGATCCTGCCCCGAGAGGCACACGGACCCCTCCTTATATAGGGGAAGAGGTCTGCGTTATAGTGTTATTAAAAAGTTGTGATGATATTAACACATTATTTTCAGTGATGATCTATTTATAAGAAACTGACAATTAATGTTGTGAAAACGGGTTTCATACTTCTAATAGTAGACGATATCAGGATTTATGATTTGTGCATTAGTTTGGCAGCCATAATACGGTTTCTAGTAGTAGTATGATACGGGTTTGGGATTATGTAATTGTTTTCTAATTAATTGAAAAAATGACCACCTCTTTCAATGTTCTCGTAGTAATTATTGTTTATTAATTTAAAATAAATGTATTGTGCTATTAGGAGACATTTATTAGGTGGCATAGATAGCAGGGCAATAACAGTTTCATGTAGATGCTCTATAAATATAGAGGTTCTGGAATTAGAGGTACTATTGCATTCATATGTTAGTTACACTTGTTTATTGGCCTGAAGCTAATTTTAGTGACAACAAGAGTTCCCAATTGGCATATATTTACTGCCCCTAAACTGGATCAGTATGGGAGATAGTAACCTAGTTGCTTTTGTTTATTGTTGGAAGCATGGATTTGTCATGTGAGGTAGATGTTTCCTTTGTAGATTAAACCTTTTTAGTACAAGTACTGTCAATCATTTTGCTATTAGTGCATGAAAGTAAGATTCAAAGTACTACTAGTTTAGAATAAAACTCGAGAAAGCATCTACTCCTGCATTTTACCCTTACTATATGTCTATATCCCGCGGGTTATTCTTGAAGCGCATAATAACATAAGAAAGTCAACAGGTGAAAGTTTTCTGCATAATTTTATTTAATACAATGCAATGCTCCAACCTTTCACCTGTTACATACTACGAGTATATTTTATTTTTTTCATGTTCATATGTTGTTGGGGCTCTATCTATATAGGCATTTTTTTTTTGTCTTTTTTCCACATCTAATGAAATGGCTCACAAAGCTTTTGCGTTCTTGAGAGAAACTCCAATCATGTGAGCTAAGACTGATAAGCTATGAGAGAAATTTACTAAACAACCAAAAATATTTAATGAGCAAAACTTTTATACATTTGTTATTAACGATTTGAAAGATAATGTTAAAAAAGACAACGATGAAATGCATACATGGCAAACCTTTGAATATGATTTTAGTGATTAGGATGCCTCTTTGAATATGTTTTAGAGAACGAACTTACGTGTTATATAGTCTACAGCTTAAATAAACAACATAACCAAAGGTATGTTTATTTCGCTATGTTTTGTGTAAGTATTATATATTGTATGTTTTTGTTTGCGTAATAGAAAAAAAAGGCTCACCACGTGTCACGTTACCGTCACAATTTTTGTTGTACTACTCACCACTACCATTGGCCATGTTCGTTAACGGTTAAGATCAGTACGATGGAGGAGATTACAATATCATTCGTATTTGCTTTCTACTACTCCATTCCTCTCAGAATATAGGAGTTTTCGTTCGATGAGACATATCTTAGTGCTCTCTTCTTTCCAAATTGATCATTATAGGGTCTGTTTAGATACATTTAGAATGGCAAATGGTAAAAGTTTTGGTGGCAAAAAATTTAACATTGCAAAAATACTAGTTGGTGTTTAGATGCATCTTAAAGTTTTGCCATTTTAGCACTAAAGAGAGAGAGAAAGAGAGAGGGTGTGGTCCCGGAGCATTTTTTTTGGCAAAATTTGCTACCATGGACTAGCAAATGCCAAATTACCAACTTTTGCTACTGGTGTTTAGATTTAAAATGGTAAAAAGTGCTCTAAAATGGTAAAACTTTTGCCATTTTGGAGGATCTAAGAGCAAGTTTAATAGTATAGCCCACTACTAGCTCCAATTCATCTATAGCCAACCTAATAGTCAATTCATACAATAGTTGCTTACTATACTATTGATATATGGTCCCACCTGTCATATACATACTGCGTCTTGGAGTCCGCGCTGCAGCTGGCTACAAATCGCTAGCTAGCTGTAAACATATTTTAATGAGATAGAGAAGAGCAGCAGGCTACAGATCTGTAGCCAGCTGCAGCGCGGACTCCAAGACGCAGTGTGTACATGACAGGTGGGACTATATATTAATAGTATAGTAAGCAACTATTGTATGAATTGGCTATTAGATTGATTATAGATGAATTAGAGTTATAGTGGGCTATACTATTAAACTTGCTCTAAACAGGCCTATACTGGTTTATACACCAAGATCAAAGATAATTTAAATCACATCTATCAAGACACCATACACACATTCTTCCACAATGCATGCATAGATTAAAATACCATGCCAATTACACCTTAGCATGCACACATTCTCCCATGATGCTGCATTAATTATATTATGATGAAATCCGTATCCATGAAATTATATGATGATCAATTTGAGAAATTTTAAATTTCATTATATGATGATCAATTTGGAAAGGAGAGAGTATTACGAATCCAAACAGACAGTCTGTTTATTTGTAGTACTATAATATATCACATCCAATTAAAACTTCTTATCACCGTGACACCAAGTCGGCAAGTCGCAAAGTTAAAAACATGGGAGTCCACAGCCCACTGTACGCATAGAATCCTTCCTCAATCCTGTGGGAGGGGGGGGTGGGCACTTTGGAGGGAGGCAGCATTGGCGTGGTGCTGCTGCTGCTGCGACTGTGAGGCAGGGAGGGAGAAGCGGAACAATGAAGAAGAAGAAGAAGATGAGAAGCAGCAGAAGAGAGAGAGAGAAGAAGAGAAGAGGGCCAGGGAGGATTGGAATATTTGGGAGTGGGACAGCAAAAGAGAGGGGCCAACAATACTGGGGCCTGGGGGAAACCGAAAAAGCAGCAGTTTTTTTTTTATACTGCAAAATGTACTTCCTGTTTGGCCTGCTCCTCTGCATAGGGTCCCTGTGTGGACTCACAAGGGATGAACTCTTGTTTACATCCTGCTAAGGGCTTATTCGGATCGGAGGGTAAACTCAGGAAAAATATAGGATCTGCATTCCTATGGATTCGGGTACTGTAGCAGCATTCGGATCAAAGGAATCCCCTGTAGGAAAATCAGAGGAAATTCGAAGGAAAATTTCCTTGGCCATCCATTCCACAGGAAAACAAACAATCCACTCCAACCTCTTTTTATTTTTCCTGTGCATGGGAACGAGGCAATCAACAAACTAATCTTCACAAGCTTCACTCCTCTGACACATGATGATTTTAGTTAGTGGGTAGGTTCTTTAAAAATTCCTATGTTTTTCCTACGCTCTATCCGAACGCATGTTTATATAGTATTCCTATGTTTTTCAATCCTCTGTTTTACACGTGCATTCCTATTATATTCATATGATTTTCCTATTTCTGTATTTTTTTAATCCTCCATTCCGAATAAGGCCTAAAATTGTACTTTCTCCCTCCCAAATTGTACTTTCTTGTTTTCCACGCGCATGCTTTTCAAATTGCTAAACAGTACGTTTTTTTTAAATGTTTCTATACGAAAGTTGCTTAGAAAAATTGTATTGATCCATTTTTTAAAAAAAAAATTAGCTAATACTTAATTAATCACGCGCTAATAGACCGCTCTATTTTTCGTGCGGAGAAGATATGTTCCCATCCTCCAGTACCCAACATAGCCTTAGTTATCTTTCTACTACCATTTAATTTTTGTCTCACAATTCTCATTAATCACATATCATTTAAATTTCTGTCTATTCTACCCCTCAACCAACCTTCTATCCTTAAACATATTTTTTTATGAGGGTATTGCAGTCTTTTATTCTAAACCTTAGAATATGCCAACAATTTTAAAAGACAAACAACTTAGGATGGTGGTAGTATACTCCATCGGTCTCAAAATAAGTGCGATGTGATATATACAAGAATTATAAATCTAGATAGGTATATTTGAAAAGAAATACAACCTAAATAAGATAGTTCATCAGAGCATGATTAATTAAGTATTAAAAAGACTTGGAAATAGATCATTATGATTTTTCTACAACAAAATTTCAATAAAAATGTTTCGAAAAAAATAACATCGTT
Organism: Oryza longistaminata; assembly: GCA_009805545.1. Lineage (NCBI taxonomy): Eukaryota > Viridiplantae > Streptophyta > Magnoliopsida > Poales > Poaceae > Oryza > Oryza longistaminata. Next base: position 24,240,431 of record CM020182.1, on the reverse strand, counting down.
TAGTAGTATGAGAAACATATACGGGGAAAACGAGGGTATAGAAATTGGGAAAAGTGTAGAAAGAGCACATCCTTATAGTGTTATTAAAAAGTTGTGATGATATTAACACATTATTTTCAGTGATGATCTATTTATAAGAAACTGACAATTAATGTTGTGAAAACGGGTTTCATACTTCTAATAGTAGACGATATCAGGATTTATGATTTGTGCATTAGTTTGGCAGCCATAATACGGTTTCTAGTAGTAGTATGATACGGGTTTGGGATTATGTAATTGTTTTCTAATTAATTGAAAAAATGACTACCTCTTTCAATGTTATCGTAGTATTATTGTTTATTAATTTAAAATAAATGTATTGTGCTATTAGGAGACATTTATTAGGTGGCATAGATAGCAGGGCAATAACAGTTTCATGTAGATGCTCTATAAATATAGAGGTTCTGGAATTAGAGGTACTATTGCATTCATATGTTAGTTACACTTGTTTATTGGCCTGAAGCTAATTTTAGTGACAACAAGAGTTCCCAATTGGCATATATTTACTGCCCCTAAACTGGATCAGTATGGGAGATAACCTAGTTGCTTTTGTTTATTGTTGGAAGCATGGATTTGTCATGTAAGGTAGATGTTTCCTTTGTAGATTAAACCTTTTTAGTACAAGTACTGTCAATCATTTTGCTATTAGTGCATGAAAGTAAGATTCAAAGTACTACTAGTTTAGAATAAAACTCGAGAAAGCATCTACTCCTGCATTTTACCCTTACTATATGTCTATATCCCGCGGGTTATTCTTGAAGCGCATAATAACATAAGAAAGTCAACAGGTGAAAGTTTTCTGCATAATTTTATTTAATACAATGCAATGCTCCAACCTTTCACCTGTTACATACTATATTTTATTTTTGTTCATATGTTGTTGGGGCTTTATCTATATAGGCATTTTTTTTTTGTCTTTTTTCCACATCTAATGAAATGGCTCACAAAGCTTTTGCATTCTTGGGAGAAACTCCAATCATTTGAGCTAAGACTGATAAGCTATGAGAAAAATTAACTAAACAACCAAAAATATTAAATGAGCAAAACTTTTATACATTTGTTATTAACGATTTGAAAGATAATGTTAAAAAAAGACAACGATGAAATGCATACATGGCAAACCTTTGAATATGATTTTAGTGATTAGGATGCCTCTTTGAATATGTTTTAGAGAACGAACTTACGTGTTATATCGTCTACAGCTTAAATAAACAACATAACCAAAGGTATGTTTATTTCGCTAGATTTGTGTAATTATTATATATTGTAGTTTTTGTTGCGTAATCGATAAAAAAAGGCTCACCACGTGGCACGTTACCGTCACAATTTTTGTTGTACTACTCACCACTACCATTGGCCATGTTCATTATCGTTTAAAGATAAAGATCAATCGCATTTCTTTTCACTACTTCCACCATTTTAAAATATAGGAGTTTTCGTTGGATGAGACATATCTAGTGCTCTCTCCTTCTCAATTGATCATAAAAGGCCTGTTTAGATCCATTGAATGGCAAATGGCATATGGTAAAAGTTTTGGTGGCAAAGATTTGACATTGCAAAAGTACTAGTTAGTGTTTAGATGCATCTTAAAGTTTTACCATTTTATCACTAAAGAGAAGAGGAAAAGAGAGAGGGTGTGGTCCCGGAGTCTTTTTGGCAAAATTTACTACCATGGATTAGCAAATGCCAAATGTCAAATTGCCAACTTTTACTTACTAGTGCTTAGATTTAAAATGGCAAAAAAGTGCTCTAAAATGGCAAAACTTTTGCTATTTTGGAGGATCTAAAACAGGCCCATTACAAGTTTTATACACAAGACCAAAGATAATTTAAATCATATCAATCAAGACACCAGGCACACATTCTTTCCACAATGCATGCATCGATTAAAACACCATGCCAATTACACTTAGCATTCACAATTCTCCATGTTGCATTAATTGATCCTGATGAAATACGTGTCCATGAAGTTATATGATGATCAATTGAGAGAAATTTGAATTTCATTATATGATGATCAATTGGGAAGGAGGGAGTATTACAAATCCAAACAGACAGTCTATTTATTGTTAGTGTACTAGAATATATCACATCTAATTAAAACTTCTTATCATCGTGACACCAAGTCGGCGAGTCGTAAAGTTTAAAACATGGGAGTCTCACAGCCCACTGTACGAATAGCCTCCCCGCATAGAATCCTTCCTCAATCCCGTGGGAGGGGGGGGGGCACAATCTCCCTACGCACGCACGCGCGGGGGCAAACGCACCCACCACCCTAGTCTCAGCCAAAGGCGGCCCCACAACCCCGGCAATCCGACGTGGGCCAGGCCATCGGGTGACGCTGGCTAGGTGGAGCAGTCGTAAGAACAGGTACAATAGCAAACTATTAGCCAGCTGTAAACATATTTTAATGAGATAAAAGACGAGAGAGAAGAGTAGCGGGCTACAGATCTGTAGCCAGCTGTAGCACGGACTCCAAACGCAATGTGTGTATGACAGGTGAGACCATATATTAATAGTATAGTAAACAACTATTGTATAATTGGCTATTAGATTGGTTATAGATGAATTGAAGCTAGTAGTGGGCTTACTATTAAAAAAATAAGAAGAAGAGAAAGAGAAGACAGCTTCGGTGGAAGTGCGTGATATGCGAGTGCGCTTCTCACTCGCCGCGCGGTCTCGCCTCTCGTTCTCCTCCTCCTCGCGTGGGCGGCGTGGCGCCGCGTCCCCGCAGCCGCAGCCGCAGCCGCAGCCGCCACAGGTGTCGCGCGCGCGCCCGGGCGGTGGACCCATCCGGTGGTGGTGCCCCTGGACAGTGACCTGGCTCTCGCTCGATGCGACGCGAGACGACGACGCGTTGCGGAAGCCGCTTTTTTTTTTTTTTTCCTTTTTTCACTTTCACCGCCCCACGTCGCCGCACGGGTGGTCGGCCTCGGCCGGATCGGATTATCGGAGCAACTGGTTGTTTTTTGGGTGCGCTTTTGCCTGTATTTTTTTTTTTACCCGCGAGCCGAGCGACGACGGCGACGCGGTGGCGGAATTCGGCTGGATCGGGTTTGGACGTTTGCTCGCCGGAGTTTATTCGCACGGCGGCGGTGGGTGGTTAACGTCCCGGATTCGTACTTACAGTATATAGACGATTGAACATCTACTCTCTCTCTCTCTAAATATTTGACATCATTAAATTTTTGTTTGATACTTCGTCTATTTAAAAGTAATTATTAATTTTCCTATCATTTGATTCATATAAATATACTTTTATGTATACATATAGTTTTACATATTTCATAAAAGTTTTTAATAAGACGAACGGTCAAACATGTTTAGAATAGTCAACGTTGTCAAATATTTTGGGACGAAGAGAGTATATACTAGTACTACTTCAACGGGCTTAAGAAAAGGTCGCGGAACTCCTGTCATGCACGATCAACACTGACAGAGAAACTAATACTAAGATACACCCTCCGTAAAAATAAAAACCATTCCTAGCTACGAAGATTCATGGCTAGAGTTGGACATTTTTTGACGGAAGAAGGCTCCCATCGTCTCTCTTATTCATGGAATAAGCTAAACAACATATTTGAAAACAGAAAATAATTTGATAATAATACGTTGAAAATTTAAATTTTGGCTGATAACCATAAGCGAAAATACGAGGTCCAAAATATACTCCATCAACTTAAAAAAAAGAAACATGAAGTCTGATATTCGGTACGGTCTTCGTTATGTGTGAAAATTTCATTTTGTTGTAGTATACCTGTAGAATTAGTATAAGTGTACCTGTAGAGTTAGCCTCCATTTCAATTCTAGATTTATTTATTTGGGGATGAAATAAGTATGTTACATTATATTACACTATAAACAAAAGGATATGTAGCCGAATTGTCTTCTCTTTTAGATGCCAAAAGAAAATAAAAAATCAGGATTGGGTAGTGCATCAACATCTTCACGTAGCATTCGTTTCCTATTTAGTGCCACCGAGTTTTGGCACCTTTGCATGGACAACTTCATTTTCCAAGCAATTATCTCCACCTTTCTTCTCCAACCAATACATATAGTATTAAAAAATAATTTACCCTAAAAAATAATATCTTCATATATATACACCAGAAAATCTTTATTATACCATGATGTCAGTGGAGCTTTGTAGATATAAAGCTTTTGATATGATATTCTACACAACTCTACCAACAAGGAGTCACCAAAATACCAAAGCATATCTCTTCCGGCCATTGACAATGAATATTGATTAGGTTCCATCTCCTTCTGATGTGACCTAATTTGGTCCTACCTCCAATATATTGTTTTCATGTGCCCTTGCTAGGGTGACCATCCTACTTTTGGTCCAATGTTGGCCGACCCACCAAGGTCAGTTGTGACCAAGCATTGCGTGTGCCTAGGTCACACCCCTGTATGTTTATTAGTAATATTTTTTTTTAAGCTTTAGAACGTCCAAGTTTTATATACGTATATCTCAATGTACTGATTAATGTAGTGCCATGACAAACACATTGTTGAGTGTTTGCCATCTTCTTCTATTTTTGTTATTGTTAGTTTATTTGTAACATACGACCAATTTAGAGTGACATACAACTATAATAGTATAATGTTGTTAAAAGGAACACTTCTAGTTCAGCTCGATTTGTGCGGAAAAAAAGGATGTTTTGGGTAAAACGAGAACATGGCATCATGTTAGGCATAGAAAAATTTAGGACGTACTCCCTCATTCCAAAAGTCCAATAACTATTTCATTCTTTAGTTTTTCCAAAAGTCTAAGTCCTATTTGTAGTCATTATATGCTAAATTAAATTGTTGATAGGAACCCAAGAAGCTATTTTAATGCTTATTGGTTACATGTTCATTGGTTTTGTCACATGCTGAATGAATTAATTGCTTCTTGGTCTTGGTGAAAAAGAAATATGACTCAGATTTTTGGAAGGAGGGAGTACTACATTAGAACACTCTGAAAAACTCTATTTCTTCTAATATACTGACGTGCAATTCTTTTGCGTGTTTTCGAAAAAAACTTTAGAACACAAAAGAATTTTCTTGGTTTTTACGTTCTGCAAGGACCAAACTGACTCATGTAAAATTTACACATTCCAGATTGCCTTGATATCCAAAGTGCTTATACAATTTAGGATTATTGTCACAGATTATATGCTCCATACCTCGAGAAATATATTATCTGAAAAAACTTTCTTCTACTGCATTGATTAAATTACATGTTCTGAACTATTTGATAAGTTCATTTTTATAGTATTTAATTTATCTCTATAGTTAAGTTAAAATTCGTGGCAATAATCTAGTGAAAAATTTGTTTCATGGCCTTACCTTTATACATTTTCACTTGATCCAAAGTTTTTCTTTAAACTTCCAATTTTTCCATCACATCAAAATTTTCCTACACACATAAAATTCAAACTTTTCCGTCACATCGTTTAAATTTCAACTAAATTTCTAATTTTAGCGTGAACTAAATACAACCTTTGTAGTGCTATCACAATTTCTTTAAGAAGGGACTCCAATCTTGAGAACCACTGACTTTTGGGTGCGAAATTTGTCTGCATCCACTGGCTGTGCCAACTGCCAATGTCTTAAATGTGCACACGTTTTCTATAGTCAGGCTGCTGCACGCTTTGGTCATCAGTCATCAGTCATCACATCTTCATGTAGGAGTACTACGTAATGCATACTAGTACAAAATAGATTTATTTAGTAGTGCCCCTTTCTAGTGCTCATGATGATTAGCAGATGAAGGTAGTATCCGGCCTCACCTACATCTGGGGCAGAACAGTGTAAAGCAATCTTAAATTAAGTACTCCGACTTAATTTAATGAACATCAACTAGTAATCATCAAAGAATGAGGACAAAGGTGTTTGCCTCAAAGCATGGCCCAAAAAAGTTCTCCCTTTGAATAAAACAGTGGAAAACGATGCAAAATCCAAATGGCATATATTCTTGGTTAATTCAAATGCATGGGTGAGATGCCTTAATTCTCAAACAATATAAAGATACTGACACACTTGGTTACAAATACATTAAAGAGGGTATTTCTATTCAGAGATGTCATGACTTTGTATTTGCCCATACTCCATAGCGAGGCTTTTTGTTTTCATGTGCCCTTGCTAGGGTGACCATCCTACTTTTGGTCCAATGTTGGCCGACCCACCAAGGTCAGTTGTGACCAAGCATTACGTGTGCCTAGGTCACACCCCTGTATGTTTATTAGTAATATTTTTTTTAGGCTTTAGAACGTCCAAGTTTTATATACGTATATCTCAATGTACTGATTAATGTAGTGCCATGACAAACACATTGTTGAGTGTTTGCCATCATCTTCTATTTTTGTTATTGTTAGTTGATTTGTAACATACTACGTACCAATTTAGAGTGACGACATAACTATAATAGTATAATGTTGTTAAAAGAAACACTTCTAGTTCAGCTCGATTGTGCGGAAAAAAGGGATGTTTTGGGTAAATCAAGAACATGGCATCATGTTAGGCATAGAAAAATTTAGGACGTACTACATTAGAACACCGAAAAACTCTATTTCTTCTAATATACTGACGTGCAATTCTTTTACGTGTTCGTGAAAAAAAACTTTAAACACCAAAGAATGATTTTTACGTTCTGCGAGGATCAAACTGATTCATGTAAAATTTACACATTCCAGATTGCCTTGATATCCAAAGTGCTTATACAATTTAGGATTATTGTCACGGATTATGTGCTCCATATCTTGAAAAATATTTTATCTGAAAAAACTTTCTTCTACTGTATTGATTAAAATTACTTGTTCTGAACTACTTTGATAAGTTTATTTTTTATAATATTTAATTATCTCTATAATTAAGTAGAAGTTCGTGGTGGCAATAATCTAGTGAAAAATTTGTTTCATGGCCTTACCTTACAGTTTGTAGTGCTATCACAATTTTTTTAAGAAGGGTCTCCAATCTTGAGAACCACTGAGTTTGCAGGTGCGAAATTTGTCTGCATCCACTGGCCGTGTGTCTTAAATATGCACACGTTTTCTCTAGTCAGGTTGCTGCATTCTTTGGTCATCAGTCATCACATCTTCATGTACGTAATGAATACTACAAAATAAATTTATTTAGTAGTGCCCCTTTCTAGTGCTCATGATGATTAGCAGATGAAGGTAGTATCCGGCCTCACCTACATCTGGGGCAGAACAGTGTAAATCAATCTTAAATTAAGTACTCCGACTTAATTTAATGAACATCAACTAATCATCAAAGAATGAGGACAAAGGTGTTTGCCTCAAAGCATGGCCCAAAAAAGTTCTCCCTTTGAATATAACAGTGGAAAACGATGCAAAATCCAATGGCATATATTCTTGGTTAATTCAAATGCATGGGTGAGATGCCTTAATTCTCAAACAATATAAGGATACTGACACACTTGGTTACAAATACATTAAAGAGGGTATTTCTATTCAGAGATGTCATGACTTTGTATTTGCCCATACTCCATAGCGAGGCTTCTATTCTTTGGGCTGTGTGCATACTAAGTTGGTGCAGAAGTTATTTCATTACTTGATGAAATATCCATTATATTAAAAATAGGATTATCATTTTTAATTTCATGTTTTTTTTTGAAAGTAGCCCTGAGATTTGATAGAGATGTTCTTTCAAACCACTGCTTGTTAACAGTTGGATCTGCCAATGTTTTTCTCAAGGACACATCATAAGATACCTACAAACAACCGGTGAAGGATACATCAACTGACTTAGGAGGCATCACCCCTTTGGAATATATGGCACTCTTGATTCGCATTTTTTTCATGTCCCTTAGCTAATGGAATTGAGTGCAGTGTATCAGGCGGATGAGAAATGCGTTGATCTGTTCTTGCACAGCTGGGGTGAACATTTTTCTAACTGCGATCTGATAGTAGTCTTCTAGAGGATCAAGCCCAGGTGAACAATGTTTTATGATGTTTGATTGCGACAATATTTGTAAAAAATAATTCAGAGCAATACAAATGGACAAAAAGAAAACTATTACTTAATGGGAACTGTCCATGCATCTACCTAATTTCCTGCACCATCTAACTAATTTAAGTGGCTATTTCCACTATTTAATTAGGCCCCTTTAGAACACACAGGAAAAGTAAAAGAAAGGAATAGGAACAATACATTATTTTGGTAGAAATATATATAAAAAAAGAAATACAAAACATAGGAATGGCCATTTTGAAAACTGCAGGAGGAAATTTAATGACAGATAGACTCAAAGAAATTTTTCTAAGAAATTATAGCTCTCGTTAATTTTCCTCTGAAATCTATATGCATTGAGCGTAAGGGGTTTCGTACGATTTGGAAAGCTCAATAATCTTTTGTTTCAAAGTGATAAATAGGAAAATTTTTTATAGGATTAGAATGCTACAAAAATTTCTGCATAAATTCATTGTTTCAAGGGTAAGGAGACTTTGTATTTGCCCATACTCCATAGCGAGGCTTCTATTCTTTGGGCTGTGTGCATACTAAGTTGGTGCAGAAGTTATTTCATTACTTGATGAAATATCCATTATATTAAAAATAGGATTATCATTTTTGATTTCATGTTCTTTTTGAAAGTAGCCCTGAGATTTGATAGAGATGTTCTTTCAAACCACTGCTTGTTAACAGTTGGATCTGTCAATGTTTTTCTCAAGGACACATCAATAAGATACCTACAAACAACCGGTGAAGGATACATCAACTGACTTAGGAGGCATCACCCCTTTGGAATATATGGCACTCTTGATTCGCATTTTTTTCATGTCCCTTAGCTAATGGAATTGAGTGCAGTGTATCAGGCGGATGAGAAATGCGTTGATCTGTTCTTGCACAGCTGGGGTGAACATTTTTCTAACTGCGATCTGATAGTAGTCTTCTAGAGGATCAAGCCCAGGTGAACAATGTTTTATGATGTTTGATTGCGACAATATTTGTAAAAAATAATTCAGAGCAATACAAATGGACAAAAAGAAAATTATTACTTAATGGGAACTGTCCATGCATCTACCTAATTTCCTGCACCATCTAACTAATTTAAGTGGCTATTTCCACTATTTAATTAGGCCCCTTTAGAACACACAGGAAAAGTAAAAGAAAGGAATAGGAACAATACATTATTTTGGTAGAAATATATATAAAAAAAGAAATACAAAACATAGGAATGGCCATTTTGAAAACTGCAGGAGGAAATTTAATGACAGATAGACTCAAAGAAATTTTTCTAAGAAATTATAGCTCTCGTTAATTTTCCTCTGAAATCTATATGCATTGAGCGTAAGGGGTTTCGTACGATTTGGAAAGCTCAATAATCTTTTGTTTCAAAGTGATAAATAGGAAAATTTTTTATAGGATTAGAATGCTACAAAAATTTCTGCATAAATTCATTGTTTCAAGGGTAAGGATGCCTTAACTTCAAGGGCCTAAATACATTTTCCACTATTTCCACAGAGATTTTAAATCCTACAAGAACAATAAAAGGGAAGAAATAAAGAACACCATCTTTTCTTTTGAGGAATACGCAAAAGGTATTCGTATCATTGCATCAAGACTTATTCTGCTACTATATTTATTTATTTAGCATAGCAGTTGGCAATGCAGGTGCAGAAGTTGCACGGTTGTGTGCTTTGCATATACCCTTAAAATGCACCACCAAATCTGATTAACAAACGAAACCAATGACGATCACACCTACCTAACCCCAACTTTGGTACGACAAACAGCGTACAAGTTTTGATGCCTCTGTCCGTTTATTCAGTCTGAGAAGAAACTGAATTAGAGATCAGGAAACCATCAGCATTCAGCAACTCCTTCCCTAATTAAAGTAGACTTTCTAGATGAACAATCAGCACATTATTTATGCATGCTGGTAGATTAATTACTAAAATTGCTGACAAATGATACCGAACCTTTTGCCAAAACGTGAACCACTGCAATTCCCCAAAAGCCACTGAAAAGCTGTACCGTGCCTTGTATTAGCCAAACTGAACTGGTAAACCTTAAAAAATAAGTTAAGGAGAAAACGAAAGCCGATCTGAACTATCGAAGTATATAATGAAGGCATTAGGTATCTTGGCGTCACTCTGAAGATAACAAATTCATGGCCGGTGATATGATCTGATCTCAGCAGATAAAAATTATACGGTCTTACAGCCACAGACAGTTGTGCTTAGCGTCAGCATGTGGTTAGAAAAACTCGAATTTTTAAATTTGTGGTTATGTAGCATCCTATTATGGCCAGGAGCAGTGTATTGGTCATGTCTTATTTCAACGAGTTCGTTTTCACTAATCTTCTTCTTTTTTTTAAAAAAAGTAATTTTACTACTACCTTCATGTTTAAATAAACGATGATATTAGTTTTTAGACGTTTGCTCATTCTTTTTATTAAGAAATATATACAAATTTATAAAATTATTACTTAAAGTATATGTAATAATAAAACAAGTCACACCAAAATAATAATACTTACATTTTTCTATAATTTTTGATAAAACAAATAATCGAACGTACATATATATATCTAAAAGTTGACAACATCATATACTTTTTTAAGAACCACTTAAATGTATCAACCGCAGAAAAACTCAGTTTGATACACTAGGATGGCTTGATACTGAGTGTATCAACTTTTTTAAAAAGTGTATCAACCGCAGATACTTGAGAAAACCGTCATATACTAGGATGGCTTGGTATCTTCTAAGTATCATAAAAACTCAGTTTTAAGCAGGGGAGTATACCTACGTACACCGCACCGGGTAGATCATGTCTATTTCCTGTTCTTTTATGTTCTTCTAGACTATGTTAATTATTGCAAAATCACTCAACAATCAGACTATTACTTGGATATACAAACCCAAGGTATTTTTGTTGTAAGTTTGCCACTGTTCCCAAGTTATCAAGTATGAGCAGAAAACACTGTTGCTAAAAAGAAGAAAAAACAATCAACCTCCATACTGCTCTAATGTTCTATGGCCAGCACATATATCGGATGACACCAGAAATAATCATAGAGTATTAATTAGAATAATGAGGATCACAGACAAAAACGTGCAAGGAGGCACGCAGCAAAGCGAGATTGCAGATGGACACCCTGTAGTGTCCCTGAAAATGTCTCGTTTTCCCTGACATGAGCTCAACTACTGCCTGGGCATTGCTGCTTCTGCTCCTGCAAGCTGCATGCTGAAATGTACTATATGAGGATGATCACATCTTCATATATGCAGGGCTGTCCTGGATCCATTTGTTTAGTAGGATGATCCATGGAATTAAGAACTGGAATTATTGGAGAGGGATTTCTATACTGACTGAATCTTTATATTCCATCCAATATTTTCCAACAAGATACAGTACCTGTATATTATTATATCATGATTATCCCTTGATTTATATTACTTGCTCACCATTTGGCCACAGAAGATTTTGTTAGGTTGCAACCAGAATATCTAAACCAAATCACGCTTCCGTGTACATCATAAGCTGAATCATGACACGCATGTTTCCTACATATGTCCACAAGGTATCAGTATTTCAGAAGGAATTGCCTGGAAGAGAAACGACCAGAATTAACGGGAGCTATCTAGCAAAACAGAAAGAAAAGGCACTCAGCTATCTCACCCTGCAAAATTGCATCAACATCTCCATCAAAAACAGGCCAAAAAAAACAAGATGCTGGTGTCACCGTCAGTCTGTTCTTGGTGCACAAATGGAACCACGTTTTCGTGCCACGTTGGAAGTGAAGCGACATCGCCATTTTCAGGAAATACAGAAAACGACCGCACTGCCAAAACTGACCACAAAGAAAATTACATCGCTTCTCTAGAGTATATTAAAAAGGAAATAGAAAAGAGGATATCTGCAGGTATTCTGCATTATTTTCCAACTTCCGATATGCCAAAAGTTTCTTCTTCTTTTTTCTTTGAAAAAATTGGCTCTGTCAAAAGTTTTGGAGTGTAATGTGTTGGCAACAACCGAATATATTGTCTTGTGATGTGAAGCGAGCAAATCTTTTCTTTTTTCCTTACCTGAATATTTTCTCAAGCTGCATAATGAACGTACAGGATCAACAATTCAACATAGTGACGATGCTTTTGGCTTTGGAGCTGTATGTGCTAAAACTTTTCATTGTTGCGGTCATTTTCGCATCTTGTGCCTGTCAGTCGCGGTAGGTGCAGAAAGTACTCAGATACTACAGTACAAGTGTTTGCAAATTTTTACAAGTTATCTTTATGTGTACATCTAATTGAACCATTGAGATACCACCACTTCTTTTTTTTTAACAAAAGAGAATAATTTCTCGTATGTATTATATTTTTTGGTCCATCCTAGTTCACAATTTGCACAACTTGTATAACATACTATTTAAGAGTCTTGTCAAGGCCGTACTCTACGGTGATGAATATGACTCGTTCATTGCTTTTGATCTAACGAATTTTATTCGGTACTGTGAAAACGCCCCAATTGTAACAAAGAAAATGAACACAATCGTAGTGGTAGGCAGACATGCTGCATTTTTATTTTTCAAAAAGAAGAATTTATAGATCCCGATATCTGCATCATAAATATACGTATCCAAGCGTCGCCATAATATGGCTTTCGAGTTTATTGCACTGAGAACACCCAAGTCCGAAGTTGATATCACCCATGGAAAAGATAGCAACCGGTACTTCGATTCATAAAACCGCTTACTACATCTGTATGGTACAGTGGATATACAGTGGAAGATTATTATCTGCAATATGATCTGGTGGCCACAAGTTGGATGGTCCAATCCAATGCCAAGCTCCAACTTGTCTACGGAACTCGAATAGACATCTCAATTATTGGCCATCGAATGGAATGGAGATCGATCCATCGATCGAACATCTCACCTCTTGGCATCGATTCTTCCATCTTCAGAGTATGCACATGCATGCTCTGATATGCTCATGAAGAAGTACTCACTATCATGGTAGTTACATAGTACAACCCATGCTTCACCTGGAGATCGATTAATCAGTAGCTTCTGTAGCTCTGTTCCTATAGCAAACTTCAACTTCAGTCTGTGTTTGGATCCAAACTTCAGTCTTTTTCCATCATATCAACCTGTCATACCCACACAACTTTTCAGTCACATCATCTCTAATTTCAACCAAAATTTAAACTTTGCGTTGAACTAAACACGTCTCAGTAAAGAAAAAAAGAACCATCTCTGAACTTAATTCTCTCGCTGATGTCCATGCATATGTACATGAGTCTACATGACATTTCTCTGTCATGAGAGACAAACAAACACAAATGTACGGTGTGAGTACGGTGATGCATACTACACCCTGCTACGTACAAACATGCCGTCACAGTTGACGAACAGAGTGAACAGTTTGACTGATCGACAGTATTGCAACAATCGTGCTCCAGGCCGTGTCTAATCCTTGAACAGTATTCCAGTAGTAGTGATCTGATCTCAGAGACGGCAAAGATTTGTCATCTCAAGAGGGCGACATGAACGTACAGCACTATTATGTGTTTGTTGCTTTGGCTGTGTTTAGATTCAAAGTTTGGATCCAAACTTCAGTTCTTTTTCATCACATCAACCTGTCGTATACACACAACTTTTCAGTCACATCATTTCTAATTTTAACTAAAATCCAAACTTTGCGTTGAATTAAACACAGCCTTTGGAAAATCGGTATCATCAATACTAGTAATACTACTGTACCCATCTAATCAGGTTAGCTGTACATCAGTGTTTGCAACCTCTTTTTCCCAACCCATCTCCCTCGTTTTCCGTGTGCACGCTTTTCAAACTGCTAAACGGTGGGTTTTTTTTTAAAAAATTCTATACGAAAGTTGCTTAAAAAAATCAAATTAATCCATTTTTGAAAAAAAATTAGCAAATACATAATTAATCACGCGCTAATGGACCGCTCCGTTTTCCGTATTTACTGTTCTGGATGGGAACCACAGGCAGCGAACGCACCCTTAGATCTTTTTCTTCTCGTCCTCTCTAAAAAAAAAAGAAGATCTCCTTTCTTTTTTGTCATGGAAGTAGCTATAGATTTTTCATGATGGTCCAATGACCAAAACCAAAAAAAGAGTACACTTGATGGCGCCTTTTCCGCTTTTACGTTTCAGCAAGTTGGGAGACGAATGAAGCGTCCCCCGGTGATCCGGTCCCCTTCTTATCCCATCACGAATTCGCGCGTGGACGGGTGACTCATAGTCCACTCAATGCTACCAAGGTTTATTTTCTGAGTAAGGATGCAGATTCTATTCTCATTTTTATTAGCACATAATTTAAACCGCTAAACAATATTTTTTAAAAAAAACTTTCTATCGATAAATTCATTTTTTCAAATTTATAATAATTAAAACTCAATTAATTATATACTAATATATTTTTTAAGTCGTATCCTAACTTCACGCTAAGGTTATCCTAAGAGACAGCGGCCCAAACGAGCAGTCTTTTCGATGTGGAGGTTTCAGATAACCTTGGCGAGCTCTAAAGCGAAATTTTTCATAAATACAAGTATACATATATGCTTTGCTTATCTCGGTGGAGAAGTTGATTCCAGCTTTGGTTTTGTGTGATTTGGCGGCGATCGATCTCTGTCGGCCGGCTGGTCAGACAGATTAATCCGGTAACGTTTTAGGTATGTTTTGGAATAAAGCGAGAGCACTATCCTGCTAGCTTTATGGAAGTGTGTTTAGTGTGGGTTATTAATTACAAGCTAATAATACTCCAGCTGATTAATCAGGGCCGGTTTGGTGCTGACATATCTCTGTCTATCAGCTGCGACGTGTGATGTGTATATACATGAAATGCTTTGTTTAATTGCTTGTGTGGTCGAATTAGTGGCTTGCTAAACCTCTTTTTTGTGGTGAAAGTGGCTCATCAATCTTTGGCTATAGTACTGCTAGTGCTTTTGTTTTTGATTGATTTGCTACATATGTTGAATCCTCTGTTGGCTTTTGGCTCATGACTGTTTGGAAACGTCATTTTTTTGCGACTTTGTGCAGTGCTTTTTCACTAGGTTTGATTGCTGCGGTCGTGGAGGAAATTTGACATTAAAATGACAGCACAACGCAACACTGTGTTCCCCATTTCTTTTTTCAACTAAGGAGACAACAGTACAGAGATTATGAGAGAATTAGTCGATGTCACGGTTTGTGCATATAATTAAAATTGACACGAGACAATAGCCTGCTTGAGATGCGTAGGAGCCCAGCCAAGATAGGCAGATAGCCCATCAACCTGGCCCGATCATTCGGGCCAAATTGTTTTGGCCCGATCAACTAATTTTTTTTGTGCAACTGGTCTAGTCTTATTTACAACTCTTGACAGCAATACAGGGTAAACTAAGATAAAAAGAGACCAGCTGTAGCTTAGGCTATGTACCGATCAAGACCATGGCCCAGATTTATACTCCCTCCGTTTCTAAATGTTTGATATCGTTGACTCTTTAGCATATGTTTGACCGTTCGTCTTATTAAAAAAAATATGAAATATGTAAAACTATATGTATACATGAAAGTATATTTAACAATGAATCAAATGATTGAAAAAGAATTAATAATTACTTATCTTTTAATAAGACGAATGGTCAAAAATGCTTTAAAAAGTCAACGGTGTCAAATATTTAGAAATGGAGGGAGTATGTATGTATTGTTTCAGAGTTTTGAGATACTACCTGCATCTCTTAATGTATGACTAAATCCATAAATGTAAGAAATAACTTAGAAAATTTATCTAAGCAATACAGATGTACATTCTTTTTAAGAAATCGTGTTTTTGAAAGCATAGCAAATTAGCAATATTAATCCATATCTCCATACATTAGTTATCTAGAATGACCGAGTAGTCTATACAGTGTAGACAACTGGAATCCCTCGTCTATACGTTAAACCAAATGCAGGTGGAGCCGCAGATCGTGTGGCAATTTGTGACGGAGCCTTGCACCGGATGACGGGGGAATCCGTCCAGAAGGCTAGGCAGGTGGTCCTACGGCTTAGCCTCTGACATCCCGTCCATGCCCAATGCCGCAACGAGCTTAGCGGATACCATCAGGCACTACGTGCTCGAATTTTTGCATCTCGCCGACATGCTGAGTAGATTCCTGCCGTCGAAGAGGTGGGAGCTTGCGTGGGTGCAGTTCGTGGCCAAGCGCATGTTGGCAGTGTGCTGCGCTCGCCGCTGCTTGCCACCGCCGCCGTCGCCGCTCTCAGAAGAAAGCTATGCCACGACACGCGGAGAGGGCGCCGACGCCGACTGAGTTCGTAGGGGTTAATTATATTTGTGATCGTAAGATGCTATCGAGTGGATAACGTCGTCTAGACTAGACGCTTCCTCTGCAGTGGTAGCCTTTGGGTCTAGAGACGGGCGAGAGATTAGAGTGGGCGGTCACCGCATCTCAATCTGCCGAGCACGTACGTTTTGCCTCTCGCGCGTACAACAACACTGTGAGCTAGTGTAGGATCGATGTGGTTTTGTCCGCGATCCATAGGCAGGGGTGGGGGTGAACCTTGTAAGCACCTAGCGATCCCCGCGTACGTGTAGAGCGTGCACGACTCGCAAACTAGCATATCAGCCATCACATACGCGTAAACTGTGTTGCAGGAGGTACGCTCTATGTTTTTACGTCCGAAATCCTGACGTAGGCGTAATGCACACACCTCGGGTACAATGCTGTTGTACGTGCGAAACGTGCGTGAAGGTTTATGAGTACGCGTGCGGGGTTCACGAGTTGCCTACATATGGTTCACGCCTGCCCGTGGATCGTGGACATAAACTCATCCTTCATGCGTATAAATTAACCTTTCGAGCGTAGCATGGATATGTTTACGCCCGAGATCCTCACATGGGCGTGTACCATGTAGGGCACTTCGCGATGGCCGCGTACGCGTACAAGCCTTGGAATTTGACCTTTTGCAGCGTAAACTATCATCTTGTTAGCGTAGAAAGCAGCTGGTAGTGTATGGGCTGATTCCCTACTTGGCGGAACCCTTGTCGTCCTCTACATATAATCCATCTTTTTTTTTTTGTGTATGGGCTGATTCCATGCATGTCGTCCTGCTTGGCGTAATCCAATTTTTAAATGTTCAAAGGAGGATGAATATTAGTTGTGGTAGATCCTGAGAGTAACCACATGATGATTTACGCAATTACCTTTGAGACATTCAAATGTAATTGCCTATCAATCTAGGGGTATCAAATAAAATATCTAACTACAGTTAATAGATTTGAAAAATATTAATGTGCTAAATGGATTACATATGTAAGAACTTGAGCATAATTATGAAAACGTAAGGGTTTTAGTAGTAAAATAGTACATCTTAGATGGGCTATTTTCATGTACTTCTGTTGGGCCATCCGCTATGAATTGCAGTGAGGCTTTTCAGTCTTTTATTTTTTTTTTAAAAAATACGATGTTTACGAACCCTGGATGTGGGGCTGGCCCATAATATAACATTATTATTTAACAGAACATGATCTATTCATTTAGTCTGGATCTATCGTGGCTATATACTCACAATAAGTTTTTGCGTAACCATGTAGGAATTTATGTAAACGAATAACCATTCACTTATCCAGATCTTCTACGACGGGTCATCTAAACTAGCACATTGAGGTGTGTACAGAAAACCACATATATAACTTAACTTGTGTTCTACTTCTACAAACGCTAAATAAAGCAGCGGCTGGTAAGAATTAATAAATTCCGGCCATAGCAGGTCCTTCTTCATTAGCGTAAACTATAACTATATAAACGTAAACCATGCGCAACGTCTATCTTCTCCGGCGACGGTTGTTGTTTTTCGCGGTGATCATATCGTTCGGCAGGATATCTTTGTGCTGGTGCTGGTTGGAATTGTTTACATAAACCATCAGGACATCATCGTAAACCGTGCACATGACTGTTAAAATGACGTCGATACCCTTTTGTAGAGTTTATGCACAATGCATCAAGCCTTAATGTGGTGGCGCGATATCCTTACCTGACCGCATTGAAGAATGAACAATCTAGCTAACCCCTATACTTTACCAATACCATTATCGGGTATAGCCCGTTGACACATGTACACATATATTTGTTTGTTTTCCACCAACATCTCACAACAACATTACTCACCACTGTGAATACACCACATAATGCAGAAAATCCAAAGAATTGGCACCTCAAGATTCACTATTTATAATGATGGAGCTAAACATGAGGACTTATCCTATTTTTGCATAACCACAATACAGTTCTCACGCTTTTTTGAAAGAATTTTAATTCTGACATTGTTTCTCCGAAGAGGATCAGCATAAGTGGCGTGTGTCTTGTCATGTGTTTCGAGCTGCTTACTTTTTTTACATAAAGTTTTGCTTGCCTGAACACATAGATCAATGAATCACTCATGCGTTGTAAACCAATCTATTGACCGGACGCCCGAGATCGGATGCCCAGCTATAGGCCCACCTAATGGCCATTTAATTAGTTATCTGACCTAAACCAAATGTTTCCCATGCTTATCCAGATACCAGAGTAGCAGCACACCACAATCCAGACAGACTTACACATCTAATTTTGTGTCGCTGAAATTGAAAGCTTGTGTCGGGTGGAGGGAGCTCACCGGCAGACTGCACCAGCCAGCAGAGAGTTTCGCTGCCCTAGCTCGTCCTCGTCGACAGCGGCCTCACAGTCCTCATTGCCGGAGGCGCGCGTTCTAGTGTTCTGGGCTTCTGGCCATGGCGCGGCCACGAGATCCACCGTAGCCGCTGGTCATCCCCTCCTGTGCAGCGGTGGTGCTTCTATGATTGCGGCAATTGGACGCCGGAGCAAGGGGAAAAGAAGTAGCTCCGATCTGACCAACTAAATAGAGAAAGAAGCTAGTTCTAGTCTTCTAGACCGATACGTTTTATGAACTTTTGTTGTTTTAGCTAATCTATCTTGATGTTTTATGTTTTGTAAGTTTTATCAAAAAATTGCAGCCATGATATTAATGGTGTTTTATTCTTTTCTTTATGCTTTATGTACTGGAAGTGTTGATGTTTCAATAGTTGGAACATGTTCGATGTTTCCCCGTGTGCGTGACAAATGTTTATTTAACTGTGTACCACCATTTTAATATTTGATTTTATTAAATTTAGTTGGTGCCTTAATAGTTCAAACTCGATGGTTTATATGTGATATAAAAATATCTGTACTAAGATTTGGTGGTGTTCCATTATTTATTTAGTTATCTATTTCTTATATGTTGCACTCTATGCTCGTGATGTTGCTCAATATTTCTTTCATAGTATACAAAAAGAGATAATGTTCAGTAGATTTTGAACTTCCGATTTTGTTCCCAAAATAGGTGTCCGATGCCTAGTGATCCCCATGAAGAATTGCGGAAATCATAGAGATATTGTGGACTTGACATCTATTCTATTTGAATGCGTAGCGAGGCGGCCTGTTGGCTAAATCCATACTCAAAGACAAGAAGATCACACTAGAGAAAGACGTAGCAGACAAAAGAAAAGCGGTGGTAGGTAAAAGAAATTGTTCTTATAGGAGCACAAGTATAAATACAACACCCGCTTTGTAGTGAAGGCATCAAAGCCCATACTATAGTTAAGTCTACATTAAGAGACAACGACGACATTAAATGACAAAACATAGTTAAGGCTATAGTTAAGGCTATATCGAGAGACAATGATGAGAAAGTCAGACATAGTTAAGGCTATATCAAGAGACAATGATGAGAAAGTCATTGCAGACATAGTTAAGGCTATATTGAGAGACAACGATGAGAAAGTCAGAGCTCTTCTAACTGATAACAATCCGTTGAGACGCACTCGGCGGATCCAAGTCCATCAGTTAGATGAGGTAGCTTGTTCTCCTAATGTAATGTGTGGTGTGTTTTCAACAGTTATAGTTATAAACTGGGGTAGGGTTGTTACTCATCCTGAGGACCCGAATCAATATAAATATCCTTGTCCCTTATCTCCGTAATACGATCTCGTGTATATCTAGATATCAACAACTTCTATACTTTACGAATATCATTGTCGGGTGTAGCCCGTCGACACACGTACACATATATTTGTTTGTTTTCCACCAATATCTCACTACAACATCACTCATTACTGTGCACACAGCACATAATGAAGATAATATAGAGAATTGGCTCATCTAGGTTCACTATTTATATTGATGGGGCTAAACATGAGGACTCATCCTATTTGGGCATGACCACCATGTGTTTATCATTTTTTTTTGAAATAATTTTAATTTCGACTTTGTTTCTATGAAGAGGATCAGCAGAAGTGACATGTGTTTTGTCATGTGTTTCGAGCTGCTTACTTTTGCATGAAGTTTTGCTTGCCTGAACACACAGATTGATGACTCACTCATGCGTCATAAACGAATCTATAAGCCATGAAGAAACGATAATTCTATTGACTAGATGCCCGATAAGACAGA
>CM020182.1:24175277-24218892 GCA_009805545.1 Oryza longistaminata | reverse complement strand
ATTAATAATTAATTAATCATACGCTAATTTATGTACTAATGGAGAAGATTGAGACGATATGTAGAATGTGGTGAGTCATTAGCGTATGATAAAAAAAATCTCAATAGTTCAATCTCAATGGTTTATATGTGATAGAAAAAAATCTTTGTACTAAAATTTGGTGGAGTTCTATTATTTATTTAGTTATTTATTTTTTATATGTTGCACTCTATGACCGTGATGTTTAGGGTGCGTTTGATTAATGGACAAAGAGAGGAGATTTCTCTCGTTCTGCGCGCACACGCTTTCCCGAACTAAACACATTTTAACCTTCCGATTTTGTTTCCAAAATAGGTGTCCGATGCCTAGTGATCCCCATGAAGAATTGCAGAAATCATAGAGATATTGTTTGCATATGTAGCGAGGCAGCCTGGTGGCAAAATCTATACTGAAAGACAAGAAGATCACACAAAAGAAAGTCGTAGCAGATAAAAGAAAAGTGGTATGGAGTACCATTATTTAGTAGTGCAGACAACTGGTACGTAGTGTTATTAGAACAAGTACTATATAAGCCATTAAGCATTTACCATTATATGCCATCAGGCTCATTTGATTTGCTGATATGGAGGAGAGAAGGGAGGAGAGAGTGAAAGAGTCATCAAGCAATTGCCTCATAAACTCCAATAAAAATGTGAGAACATTAAAGCTATTAGGATTTGTGTGTTAAAGTTAATTATTTATAGTACTCCTTAATTTATAGAGAGATAATATAGATAAAATTAGAGGTGGCAGCCACTTCCATTATTAAACTTGCTCTAATCTAGTAGCATTATCATACGACACTTCTCTAAGAGTAATTACCAGTTAATTAGCGGATTGAAAAATGGATTTTTTTTTACTATAAGTCGAGACTAGAACCAGCTGCAAACTTACCCTCGGTGATGGCGTCGATTCGTTGCGCCATCTCCGGAGACAGATGCATAAAACGAGTTAGAAGGGAAATTGTTCTTATAGGAGCACGAAGTATAAATACAACACCTGCTCATCAGCAGGGTATCAAAGCACGTGCCAGCTACATTGAATATAAATAAAACACCCGCTCATCAGGGAGGGTATATATCAAAGCACGTGCCTGCTACATTGAATAGTTAAGGCTATATCAAGAGACAACACCTTTTATAAGTTGGATCAAAATATTGCAGCCATGATACTAATGGTGTTTTATTCTTTTTTCTTTGATTCATGTACTGGATGTATTGATGTTTCAATAGCCATGAAGAAACCAATCTATAAGCCATGAAGAAACGATAATTCTATCGACCAGACGCCCGATAAGACAGATGAGATCAGATGCCCATCTAGAGGCCCACCTAATGGCCATTATTATCTGAAGCTAGTTTTGTACTAGAGATTTGCTCCGGTCCAACAAAAAGTACATTAAGGTACCGGTACCTCACGGTATCAAATCGTTTCCGATCGTTGGATCTAACAATGCTCATCTTGTCCTGCTAGATCCAACGATCAGAAACGATTTGGTACCGTGAGGTATCGGTACTTCGAGGTATTTTTTACTGGACCGGAGCAAATCTTGTTTACTAACCCTCAACCTAAACCGATACGTTATGAACTCATTGTTTTAGCTAATCTATCTTGATGTGTTTATAAGTTGGATCAAAATATTGCAGCCATGATACTAATGGTGTTTTATTTTTTTCTTTGATTTATGTACTGGAAGTGTTGATGTTTCAATAGCAGGAAATGCATGGAACTAATTCGATGTTTCCCGTGCGCGCAACAAATGTTTGCAACTATGATTCAACAGTGTTTCATAATTTTAATACTTGATTTTATTAAATTTTGTTGGTGCCTCAATAATTCAAACTCGATGGTTTATATGTGATAGAAAAATGTTTGTACTAAAATTTGGCAGAGTTCCATTATTTATTTATTTATTTATTTCTTATATGTTGCACTCTATGCCGATGATGTTTAGGGTGCGTTTGATCAATGGACAAAGAGAGGAGATTTCTCTCGTTCTGCGCGCACACGCTTTCCCGAACTAAACACATTTTAACCTTCCGATTTTGTTTCCAAAATAGGTGTCCGATGCCTAGTGATCCCCATGAAGAATTGCAGAAATCATAGAGATATTGTTTGCATATGTAGCGAGGCAGCCTGGTGGCAAAATCTATACTGAAAGACAAGAAGATCACACAAAAGAAAGTCGTAGCAGATAAAAGAAAAGTGGTATGGAGTACCATTATTTAGTAGTGCAGACAACTGGTACGTAGTGTTATTAGAACAAGTACTATATAAGCCATTAAGCATTTACCATTATATGCCATCAGGCTCATTTGATTTGCTGATATGGAGGAGAGAAGGGAGGAGAGAGTGAAAGAGTCATCAAGCAATTGCCTCATAAACTCCAATAAAAATGTGAGAACATTAAAGCTATTAGGATTTGTGTGTTAAAGTTAATTATTTATAGTACTCCTTAATTTATAGAGAGATAATATAGATAAAATTAGAGGTGGCAGCCACTTCCATTATTAAACTTGCTCTAATCTAGTAGCATTATCATACGACACTTCTCTAAGAGTAATTACCAGTTAATTAGCGGATTGAAAAATGGATTTTTTTTTACTATAAGTCGAGACTAGAACCAGCTGCAAACTTACCCTCGGTGATGGCGTCGATTCGTTGCGCCATCTCCGGAGACAGATGCATAAAACGAGTTAGAAGGGAAATTGTTCTTATAGGAGCACGAAGTATAAATACAACACCCGCTCATCAGCAGGGAGCACGTGCCAGCTACATTGAATATAAATAAAACACCCGCTCATCAGGGAGGGTATATATCAAAGCACGTGCCTGCTACATTGAATAGTTAAGGCTATATCAAGAGACAACACCGAGGCGAAATTGTTCTAATAGGAACACAACTAATACAACACCCGCTCGTTAGGGAGGGTATCAAAGCACGTGCCATAGTTAAGGCTATATCGAGAGACAACAACAATATTGAATAACAAGATATTGTTAAGGCTATATCGAGAGACATGGACGACATGGAATGACAAGATATATTTAAGGCTATATCGAGAGAGAATTATGAGGAAGTCAAAGCTTTCTGGCTATATCGAGAGACAATTATGAGGAAGTCAAAACTCTCTAATAGCTTGTTGATGAGGAAGTCTCAGCTCTAATAGCTCCACCTGTCAAGACCTACTCGGCGGATCCTACTGGATGAGTTGGATGAGATAACTTGTTCTCCTAATGTAATATGTGGTGTGTTTTTAAGAGTTATAAAATCAATATAAAAATTGTTGCAAATATCATTGTCGGGTGCAGCCTGTCGACACATATACACATATATTTGTTTGTTTTCCACCAATATATCACTACAACATCATTCACTATTGTGCATACCACATAATACAGACAATCCAAAGAATTGACGCATTTAGATTCACTATTTATATTGATGCATTTAGATTCACTATTTATATTGATGCATTTAGATTCACTATTTATATTGATGCATTTAGATTCACTATTTATATTGATGCATTTAGATTCACTATTTATATTGATGCATTTAGATTCACTATTTATATTGATGCATTTAGATTCACTATTTATATTGATGCATTTAGATTCACTATTTATATTGATGCATTTAGATTCACTATTTATATTGATGCATTTAGATTCACTATTTATATTGATGCATTTAGATTCACTATTTATATTGATGCATTTAGATTCACTATTTATATTGATGCATTTAGATTCACTATTTATATTGATGCATTTAGATTCACTATTTATATTGATGCATTTAGATTCACTATTTATATTGATGCATTTAGATTCACTATTTATATTGATGCATTTAGATTCACTATTTATATTGATGCATTTAGATTCACTATTTATATTGATGGGGCTAAACATGAGGACCCATCCTATTTTTTGCGTGACCACAATGTATTTATCATGTTTTTTTTCCGAAATAATTTTAATTTCGACGTTGTTTCTACGAAGAGGACCAACAGAAGTGGCGTGTGTCTTGTATGTGTTTCGAGCTGCTTACTTTTGCATGAAGTGAACACAAGATCGATGGTCTCCTATTGCACAATATAGGCGATGGTCGCTGATTAAAACGAACGAGCGACCGGCCGCTCCCTAGTTGCGTCGTCCTTGCTCGTACGACATCATCGCTGGAAGATTCAGATCTGCCTGCACTGTGCTATCTACTATGTCTCTAAACCTAACCGACAATAATCCACAGAATTGGCTTCAATATATGGAAACAACGAGAAGCAATCTTAACAAATTTCTTTCTCCCACAGCCATGTCTTCCTCCTCCATGAAACCCTCCTCCCCTTCACAAGCCAACCAAGACGCCGATGATGCCAAAACCTACAAGGAGCTCTACCAGCGCTGCACCGACATGGTGTCGTCATGGCCGAGCCGCCAAGGCCTGTCTTTCCTCCAGCTCTTCCGCCACGAGAAAGGATGGTACAACGGCGTCACGCCTCTCGTCGGGACGATGGTCGCCGACGAGCTCTTCGCCGCGCGCCCCTCGGACATCGCCGTCGCCACCCTGCCCAAGTCCGGCACGACGTGGATCAAGGCGCTGCTCTACGCCACGGTGCACCGGAGAGAGCACCCCGCCGCCGCCGCCGGCGACCACCCCTTCAACTCCCTCGGCCCCCACGAGTGCGTCGAATTCCTCGAGTACCAGCTCTACGGGGCGGACGAGGCCCCCGACCTCGACGCGCTCCCGGACCCGCGGCTGTTCGCGACGCACGCGCCGTTCGACCTGCTGCCACGAGCCGTCGTCGCCTCGCCGCCGTCGGGCTGCAAGGTCGTCTACGTGTGCCGCGACCCCAAGGACACCCTGGTCTCCCTCCTGCACTTCGTCAACAAGTACAACGCCCGGAACGGGAGGGAGCTCGTCGCGGTGGACGCCGCCGTGGGCTTCTTCTGCGACGGCGTGTCGCCGTTCGGGCCGTACTGGGAGCACGTCCTCGGCTACTGGTGGGCGCACCTGGCGCGCCCCGAGCGGGTGCTCTTCTTCAGGTACGAGGAGATGAAGCGGGACCCGGCAGGGCAAGTGCGGAGGCTGGCGGAGTTCGTCGGGGTCCCCTTCACCTCGCCGGAGGAAGACGGCGGCGCGGTGGACGCCATCGTCAGGCTGTGCTCGTTCGACAACATGGTCGGTCTGGAAGCGACCAAGGGTGGCAGCACGCAGCTCACAATCACCACCATGCCGAACAGCGCGTTCTTCCGGCGTGGAGAGGTTGGAGACTGGGCGAACCATCTGTCTCCGGAGATGGCGCAACGGATCGACGCCATCACCGAGGCTAAGTTTGCAGGTTCTGGCCTAAGCGCCATAGCCTGATCGAGTTCTACTCCCTCCGTCCCATAATATAAAAGATTTTTAGTTTTTTTGCTTGCACTTTGACCGCTCGTCTTATTCAAAAAAAATTTATACAAATATAAAAAACGAAAAATTGTGCTTAACGTACTTTGGATAATAAAGTAAGAAAAAAAATAATTCCAAAACTTTTTGAATAAGACGAGTGGTCAAACAGTGTAAGAAAAACTCAAAATCCCTTAGGACGGAGGGAGTAGTAAAAAGAAGGACGATGTGAGTTACTTCTATAATTACTTTTCATGCTACAGAGAGTTACTTCTATTGGATAGCTAAGTTACTTCTATAATTTAAATAAATTACTTTTAAATTAATAAAATGTTTTGAATATATTCAATATGGATCTCGTTTTGTCACATATTTTGAGGAGAGTACAATGATGCAAATAGATCTTAAAAATAATACGTGATTTAAAAGATATAAGTCATTAAAGAGGTTAAAAAAGAAATGCACCATTGTATTTTTTTAAGCTAAAGAGAGATTTTTACGTGGATGAAGTGGTCGCTGATTAAAACAAACAAGCGATCGGCCGCTCCCTAGTCGCGTTCAATTCTATCGACCAGATGCCCGATAAGACAAATGAGATCGGATGCCCAGCTAGATGTGACATCCTGACTTAGGGCTTAATATAATTAATAGAATACTACTCATACAAACAAATTGCAACTTCTTTTCTGGAAGCCGATCTCTAAAGAACTCCGAGGTTAAACGTGCTTGGCCTGGAGCAATTTAGGGACAGATGACCGATCGGAAAATTCTTTCCGAGTGCGCACGAGTGAGGACGAAGTGTGCAAAAAAGACTTGTGTTGGTACGTGAGGACAGTCTATGACCTATGAAAGCTGCCAGATGTAAGCGGGCCCGGCCTAGGAGAGGCGGGACGTTACACTAGAGGCCCACCTAATGGTCGTTTAATTAGTTATTATTATCTGAAGCTAGCTTTGCACTAACCCTCAACCAAAGACTTGTGTTGGTATGTGAGGACAGTCTATGATCTATGAAAGCTGCCAGATGTAAGCAGGCCCGGCCTAGAAGAGGCGGGACGTTACACTAGAGGCCCACCTAATGGTCGTTTAATTAGTTATTATTATCTGAAGCTAGCTTTGCACTAACCCTCAACCTAAACCGATACGTTTAATTTATGATCTGTCGTTTTAGCTAATCTATCTTGATGTTTTTATAAGTTGGATCAAAATATTGCAGCCATGATACTAATGGTGTTTAATTCTTTTTTCTTTGATTCATGTACTGTATGTGTTGATGTTTCAATAGCTGGAAATGCATGGAACTATTTCGATGTTTCCCGTGCGCGCAACAAATGTTTCCAACTACGATTCAATAGAGTTTCACAATTTTAATACTTGATTTTATTAAATTTTGTTGGTGCCTCAATAATTCAAACTCGATGATTTATATGTGATAGAAAGATGTTTGTACTAAAATTTGGCGGAGTTCCATTATTTATTTATTTATTTCTTATATGGTGCACTCTATGCCCATGATGTTTAGGGTGCGTTTGATCAATGGACGAAGGGAGGAGATTTGTCTTGTTTCCCGTGCACACGCTTTCTCGACTGTTAAATGGTGTACTTTTTTGAAAAAGTTTCTATAAGAAAGTTGTTTTAAAAAATCATATGAATCTATTTTTAAGTTTAAAATAATTAATACTTGATTAATCATCAATTTCTATACTAAAGGAGAAGATTGAGAAGATATGTAGAATGAGGCGAGTCATTAGTGTATGATTAATTAAGAATTAATTATTTAAAACTTAAGAAATGGATTAATATGATTTTTTAAAACAACTTTTGTATAGAATTTTTTTCAAAAAATACACCGTTTAACAGTTCAGGAAACGTGCGCGTGGAGAATGAGAGAAATCTCCTCTCTTTATCCATTTGATCAAACGCAGCCTTAATACGTGATATCGATCGGCGACCACATGGTCGACATCTGCATGATCACTCTGTATTTTTCTATTTCTGAGTTGATAGATTTCTATTTTAGATTGAGCCCCTCCATCTTTTTTTCTTTTTCCTTAACTAGATGGGTGGGCATTTATTATTTTTTTTGGAAAGGCTGAATCTGAGTGGTGGAGCACCCCACACACGGGCTTAAAAGCCCACATGTATGCTTTTTTAATATAAATTGTTTTTCTAATAAATTTTAAATTTATATGTATAAACTTTATGCATACAAAGTTTGTGCGCGTACTCATATAAAGTTGTACATACAGCTTTATACATATGTATTCGTCGCTCAGATCTCCTCAACCGATGCTCCCACATAAACCCTAATAACATGAAGGCCCGTAGAAACACAGAGTTAGATCATCTAGGTGCATGCATGCAAGAATTTTATGATAGTATTGTCGGAATAAACAGTTTTTGTGATTTTTTTTTTAGCATACCATGGCCTAGTAACATAAAGGCCCGTGTGGCCCATTGTTTAGTGTTGGTGGGATTAATCTCCACAAAGTGAGTTTAATTAATTAAGCAGGTTGGGCCAGTATACGATCGACATGTTCCAAACATAACACATGTTAAGCCTTTTACATGAAGAAATGATCTGTGACATCCCAGCCTAGGACTTAATAATAGGATTAATAGAATACTTATATCAAGTTGCAACTTCTCTTCCGGAAGGTTAAGCGTGCTTGGCCTGGAGTAATTTAGGGATGGGTGACCGTGTGCACGAGTGAGGACAAAGTGTACAGAAAAGACTTGTGTTGGTCTGTGTGGGCAGTCTATGACCTATAAAAGCTGCCAGATGTAAACGGGCCCGGCCTAGGAGAGGGGAAGTATAATTACGTCCCAATAGCTAATTAGACCTAGTTTTATTTCAAATTTTGAGATATGTTTAGCGAGTTTTGAGGAATTTGACTTAGATTTGACATATTTTATATCATTTAAGTTGGATTTGATATACATTTTTTAACAGATTTGACAGACATTTTACAAATTTGACTTAGATTTGTAAAAACTACTAAACATACTCATAATTTGACAGCATCCATTCAGTGGGTTGGGAACTTCTTCCCTCTGCACGGAAGACGGAGCGGTCCATTAGAGCGTAATTAATTAAGTATTAGTTATTTTTTTTTCAAAAATGGATCAATGTGATTTTTTAAGCAACTTTCGTATAGTAACTTTTTTTTGCAAAAAACGCACCGTTTAGCAGTTTAAAAAGCGTGCGCGCGGAACACGAGGGAGAGGGGTTGGGAACATTGAGCAAAATCCATTAAGGTATTTTGGTCTTTTTATCCTGTATATTCTATACACTCCTAACACTTCGTTAGAAAAAGGGTCGGATGGCAGGTTCCACTACTACATGATAAATTTTCCTGGACGCCGCCCCTTTTGTTTCCATGCGGTCCGTAAGTGGAACCGCATGGAAAAATAGGGGGACAGGCGCGGGGCTATCACCCGCATGGGAAAACGCATTATCCCGTGCGGGCGGCTAAGCCAACCGCACACAAATTGTCACCCGCATGGGCCCACCGCTTTTAACTGCGCCCGCGCGCACCATCTCCCACTCCGCCCGCTCTTCCACCTCCCTCTCTCCCACTCCACTCCTCTCCTCCTCTCATCCCACTCTCCTATTGTCTCCTCTCCTCTCGTCCCCTCTCTCCCGGCCGGCCGGTGGCGCGACAGCATGCGGCCGGCGCGCGGCCCCTCCCTCCCTCCCTCTTCCTCGACTGCGGGAGCAAGGCAGCCCCTGCGCCCCGCGCAGGAGTCGCGGAACGCCGGGAAGTAGCGCTCGTCGGAGACGACCTCGACGGCGAGGGCGCGGTCCATCTCGAAGAACTGGGAGCCCTTGCGCCACTGCGCCGCCGTGATGTTGTGCGGCGCGAACAGCGCCGGCCTGTAGCGCGCGCGAGCGCCGGCGTTGTCGAAGCAGTCGACGAAGCTGTCGTTGGATCCGGTGAGGTGAGCGTACACGGTGGGGAAGTCGAAGATGGGGATGCACGACTCGGACAGCAGCGCGAAGCGCTCGTTTGATAGGTCCAGCAGCGCGTTCGCCAGCAGCCGACGCTCCGCTTCCACCAAGTTCGCGTCGCCCCAGGTCGTCCTCTGCAATGCACGCGTGCGCAAAATTTTAATTGCAACGCACGCACAGCTACTGCCTACTGGTTGAGATCGTCACAACGATATTTACCTACCACAACTAACCGCCTAGTGAGAGTAATTAACTAATGATTCAGGTGTAATCAACATTAAACAACGTAAGCGGGGATAGCTCAGTTGGGAGAGCGTCAGACTGAAGATCTGAAGGTCGCGTGTTCGATCCACGCTCACCGCATTATTCATTTTTTTTAAAATTTTTTTCATGCAAACAACTAAATAAAACAAAATTTGATCTGTCACAGTGTTATTACGAAATTTGCTCTGTTACAGTGTTATTACGAACCTGGATTAGTTTTGCTCTCTATTACGAATTGTTTCCATGCAAAGAACGAAATCAATTGGGAAGAACAAAATCATCGAGGTCAATTTGCATGCTCTGTTACAGTGTTACGAACCTGGCTTGGAATCATGCGGCCATAGAAGACAGAGTCGGTCGGCAGCGAGGCAGCAAAAGGAGGATCCGAGTGGACGTAGATGGAGTAGAGCTCCTTCCCGTGCCCGGCGAAGAACTTCTCCCACAGTAGCCGCAGCGGCAGCTTCGCTCTCACCAGGAACAGGAACGCCACCTTGGGCACGCGGCTGTACGGCGCGCGAGACACCCTCGGCGCCATGGACGCCCTCCACAGGAGCTCCTCGTCGGTCATGGTGTGCGTCACGCCGCTCGGCGCAAGGAACCCCATCAACCCTGTCGGTGTCGATGGCGGTGATGGCGCCGGAGGTGGAGTAGACGACGGCAATGGTGGTGGCCACACGCACGGTGTCTCCGGCGATGGCGATGATGGCATTATTGGCCGTGATGATGATGGCACAAGGGAGTGTAACATCGGCGATAGCAAAGGCGATTCGTAGAATTTAGGGAAGTTGGCGATGGAGATCATGCCCAGGATAAATCCTGAAGAGAAGATGAGCAGCATTGGCACTGCTTTGAGGAGGCTGCTGCCTGAGTGAGTGGCAGCCATAGGCTTGTTCATGTTGTTCGTGGCGATTTGATTTGTGTCGAACATGAGTCATGCAACTCACCGCTTTGATCTATCTCTACTTAAAATTAACGTAGCTTGTAGATGCAAAAGTTCGCATCGATTGATTAATTAATTTCCTCATTTGTGGGAACTAGGAACTGTACCAAGGAAGCAATATATATTAGCTGTAGATTCTTCTCTTCCTCTGTTTATTTTTTGAGGGAATTCTCTTTCTCTTGCTCTGTTTAATAACTAGTACTACAAGTGATATGTGTCTACTACACTTTTCTTCTTCACCCTCCAATATGACATTTGATTTATTTTTTTTAGTTTCTCTTGATTGGTATTCCTTCCTATGTAACTCGATTAAATATTTATCTTTAGTGTCTTTAATTATAACAACAATACCTTAATAATATTACGAGATCATACACACAACCAAGTGCTATTAGGGCTAGTCTGGTGTGTGATGTACTACAAGCTTTATCACTGCAAAATTTTTAATATGGTAGAGTTGTTAATTGTGGTAAGGAGAGAAGATGTGGGCAATGTAAATGATATAGCACATTGGTCCTGTTTGGCACAAATCAAACTTGAATGTTTTCTTAGCTGGTTTTTCTTTCTAGCTTCAGAAATTATTAGAGTTAGAAGATGCTGGTAGATTAAGGTTATTAGGTTGAAACATTTTTTTTCATATTTTGGACCAAAATAAGAGGATTAATTAAACTACTTTAGTTTACTATATGAATTTTTTTAAAAAAAAATTTCAGGAGTTGGAGCCATACTAAATAGGGCCTTAATGTTGATATCGGCTAAAAATGACAACTTACTCTGATTTTCAATCTCCTATTTCAACATCATCTCCTCGTTACCTTCTTTCTCTGTTTGAACTCTTTGTTGTAGGTTATTTTATTATGTCTAATTTCTGTTCGCGTTATGTGGTATCCACATTTTATTTTTTTTGTTGATTTCTAAATATGTTCTATTTTTGTTGAACTTTCTTATAGTTTGATCAGTTTACTGCTTTGACATCTATACTAATTGTGGCCACCACTTAACATATCTAGTGATGTTTTAGATGACACTCTATCCTTGTTCATGCTGGGTAATTTATAGCCAACTTTCTAATTAGAAAAATTACACCTCTTATTTATTAATGCTTCTTCGCCAAGAAAAAAAATCCCGTCTCTAGTTAATTAATGCTTCTTCATTATTGAGGGCCTGTTTGGATCACACCTCAAAATTTTACACCATATCACATCGAACGTTTGAACACCTTCATGAAGTATTAAATATATGCTAAAAAATAACTAATTGCACAGATTACGACCAATTTGCAAGACGAATCTTTTAAGTCTAATTGCACCATAATTTGACAATGTGTTGCTACAGTAAACATTTGCTAATGACAAATTAATTAGGTTTAATAAATTTGTTTCGCGGTTTACTTACTGATTCTGTAATTAGTTTTTTTATTAGTGCCCGAACACTCCATGCAACACCCTATATAATATCCGATGTGACACGCCAAAACTTTACATCCCTGGATCTAAACAACCTCTGAGCTTTTGAGAGTCTTAATATTTCCAACATGAGTGAACTCCAACATTGTAGATAATCATCTTGATCATTGTAGTCATTGGATCTGATGAGTGATGACACACCATATGTTTTATTTTTTTTTCTTCCTATTGCGTGACATTATTAGAAGGATTCTTCACTCCCTGGAATACTACATAATCATTTCCTGTGCAATATAACTATTTTTGTTAGGATTCTGTATCAGATAAAACTATTTTTGTTCCAAACTACAATTGATACATGTTTAACACCGACAGGTTAGCGTGTAATTTCGTCAGTCTAGCAGAACTTTCTGCATTCGGCTTACGTAGCTCAAGCCATGTGCTGTCCCGGTCAACTTTGGAAGCTTAAGAATAAAACATAGTAGAACTTGGAGAACAGTACAAGCACAGTGACGATGACAGATAGTAGTAGCTTGCCAGGATTGTTCGCCTTCGGTTTAATACACCAGGATCAGAAGAATCCGGGTCAAAACACTCAAGAAAAGGGTGTGATATGAAAGAGGTTCATCGGATGTACGAGACTGACATGCGGGCCCAGGAAGGTAGGCATCACCTATGAAACCCATGTCTTATGTAAGAGTAGCTCCGTCTGTGTAAATACACTACTAGCTACTAGTATGGAAACCGATAGTAGCTCGGCCAGAAATTGTTAAACACTAGGACAAACCTAGAGCCCAGCTAATGGATTGTTGTTCATCTCTAAAAATACATGGTAATTTGAGACAATTTATACATGATTTGGACTCTATTAGTTATTTTTTTCTCAATTCCTGGTGTCGATTTCTAGTATAGCAATATTATTTACGGGGTGCACTAGATCGAGGAGAGATTGTGACACAGATTTATACTGGTTCAGGCCCTCAGGATAAGGTAATACCCTACTCCATTTGGTGTAGATTGGATCTATGCCGGTGTGCGCATGTCATTAATGAGATAGCCGACAACACGTATGAATAATGGAATGTCTAACCGGGTTGTGGAGATACCCCGATCTCAGGACCGCTACCCCTCTCATGAGGGGGAGAATTACATTTGATTGCAACTAGATCCCCTATTATATCTATAAAAGATATGCGGTGATTCTTAGGATTTATATCATATCCCGAGAATATTTCTTAATTTATAAATACTTCGCATGGGCCTAAGGCTATTGGCCCACCCCATGCCGCACGGTCCAAAGGACTCTCCTTGAGTTCCCGGGTACCGTGTACTCTAGAATAGCTCCCGAGTACTTAGCATAACATAGAGAGAAGGAGAAATTATTAGCATGTCCTTTGGAAAAAGGTGGATCATATTAGGAGGAAGCATCCAATGTTTTACTTCCAGTCGGATGCTCGATGGAGAGCATTTTCGAACAAAGTAATTATTCGGTGCCAAATTCTTCCGAACGCTACACAGCTATAAGCATGCACAGTAGCGTGTACGGGTGAGGTAGGAGATGTATACTCGGGTAATCTTATCATAGTTGATAAGATACCGAGAGATACTACATTTTCTATTGTAAAACCTGTTACCTTCATATTTCAAAATCTTTAATGTAAATTTTAGGCCGTAAAATTTCTCATTTGCTCCGTAGGATTTTCACCTACATCCTAATGTAACATGACCTTAGAATGTGCCATGCGACATTCCGACTGGTAACGAACGACAAGTATGTACCTGATGGAGCGTGCATCATGCATGATGCATCCACAGACGACCGATCGATCTAAATCTGTATCTCAGCCGAAGCCCATAACCTTGGGAGCCAGGTCGAGCAGCGGGCCAAGCGTGTCCGGCGTGAACTTGCGCGCGAACACGAAGCAGATGTCGCTGGGCGCGCCGTTGTAGGTGCAGTTGGCGGCGCCGCTCCTCATCTTCCTCAAGAGCTCCTCGGTGACGTCGCGTGCGCCGTGGCTCCTCGGGTGCGGCGACCTCGGCCGCCACTCCATGTACGTGAGCGTCCGGTTGGCGTTGCGGCGCCACCGGAGCAGGCTCACCAGCGTCGGGATGTAGTGCTCGTCGATGACGCAGTGCCTGCATCCGCGGAACGCCGGGAAGTAGGCCTCGTCGGAGACGACCTCGACGGCGAGCGCGCGGTCCATCTCGAACCACTGGGAGCCCTTGCGCCACTGCGCCGCCGTGATGTTGTGGGGCGCGAACACGTCCTGCCTGTACCGCGCCATGGCGCCGTTGTTGTCGAAGCAGTCGACGAAGCTGTCGTTGGAGCCCGTCAGGTGCGCGTACACGGTGGGGAAGTCGAAGATTGGGATGCACGACTCGGACAGCAGCGCGAACCGCTCGTTCGACATGTCCAGCAGCGCGTTCGCCAGCAGCCGCCGCTCCGCCTCTACCAGGTTCGAGTCGCCCCAGGTCGTCTTCTGCATGCGTTCCATGGACGACATACATCGCAACGCACGCACAATTCCAGCGTCAGATCGTGACGTGACAGGTGACAGAAACATCAAACAATCTATCTATGGTATACCTGGCTTGGAATCATGCGGCCGTAGAAGACGGAGTCAGTGGGCAGCGAGGCAGCAAAAGGGGGATACGAGTGGACGTAGATGGAGTAGAGAGACTGGTTGTGCCCGGCGAAGAATTTCTCCCAGAGTGGCCGCAGTGGCAGCTGGTTCCTCACAAGGAACAGGAAGGCCACCTTGGGCACGCGGCTGTACGGCGTGCGAGACACCTTCGGCGCCATGGACGCCCTCCACAGGAGCTCCTCGTCGGTCATGGTGTGCACGACGCCGGTCGGCGCAAGGAACGCCGCCAAACCCATCGGCGCCGCCGGTCTTTCCGTTGGTGATGGCGGTGACGCCGACGGATCAGTAGGCCTAGGCGGCGATGGTGGCCACACGCACGGTGTCTCCGGCGATGGTGATGGCGCCGTTGGTATTGGGGTTGATGATGGCGCAAGGGAGGATATAGATAGCAGCATTGGTGACAGTAAAGGCGACTCGTAGAAATTAGGGAAGTTGGCCATGGAGATCATGCCAATGATAAATCCTAACGAGAAGATGAGCAGGAAAAGCACAGCTTTGAGGAGCCTACTACCTGAATGAGATGAGGCAGCCATGGGCTTGTTCGTACTGTTCATGGCCTAGCTTTGCCTCAAGCTGGAGAGGGAGATATGCAGCTGCTCGTTACACACACATCTACCTCGAACATGAGCCCATGCGTTACAAGCTACAGGCCACGCATGCAACTCTGCGCGTTGGTTTCTACTTAAAATTGATGTGGCTTGTTCGTGCAAAAGTTTGTACCTATTGATTAATTTCTTCATCACCACTGAGAACTAGGAACTGTAATTAGGAAGCAATCTATTAGTCGTAGGTTCTTCTATTGTTCCGTTTAAGATTACCCAAGTGGGCGTGTACCGTGGAAAATTCTCGGTAAAAAAATACGAATCTAATGCCCACATGTACGTATGGATCTTACAAAAATATTAGAGCATGATCCAAGAGACCAAGGATCAATGCTCTCCCGAGGAGAGACGAAGGTGGTGTTCTAAACATTAAGGTCCTTTATGATTTACTCATGCTTATGAAAGGAAGATATCATCATCAAAGTAACAAAACACGACAATTCGTAATGGCAGTAACATAAATCGATGCGTCCTACCTAACACGCACCTAGAAATGCAAATACATTCTGGGTATATAAGCAAATAATACCTAGTAGTATATACTAAGCAAATACTAATACCTAGTAGTATATACTAAGGAATTTTACAAATTTCGTGTGTACGTTCTAGGGCGGTTGCTATCTGTGCCAATATATGGATACAAGTGCGCAGTGCCAAAACCGAGGTTACAATGTGGTTTGTTCAGTTTAGCAGAAGTATCTGCATTCGACTTCAGTAGGAGTACGTAGCTAAAGCCTGGTGTCCTAGTCAACTGGAGAACAGTAGAAACAAAGTAACAATGACCAATAGCTTGCGGGGACTTTTCGCCTCTGGTTTTATACACCAGGATCAGAATCCGGGTCAATATATTCAATGAAATGGGTAGCACTGTAGTGTACAGTATGGAGTACTCCCTCCATGAAAAAGGAAAAATGCAACTTCTCATCCCTATTGAAAGTGGCAAAGAAAATCTAAAGTTAATTATAAGATCAAATTTTATTTTATTTTATTTTTAAAAAAGCTTCCTTTCTGCATTAAAATAGATACTTCGTGTTTTGAAGTCTGCAAGAGCAAATGCGCAAAGGTTAGACATCATCACTCTATGCGAAAGCGTGAGTTGCAAGAACAAAGAACTTATTACGCCCTAATTTTGCACCAGTATCATGCGTTGACTCAAACTACCTATTTTGGACCCCGCTCTTGTGTATAGACGAGGAAAAGTTCACGAATGGAAGCCCTATAACAATTATGGTAGTTGCAAGTTGACCCCGCATACCGGAGACATAAGCTTAAGGGAAAAAAAAAAGGTTAACGCAGATGGACATTACCGTATCGGAGAATCCTACGGTTCGTTGCCGCTGTTCCTTTTGAGAGCGTAAGCAATTGCCAAACCACCGGCAAGGGCAGTTGCCGCAAGGATAGCTGGTGAGCTCCTGGCTTGCACATACGCCACCGCCCACCACAGCATGAAGTTTGTTCCACAGCTCACTTCAAACTTGTCCATCGAAAAGCTCTGCATACAGTAAATGAGGCTGATAATCTCAGAAATATCATATGAAGTAATAGAAAGTGTTACCTTGGTATAACAAATCTACAAATATATAAAGGCCAGACGTAATGATAAATCATCTGGCCAGAAGGATTTCACTTGCGTTCAGTTTGAGCATCAGATGGAAAAATTCCAAGCATTGCAGATTGGCAAGGGCTTTTAATATACATATCTGATAAATTACAATGTTTGGAGTTTGATCGAATCAATTATGAGTACCCCATGACTGCTGCTTAACTTCATGCTAAAACATCACAATCACACCTAAACTGAATCCAAACTCAAAGCAGCATTTGATAGGCCTTTTCCCACTCATGAACATAACTCATGATAGGCTAGGAACGAATTCATCACAACTTCGGTTGAACATTTGTAAGGAGAAATCCTGCAAGATGATCCCCAAGAAACTTATATTAAACTAAATCTTCACTATAATGAATAATTGGTTCTAATATGATTGTAGTTCCCCAACCTACACAAGAATGTCATAACAAGAAGTATCGTCCTGTCATTATGTCATTTATCATATACCCAAGACATCAAACTAGCTTCCCACAGCCCAATCATTCAAACCAAATCATCTATTATATATACTGATTTGCTATTTGGTTGATATTCATCCCACAGTACTTCAATAGTTCAATACCAAGATAGTTTATGTAAATGTCTACAATACTAAAGAGAACATATCACTCAGACATATAATATGTCCTTTAGGTTCTATTAAGTTCAAATGGAGTATACTCTCAAAAGATTCAAAAAAACTCTCACCTTAGGTAGTTTATTTTGGGAGTTCAGATGATCAACATGAAGGCGAACATTGAAAGAAGCAGGAATCCATAATTTCCTATCTACGTCAGCATAAGTTTTTGAAACTATGTCAAACAGA
The DNA here is from genome assembly GCA_009805545.1 of Oryza longistaminata. Lineage (NCBI taxonomy): Eukaryota > Viridiplantae > Streptophyta > Magnoliopsida > Poales > Poaceae > Oryza > Oryza longistaminata. Next base: position 24,201,259 of record CM020182.1, on the reverse strand, counting down.
GTCCGAGCCCCGTTCTCTATAGACTGTAGAATGGAGGCTTCCCTTGCCCTTCGGTGCCTGAAAAGTAACACACACTAAATCAGCATCATCAATGTCTTCAGTGCCCCAAACAAGGGGCAAATCATATATAGGAATAAAAACAAGTATAGTTTAGTCCCATGTTGGCATCTATGGTCTTGAGATGGGACCGCATAAATGCAAACAAATGGTAGTAAGATGTTTTTTTCAGAACAGGAAAGAAGGAAATAGCCTGAATTTTTTTTTTTGTGACAAGAAACAAAATCCTGAGGTACAGATTCCACCTTCTCAGATTAATAATTGTAATCTATAGATGAAGTCTACAGAGGTAATTAGTATCATACCTGAGGTATCCACAAAGCATATGTTTGGGCCATAGGTTGATTCTTCCATGCATTGGAATCAGCACGTGCGGTGACATGTCCAAGAATTTGTATGTAGTTTGAAAGTAGTCCTGCATATGTCAGAACTCAGAAGTCACAGAACTCAGAACAAACTTGTGCTAATGGAACTCAGGTTGAGACAACATTGTTCTGGACATATGAACAAGAATAAAACTTGTTAAAGACTGAAGTACAAGAGGAAAGGATGAAATACGCATAAAAAGGTATAGCCCCAAAAACGAGAAATCTCCATGTGAGCTTCAGAGTCTTGATGAGCAATACTATGTGGCCTTTTGAACAAAAGGAATGAAAATTACCTTCATGTTGCCACCAGCTCTATTGTCCAATGTTGCACTTCCTTGCCTGATAAGAGTAAAACAAACTTAATTGCAGATATGCCAGCATAGTACCATTATGCTAATAGTTTAACACTAGTGTGATCCCATAATTGCAGATGGCTTATATAACATAAGGTCATGAAGTACCTGACAAGTGATAAGCTACCAGTAATATGTTGAAGAATACTTACCCTACACAGTGATCTCCAACAATTACTGCATTGGTATTAACATGTAAAACCCCCATGTGACCATCTGTATGACCCTAAGATACAGAAAGGAAGAAAAATTAAATGGGACTAAAGAAAGAATATAACGAAACTAAAACTACACAGGATGCACCTTTGTCCTATTTATGATGGGACAAATATTTTCTATATTTCTCCAAATAGAGTTTTTCTAAATTTGACCAACATGTCTCTCTACTTTTATTTTTAAAAAAAAAAAAGGTAAACAGAATTCACAGATGTAGTTGCCGCACTTTTATTTGACAGAACTAAATAGTTTTCGTTCAGTATATGGCATGGAACATCAGACAAGCACTGCCCTTAAGATCATAACAGGAAATGGGTGGACACAGAAAAAAAATTGAAATATACCAGTGACATGTTTTGGCTATCATGACTTTACATGGAAGATTTGACACAACTAGCAGAAATATAGCCTGTTTCAAAGAAAGACCTACAATTGCAGCATGAGATTAAAGATTTCCTAGAAAGTATTTTCTAGACAGTATACAGGTCGTGGTCATGCCACAGTGTTGCTGCTGGTTTGCCTCTGAATAAAGTCGGGAAGGCTACATTATGTATTTCCATTTAAAAGTGCTGTTTTTAGCTCCAGGTATCACCACTACTGTTTATTCAAGCAATCATCACAAATATCGGTGGGCATAAATTTGAACTACCACAAATATCAGCATGGACTATTTATCATGTATCTACATTTGAACTAGAAGAAACAATGTTTTGTAGCCACCAAGCAACAAGCATTATAGATGTATTATTCTGGACTGCTACTAAGAACCTTTCCTAGAGTTGTCCTTTCATTAAATAGAGCTTGATACAGCAAATAAAATAAAATTTTCAGAAACTTTCTACTGAATCTTCCTAGGGAAAGACAGTCTTACAGGAGCAAAAACAACTTGCAGTTGTTGGTCACCTATGCATATATTTTCTCCCCCAGCTACTGCAGTATAGCCAATTGACCAATTTCCTGAACAGTTGCGGATAAAATAGTAAGGTGGGTGTGGGAAATTCTGAAATGATACATACAAATAATGATATATTTTAAAATACAAGGAAATTTAGGAATTAATGTGCTTGGTGTAAAGCAGTTGAAGGTAATAAACGACAGTTATAGTCCAAATTAAATTAATAGTGTAAAACAACCAGAACTAAAATGAACTACTAATCTAGAGATTCTGGTCAAAGATATGTGAGCGTAAGATTCTATGTTAAATGCATTGGTCCTTTTTTTCTTGGAAACTTTGGGACCATAACTTTTGAAGGATTTGATGCAAGTTGCAGATTAGGAGTTTCTCAAAATTTTCCCACTATTCAAACAGGATATAAGGAGACCTAGCAGAGGTGATCCCGAAGGTCAATTTTAGCTGAGGTCACAGTTTTCTTTTACTTGATTTGAAACTTGACTTGCTAAGTATACATCATATTGCCCAACTGATTCAAGTGCTTCTTAAAAAAGGGAAGATAGATATGTTTTGCCCAAGTGGATGATAAACTTTACATTGCCAAGAAAAGAACATTACCTTTCCCAATGCGACTCATTGTATTTTTGTGTGTCAAAAGAACAGCATCAGGGTTGCATCTCTGAACAACAGAGAGACCTGCATATTCAAGGAAATGCAGTCAGCGCTTGTGCTGGTCCTTGATGAACAAATCGGTATGGTAGTAATTAACCCAAAAACAACTACTATAGTGCAACACATGTTTCAATCTTCCAAGATGAAATCTCAATCACTAGGTAAGAGCATATAGCAATTGAAGTGCTGGAAAGAACATTTGTAACCATACCATCAACATGATCATGATGATGATGTGTAACAAGGACCACTAACTTCTTTGGAAGGGAATTGACAAGTTCTGCAAGCTGAACATGGTAAGAATTAAAGATGTAGTCATTCATACGAATAGAGGAACAAATCCATGTAAACACATAGCTACTGTATGAACTAGCATATAAAATAAGCACACTTTGCAAAAGTAAAATTCTAAAAAGAAGTCTTGAGATGGTTTTGTCCCCTAGAGTCAGTTTATGGTAGACCCTGCTAATTCTATTGTAATAGTAGTAGATAAATACTATTCATGTAGCTGTTTTGTAGGTAAGTTCAGAGGCCTTCCAGAAAGAGCCACATATGATGAAGATAAAAAAAGTATGAATAAGATAATAGGATTTCCCTGGAACTCTATAACACTACATTATGATACGATTTGGAGAATAAGTTAATACCTTTCCATGAACTTGTGAGCAGCATCCAGGATCTATTAATAGAGCATCCCCATAAACAACACAATCAGAACATGTTGATCCACCAGCAGCATCGGTTGCTACTACTACCACAAGATTAGTTGTACGGAAGGGCTGTAATGTGTTACTCTTCATCGGCACAAGTGTTATTCCAGGAGGGTACTCCTAACAAATTATGCATTTCAGGAAAGGAAAAGGAGACAATCTGGCATAGTGGCATGATAGTAAGCTAGTACTCCCTCGGTTTCATATTATAAAACTCTTTGACATTTTTCTAAGTTTGACTAAGTTCAAAGGAAAATGTAGCAACTCTTACAATACCAAATTTGTTTCATCAAATCTAGCATTGAATATATTTTTGATAGTATGTTTGTTTAGTGTCAAAAATATTGTAATGTTTTTTTATAAACTTGGTCAAACTTAAACAAGTTCGACTTGAAAAAAGTTAAAACTTCTTATAATATGAAACGGAGAAAGTATATACTAGCTTTATTTTTATGCAAGTGAAAAATGTAGAGACCTGGCAGGGCAATGCAGGGGCAACTGTCCAGTTTGATGGCAGCTCTGGCTTCAGAAGTCCAATATACGCATACGGCCCTATGCGAGTACCACCGGACTTTGCTCCAGAGAGCAATCCCGAAGCACATTCCTTGGACATCCACCTCCAGGAGTCTGCATCGAGCAATATAGGATGGTTAAACGAAATGCTACATACACGAAATCTGAGAACCTAGGAATTTGACCTTGCAACGCCTCCAGTTTTGACTCCAATGAACCGATGATGAGCACCGTGTTGAGCCCAGCGTCTGGGCCAAACTCCGCCTCCTCCACATACTTCAGGAGCCTCCACTCCCCGCATATTCCACTCGGCAAACCGAATTGATCGCAAATCTAGTGAGAAATCCATCGTCTAGAAGAGTTATTAGGTTCACCAAACTGATGCTAGCACAAGTAAGCAGCAAATTCCCCAAAACTACCAGTCGAATTGAGGGCAATTTTCGTAAGCAACACCTAGTATATGCAGAACTGCAGCAGGCGCAGAAGCTTCACCTGGTCGAGGGCGGCGGACACGTCGAGGCGCGAGATGTCGAGCCGGCCGGCGACGGAGTCCGCGCCGCGGATGGCCACATCCGACCGGAGCTCACCCGCCAGGGGCCGCAGGGGCGCCGACGGGAGGTCGTAGAGCTCGCTGTCGACGTAGCCCTGGTACTCCTCCTCCTCCGGTGCGGGCGCTGGGGACGGCGGCGGCGGCTGGCGGACGAGGAGGAACTCGTCGGTGGAGGGGATCGTGATCGCCGCCGCGAGACGGTAGGAGGGGGAGCCCATCTCCGCTCCGGCGATGTGGCGCTGCGAGGTGACGATGTCCTCGCTGCGGGTAGCTGCAGAAGGGGCCAGCCTATTTATGCTCTAGTAGCTTCCAGTACGAAACAGGCCATCTGTGAGGGCGATGGATTTCTACTTGTGCGGCCGGCAATTCGTGCAGTGATTATGGAGAAAAAACATCAGCATGTGGACCAAGAGAAAAAAAAAAAACAACAAAGGGAATAACAGCGGTAATAAGATTTCAGAGATTCAGAGCAGATAACACACTGGTAGTATACCAATATCAACACAACTACGGATTGCTGTAAATTCGACGAGCTGCTTTTATTATTTCCAACAGATGGAAGAAAAGGTCCTCTATACACTAGAAGCGGTGGCATCTAGATTGCTACAGTATGAACTTCTTTTATTCTGACAAAATGTCAGAATTCACAACCCTCGAAGCCCCAACCAATTCACAGATACCAAGTTTACTTGCCACTCCAGTTCAAAAAAAAAAAAAAACAAACAAGAAGAAGAAGTTCACTTGCTAAGTTGCCACTCGTTTATTTCAAGGCTAGAATGAACATCTACTGGACGGAAAACCAGAGGATGTTTTCTTGAATGCCCATCCAGTCACCTGCTGGAGTTGCAGATCAGCTTGCTGAACTTAGAGCCCGCTCAATCTCTTCCAAAGAACGCCCCTTGGTCTCAACCACATTTCCAGCTATGTAGACAACAGCAAGAGCGCAAACTGATGCAAATCCCAAATACACAGTGCTGATTCCGAATTTGTTGACGACGCTCAAGAAGTAGAGGCCAATAAAGAAGTTCGAAACCTGCAAAGGAAAAAAAAAAGCAGACGATGATTCACTGGTGACAGTAGGTAAGGCAATAAAACAACACTCCACTTATCCTACAGCGATAATTGCCTTAGCTAGATGAAAGGAGTTTATATACATAAGAAATTTGTTTGGTAATTGCAAATCTATGATCTTTAAACAATTATTGTTTATGTTCACTTTCACACAATTTAAAACATTTTCAATTATATAGAAAAGCAGTTAAACTAATATTATAGTTAACCACATCCCAAATCTGTCAAACTTCATCCAACACACCAAGCATAACTTACCCAGTGCATGCCCAGAGATAATGCAACAGCTTTAGCCCTTATTCTGGAGGCAAATATTTCAGGAAGGAGCAATGCTGGAACTGGGCCAGCTCCAAGAGCAAAAGACAGCACATACCTAAATAAAATTATATTCAAGTTATATTAACAGTTAACAATGACAATCAGCAAAAGGCCTGACTAAAGCGTATGACAAACCACTTACAAAACAGTGCCAGCAACAGCAAGAGGGCCTGAATAAGGTGCCAAAGCCTTCCACGTGAAGGACAATGATAGAAGTAACATTGAGGCAGCCTTCAAAAGGGAGAAGCAGCGAACTTTTAAGCAAACTTTCGTTTCAATATTGTGAAAGACAAAAACATGGTTTATCCTAGATAATGGTATACCATGCCAGAAAAGCTTGTTATCAGAAGGCTCTTCCTTCCTTGCTTGTCCATCAGAGAAGATGCAATCATTGTGCCTATCAGAAATATATATACCATCAGAAAGGCCATTTCAAAATTGATTCTAGAATACTTTCTAAGCATGGACTAACCAAAAACATTGGCTGCTCCAACAAGGGCACTCGCTGCAACATCAGATGCAATGCCTGCACTGCGGAACACCGATGTAGAGTAATATACAACAGCATTTATACCGGCAAGCTGTTGGAACAAGAACATAGCTGCGCCCACACTAACAACTGCGGTATGAAAAAATATGTCAGCAACAAATCACCAAACTGATGTTTTGGTTAAATGTTGGGTTTTTATTTTAGCAACACAAGAGTAGGAAATAACAATCAGGGAAGATTTCATGATGCAATTTGAGGAATCAAAATAGTCAGATCTGAAACAGAGAAAACAAAACTACCTTTCCAATAGCGTTTGCTGAAAAGATCCAACCAGCCAGCATCTGGCTCAGAAGAACCTTGGCTGGCAGCTTTTAGGTCATACATAACTTCAGCAACCTTTTCTCTTCCATATAGTTTTTTAATAGCTGTTTCTGCCTGAGAAAGCTTTCCTTGCTGCAGTTAATCACAGAAGAATCAGTAAGTGTTGGGCTTAAGTTTGAGGTAGAAACATAGATAAGGGATTTGCCATGTACAAACCTGGAATAGCCAACGAGGGCTTTCAGGTGAAACAGCCATCCCAAGAGCAAGCAAAATGGATGGAACAATTGAAATTCCGAACATTGTCCTCCACCTTATTACATATAGACACATACATATGAAAACAATGTGAATATAACGACCTGCATGTCATACAAAGTTTGTTGCCATCTTTTTTCAGCACAATGCTGTTCTGGTATGCATGTCTGAATTTTTACTTATCTATACGGTACGTGTTGGAAAAACATGTTTGTTGCCTCCATCCTCCTCTCATGTAATTTAACTTTGTTCATGAATAACCAAAGAGACAGATTACCCCTTTCTAATCTAGCATGCCATTGCTCCAAAGTACAATCGTGGTTTGCGAAAACGATAAACCAAAATGATTGTTTGTGCAACCAGATAAGAATGTAAAAGGCACTAAATGAAGCAGAAGCAGGAGAAAAGAACTAGGACAAAAACTCACCAGGCAGGGTTTCCTGCCAGAGGTAATCCAGCTACCAGAGCAGCAAGAATTCCAATGCAGATAAAAAGCTGATTAACAGAACCAAGTGCTCCACGTATTTCAGTGGGTGAAATCTGCAGGCGCAAGCGTAAATAGCTCAGTTGTTGGGCATGTTCAAGAACCTAGCCAGTAGTAGTTGAACAATCATTTCAACAATTTGAATTTATCAGTTATCACAACCTCAGATATGTAAAGGGGCACAAGAGCAGAAGATATGCCAATACCAATCCCAGCAAGTAATCGGCCAATAATCATCGTGCGAACATCATGAGCTGTTGCACTGCAAATCTTTCATGTGTTAGGTTTCCGTTGGATGACAATAGCGGTTTTCTTAAGCAAGTGTACATTCCTAGTTAAAACACAATTAATCGAATCTATAGACACACCTCAGGAATGCACCTACAGCGAGAGGGATTGCATCCAGGATGAACGTCCGTGTTCGTCCAAATTTGTCAGCTAAAGCACCTCCAGTAAAAGAACCTGCTGTCGCACCAGCCAGGGTTGTGCTAACCACCCATCCTAAGAGACAAACAAAATGCATTGTGAAATGTTGCAAACGAATATCTCATAGAATCATACTATCAACTTTCTATGTTTGATTTAGCTGTTTTTCTTAGACCTTTACTCCTTCAAAAATAATATTTAGATAATCCTTGGCAACGGTTTGTGAGTAATTGATCTAAAATTTGAGATGTGCCTTTTACAGAGACCAAAGAAGGAATATATACTAAAAATAAAGCATGGATTTTATAGACCAAGTAAATGGATGTCCCACCTTGTAACACAGCATTCTCAGCAATTCCAAGGTCCTTTGCAAGATATTCAAGAGCGCCGTTGACCACTCTGCAGAACATAAATTCAAAATGAGATATTCAGATTTACCAGGTATTGTTATTCATCAATTTAAATTCAGGTTACAAGGAATGTGTGGGTGGTGACAGAAAATCTATGCAATTATGACAAATTGGAAACAGCAACACAATACATACCCAAGATGATAACCAAATAAAATAGCCCCCAAACAAGCAACGCCCACATATGGCAGAACACTTCCAGAAGATTTAGCTTGAACCTTCTCCAATGGAATATCCTCAGGATCAACTGGAAATACATAGTATTAGAAATCAAGAACAGCAGATATAGTTAAACTACATTCCAGTTTTGACTTGCAAAACTAAGCATGAGCGCATGAGCACTATAAGCCCACAATTATACAATATGCATCATAGATAATGCTAATATAGAGGTTTCAAAAAAAATGTAGAACATTAAAAAAAATTGCATCTAGCAAAACTCCTGCTCACTTTTTCTTTAACCACTTCCCCCCTCTTTTTTGGCATTTTCTCTATACTCCCTTGCGATTGAAGCTCAAACATAGTACTAACATGAAAATGTCACGAAAGGACAAAACAAACAACTCCGATGTCACTGTCTGTGTTAAGTATTATAGGAAAAATGCTAGTTTGAGACACTCCTACAAATATCTTGATGCACAGTTATATGTTGGGGTTATATGACAACATATGTTCGCAATTCCTGCACTTTGAACAGTCAAGCACCAAATATAACACAACTTTACACAGAAGAAATTATACAAAGGCCAAGTTAGTTAGCAACAAACCCAATTGATAACCCCAAAAAGAGAAGCTGAACACTAGACAAAATAGTCACAGAACTATACACTATCATCATGGTCATCTGGTACAGCTAATCACCTCTGAAATACATACTGCGAGGGTAAAAAGGAGCCAGTTGAAGTACATAATGCGAGGGTAAAAATGAGCCAGTTCCTCACCACTACTTCTTACATTTTGGCTCAAATAATGTAACACAAGGACCACATCACACTCATATATATTAAGATGTTTTGGCAAGCTAAATGTAACAATAAGTATGACAAGTCTGCAGCAATAACCACCAAGCACGATCATACAAAATGCTATCTAATTTAGGGGGATTTGCAATTATAACACTGCAAACATTAACCTTTGCTATAATGACACTGGACCCACATTTCATACACACAGATGGACCCATTTGTCATCCACTCGGAGTGTCAAAACAGCGAAGCCCACATGTTTGTGGTCCCAATATTACAATTTTCTCCTAATTTCCATCAACACCTGATGTAATTCACAAAAACAGTGTATGGAACACAACATCCTTGACCAAATCCACAATAATCCCTACAAAAACACGCCCTCTTGCACAGAATCTACCGGTAGTTACAGTGCCCCACTGATCCTCTCTCCTAAAACCGAATCACCCTACCACGCCATCCCAACAACCAAAAGCTCACTGCCACCCCCAATCAATCCGTGACGAGGGAGGACGCACCTGTGGCCGTGGCGCGCACGCGAGAGTAGCGCGGGCTCGAGCGCGGGCCGAGGAAGAGCCCCGAGACGCCGCCCTGCGGCTGCGGCCCCGGCGCCATCTCGACGCCGGCGAGATTCCGCCCCGCGCGACCTCATGCCGCAGCAGAGCACGCGGCCCGGCATCCGCACGGTCACTGGTGGTGGCGCCGCGATCGCCGGCGACCTCCGATCACCGCGCGCAGCGACGACGACGTGCTGCTGCTGCCCGCCGCACTTTACAGCGCAACGAATCATCTTAACGCAGGCTCCCGTCCCTGCCATCGCACACCACCACACAAAACCACTTGCTTTTTTAGACAAAAAAAACCCGGAGAGAAAAAAAGTCGTCATAATTCGGCGTTGACTATGTGACTGATAAACTCGCGGTTTGAGATTGGGAAAACGAGTTTAATAATAAATCTGAGACCGGGAGCTCGCCATTATACCTTCGAGTGGAAGCTTCGATTGAAAAATTTCCACGAGGAGGTCTCGATTTGATCTCCTTTGCTTCTAGTCTATTGCAGGTGGGGAAGAGGAGGAGGAGGAAGAAGAAGAGGAAGGAGATGAGTACGGAGGAAGATGCCTTTCACGAGATCCGATAGTTCCGAGAGAAGGAAGCAGATGACGGGACGGGATGAGATCGAATTTCTAGTTGGAATTCTTCGCTTTTTTTCACGTTTTTTTTACTTTTGGGCACTTTGGGTTTGGGATGCGGATGCGTCCAAGCGAGGGGAGAAGTTGCCGTGCTGGCAACCACGTGTCATCGGATAGGGGGAAATTTAACTATTTGGCTCTCGTGACATGTCAATTAACGATTTGCCACACCGTGTCTATAACATGTGGGCCCTCATGTGTCTATAACATGTGGGCCTATTGACAAATCATTAAGCACCACTCGTAAGAGTGGCAAATAGTTAAAAGCACTTCGGAAAGAAAGCGGCGAAAAGCGAGATAATGGCCCTGTTTGGGGAGCTTGTGTCAGTGAACCTGAAGGGATGACGAAGCCAAGCATTGTCGATGACGGTGTACAGTTCACTGAAGAAGGAGGAGATGCTGATACAAGAATGGGCCGGGTCTATCCAAGACGCGCAAGAAAGAAGAACCCATTGTATACTGGGCCAGATTAGGCCATGTAATAGTTGCGAGTAGCTGTTGTGTTGCTGTCACAGCTGGCAAGAGAGGAGTGGGTGAGAGAGAGAGAAACTTAACTGTATATAACTGAAGAAACTCAAGAACAGAATCGAACTTTGGCAATTGGTGGCGATGGCGGCGATGGCTCAATCCTGTTGGATTTGAGAATATATTGGAGAGGAGATTGCCAATTCTTGTGTGTGTTCTTGTGTTCTTGTTGGGTGCGCTAACAATTCTGGTATCAGAGCCTCTCGCTCCTGGAATCTCTGATCTGATTGCAAAATCCAGAGAAGGATTGGGGTTAGTTCTTCGGAATCGACCCCGCGAAAAGGCAACTTGCCTTCTTCTGGTTAATCGGATCGGAGTGGAGTGTGAGGAGTAACTAATCTGGAGCGCCCTAGCTATCTAGAGCGGCCGCGGTACATCACCAAACAAGCGGCGCAGCTGATGGCGCAAGACGGCAAGCTCGATCTCTTGCTCAAGACGATTGAAGAGAATGAGAAGCGGAGGGTGGAAGCCGAGGAGCGCTCGCGTGCAGATCTGATGGAACTCAAGAAGAACCTAGAGGTACGCATTCCACTGGTGGAGAAGAAGGTGGATGAATTGGGGGGTGCGTTCCAAGATCTCCACAAGAAGGTGGATCTGTTGGAGAGCAGTATCACGAAGAAGTATGAAGAAATTCCATCAGGAATTCCGCTCCAGGGGTCACCAAGTCAAGATACATCCTGGTTGGTTGGTAAGAGGGATCCGTCTTTTACTCATCCATCTCATCTTGATTTGAATTCCGCTAAGATGCCACACACCAGCACATTTGATCTAAGCAGCTATTTGCCCCCGATGACCTGCCCAAAATTTGATGGTGAAAATCCCCAAATGTGGAAGTGCAATTGTGAACAATATTTCGATGTGTATGGTATTCCTTCTCAGCATTGGGTTAAGATAGCTACTCTCAACTTTGAAGGGAATGCAGCATTCTGGTTACAATCCATTAGATCACAAATCACAGGAATTTCTTGGCTCACTTTGTGTGATTTAATCTGTTCACGATTCACTAGAGACAGACAGGAAGGCCTAATTCGCCAGTGGTTCCATGTGCAGCAAACTGGTACTGTAGCAGAGTATGTAGAGAAGTTTGATAGTTTGATGCACCAGCTTATTGCTTATGATGGCACTCTGAAACCTGTTTACTTTGTGACAAGTTTTGTTGAGGGACTCAAGGATGAAATCTGGGGGGTGGTTTTAGTTCAGAGACCTTCAGATCTGGACTCTGCTTGTGCAATAGCATTGTTACAGGAGGAAGCATTAGCTGGTACTAAACCTAGTGGCATCCGTAGAGTGGAAGTTAACCCAGGCTATAAGCATGTTACTAGAATTAACAATCATGTCTCTGCTCCTAATACCCCTAGAACTGGAACAGCTTACTCACCTGAGGACAGGAGGAACAGTGATGCCAACAAGGCAAAGGAAGATAGAATTTCAGCTCTTAAGGCCTATAGAAAATCTAAGGGTTTCTGCTTTGTTTGTGGTGAAAGATGGGGAAGGGATCATAAATGTGCCACTTCAGTTCAGATACATTTTGTGCAAGAATTGTTGGAAGCTATCCATGATGACTCTGAACTAGTAACTGTGCATGAAGATCAGCAGGTTGCAACTGAACCTGAAAAGGGAACTCTAATGGCAATATCACAACAGGCATTGTTGGGCACTGAATCAGCTAACTCTCTCAGATTAAGGGGAAGAATTCAGGGAACAGAATTACTCATGTTAGTGGATTCTGGCAGTACTCACTCCTTCCTGGACACCCAGGTTGGGTTGCAGTTATCAGGAGTTACTCAGTTGTCTAATCCTGTGACTGTCAAGGTAGCTGATGGCAGTACCATAACTTGTACACGGGAATTTGCTAATTGCAGTTGGTGGATGCAAGGTTATACTTTCAAAAGTAATTTCAGACTGTTGCCCCTAGGTACTTATGATGTAATATTGGGTATGGACTGGTTGGAGAAATTCAGTCCAATGCACATTGATTGGGTTCACAAATGGATGGAATTCCAGTCAAATGATCAGTCTATCAAGCTCCAAGGTATTGTCTCCCAAACTAAGCACTGTCAACCAGTTTCATTACATCAATGCTTAGGCATGGCTAAGGAAGGAGCTCTCATGTATATGATACAACTATTCATGAATGAAGAGGAACAGATAGTACCCACTTCTGAGCTCATTTTACCACTGCTGCAAAAGTTTAAGGATGTGTTTGAGGAACCAAAAGGACTGCCACCACAGAGATACTGTGATCATAGCATTCCTTTAATCCCTGGTTCTAAACCTGTTAATTTGAGACCTTATAGATTCAATCCTGCACTTAAGGATGAGATTGAAGCTCAAATCCAGGAGATGCTTCAAACAGGAGTTATTCAACCAAGCCAAAGTGCATTTTCATCACCAGCTCTTTTGGTTAGGAAGAAGGATGGTACTTGGAGATTGGTCATTGACTACAGACAGCTTAATGCTATCACAGTAAAGGGATCTTATCCAATGCCAATGATAGATGAACTTCTTGATGAGTTAGCTGGCGCAAAATGGTTCACAAAGCTAGATTTAAGGGCAGGCTATCATTAAATAAGAATGAAGGCTGGTGAAGAATACAAGACTGCATTTCAGACTCATACAGGGCATTATGAGTATAAGGTGATGTCCTTTGAATTAACTGGAGCCCCAGCTACTTTCCAAGGTGCTATGAATGATACATTGAAATCAGTACTAAGAAAATTTGCACTTGTATTTTTTGATGACATTCTCATCTATAGCCCAGACCTAGAAACTCATCTGTCACATATAGATCAAGTCCTTTCACTGCTCAGGAAACACAATTGGAAGGTGAAACTATCAAAGTGCTACTTTGCACAACAACAGTTAACTTATTTGGGGCATGTAATTAGTGCTGCTGGGGTATCAACTGATCCAGACAAGGTACAGGAAGTCTTAAACTGGGCAGTACCATCCACTCCTAAGAAGCTAAGGGGATTTTTGGGTTTGGCTGGGTATTACAGGAAATTTGTGCAAGGTTTTGGTATTATTAGCAAACCATTAACTCAGTTGTTAAGGAAAGGGGTGCCTTACCAGTGGACTGCCGACACTGATGCAACATTCCAGAAACTCAAACAGGCACTAGTGACAGCACCAGTCCTAGCCCTACCAAATTTCAATGAACCATTCACAGTTGAAACAGATGCGTCTGAATCAGGTATTGGGGCAGTATTGTCACAAAACAACCATCCTCTGGCTTACGTCAGTAAGGCATTGGGTCCAAGAACAAGGGGTTTATCCACATATGAGAAAGAGTGCATGGCTATCCTTCTTGCTGTGGACCACTGGAGATCTTATTTGCAATTAAAGGAATTCATCATATTGACAGATCATCATAGTCTTATGCATTTGTCAGATCAGCGACTTCATACACCCTGGCAACATAAGGCATTTACTAAGCTATTGGGTCTCAATTATAAGATCTGCTACAGAAAGGGGACTAGTAATGCAGCAGCTGATGCATTCTCCAGGAAATATCAAGAAGATGGTGAATTAGCCCTGATTTCCAGTTGTACTCCACTATGGATACAAGATGTCATAAAAGGCTATGAAGGAGATGAGTACTCAACAAAATTGATAACAGCTCTGGCTATTAATCCTGAATCTAGTCCTCAGTACTCCTTGCATGAGGGTTTGATTAAATATAAGGGAAGAATATGGATTGGACACAATCCTGGGTTACAACTCAAGTTGCTGCAAGAGATGCACTCTAGTCCTATGGGTGGGCATTCAGGTTTTCCAGTGACATACAGAAAACTTAAAAGATTGTTTGCCTGGTCAGGGATGAAGAAGATGGCAAAAGATTTTGTGCATCAGTGTCAAATCTGTCTACAAGCTAAACCTGATAGGAATCGATACCCAGGACTATTGCAACCTTTACCTGTGCCAGAAGGGGCATGGCAAATCATTTCCATGGACTTCATTGAAAGACTTCCTCGATCCTTCAGATATGATTGTATTCTGGTCATTGTGGACAAATTTTCCAAATATGCCCATTTCCTTCCTCTATCTCATCCCTATACTGCAATTGATGTAGCAAAGCTATTCATGGTTAATGTCTACAAGTTACATGGCTTGCCTCAGACCATTATTTTAGATAGGGATAGAGTTTTCACCAGCCAATTATGGGAGCAGCTATTCAAGGGAGCTGGAACACAATTGCACATGAGCACAGCCTATCACCCACAATCAGATGGACAAACTGAAAGAGTTAACCAATGTTTGGAAATCTATCTCAGAAGTTTTGTTCATGCTACTCCTACTAAGTGGTTTTCTTGGCTTCATTTGGCAGAATTCTGGTATAACACTAGTTATCATTCTTCTCTGTCATCATCACCTTTTGAAGTTTTGTATGGTCATCCTCCTAGACATTTCGGCATCAGTTCAGCTGATTGCGCTATACCTGACCTGGCTGTATGGCTCAAGGAAAGAAATCTCATGCAAGCTCTTATCAAACAACATCTCAATAGAGCACAGCAAAAGATGAAACACATGGCAGACAAGAAGAGAAGTTTTCGGTCTTTTGCAGTGGGTGATTGGGTCTATCTCAAGTTACAACCATACGTCCAATCTTCAGTAGCTCCCAGGGCAAATCATAAACTCTCATTTAAGTATTTTGGGCCTTTCCAAGTTTTGGAGCAGTTGGGTACAGTGGCTTACAGGCTGCAGCTTCCTGAATCCAGTACTATACATCCTGTATTCCATGTCTCTCAGCTCAAGGGTGCTAAGGGTTTTCAACCACCAGTTCTGTCCGAGCTGCCTGGCCCTAACCAGGACCTGCAATTTCCAACTCGTCTCCTGGATTCTCGTAACTACATGAAAGGTAATTCTCCAATCCATCAAGTTTTGGTTCAATGGTCTCATTCTGTGCCAGATGAAGCAACCTGGGAGGACTTGGAGGATTTACAAACAAGATTCCCTGCTGCATTGGCTTGGGGACAAGCCAATTGTCAAGGAAAGGGGATTGTCAGTGAACCTGAAGGGATGACGAAGCCAAGCATTGTCGATGACGGTGTACAGTTCACTGAAGAAGGAGGAGATGCTGATACAAGAATGGGCCGGATTCATCCAAGACGCACAAGAAAGAAGAACCCATTGTATACTGGGCCAGATTGGGCCATGTAATGGTTGCGTGTAGCTGTTGTTTTGTTGTCACAGCTGGCAAGAGAGGAGTGGGTGAGAGAGAGACTTAACTGTATATAACTGAAGAAACTCAAGAACAGAGTCGAACTTTGGCAATTGGTGGCGATGGCGGCGGTGGCTCAATCCTGTTGGATTTGAGAATATATCGGAGAGGAGATTGCCAATTCTTGTGTGTGTTCTTGTGTTCTTGTTGGGTGCGCTAACACGGCGTTGAGAGGGACCCGCGCTGCTGGCCTCGGAGATGCTTGTACATCTCCACGTCGCCGGCTCTCGCCACGTCGAGGATGCCGCGCGTGCACGGCCCCTCGTAGCCGGAGGTGGCCGCCGCCATGGGAGAGCAAGCTGAAGCTGGTATAGGTGTTCGACGGTGCTGTGAACTGTAAAGCTAGGTGCTCGCGTAGGGAGTCAAACGGGACGCAGGGGAAGTACGAGAGAAACAGTACGTCAACTTGTCGGAGAAAATGATGCAAGTAGATCGTATGCGTCATGCGAGGCGCTGCAAAAAGGAATCAAGTCGTTTGAGAGGAGGGCAAATTGGCATGTTACGACGCCTACGTAAATGTCCGTACGTGTCAATTGAAGGTTTATATCAAGTTGAAGAGAGATCTTCCCTGCAAGCACATAATTAATGAAGTGTTAATAATTCTAAACTTAAAATAGATTTATTTTTTAAAAAACAATATTTTTTTAAAAAAATATTATTTAACCGTTTGAAAAACGTGTTAACGAAAAACGAAAAGTTAAAGTTTGAAGTTTGGTTGAGCAGCTTGCATGTCGTCAAGCCGACACCTGCTATAGAAACTGTTTTAGTATGTTTTTCTAATATGTCGTCAAGCAGGATTGCCTTTCACAGCCCTGCCTAGAGCAGCTTTCATCAGCGAAACAATAACCAATCAAAATTGGTTTTACACATTGTTCTATTGGCAAAGAGGTGTGATTGGCAACTGGGCCTAGAAATGAAATCGGAATTGGGCCTCCAGCAATTTCCTCGCAGCCCACTTCCTATGCCCTCCCAGGTCCCGACCTCTCGAGTCTCGAGCTCTCCACGCTTCCCATTCCTCCGCTGCTCCACCGCCCAAAGCCGAAGCGCGAGCCGGCGAGAACGGTGAAACCCACCCGCACTCCAAGCCCGCGCTTGCTCGCTGCACCAATGGCTGCAGGGGGTCGCCGGACGCTGGAGACCGGCGGCCCCCCGCCATCTGATCAGGGCGAGTCCTTGCGGTCGCGGGAGTCATCAGATCAGGGCGCTTCTTCTTGGGCGAGGACCGCCCACCACCTGTTCGACGAATTGCGCGGGAAGTCGGGAAAGAACACTGGAACGTGGGAAGGCCCGTCTCTCTTAGTCTCCAACAAGTGAGTCAAGTCTTTGCTCTGTAAAGAATTTAGTTTTTCTGTTTCTACGACGTTGATTTGTTACATATGAGTTATGAGTAGGTGAGTGTGCCGGTATCCTGCCATTCAGGACCATACTGGGTCATGACTCATGAGCTTGTATTTCCAGTAGAATAGCTGGAAGACGTCGTCTCTGCACATTCTACAATCAGAATCTTTCCAACACTGACGAGTCATCCTGTTCAAAGTTACGGGAATGCAATAAGAAAGGGGAAAGAATCTATGTAAAAGAGAGTAACTATTGGTACTGGTATTTTCTTTAAACAAAAAGAATATGCACCTAAGTTAGAAAAAAAAAACACTTTGGATCACCATGAATCAACCAAGTTAAAGCTTAGTTTATGAAATGCCTTAATTCATATACATTAAGGGTTTTTTTTTTTCAGTTCCTTCCACAGATTTGGCTCTTTCTTAACTGTTCCATTTTCCATGTACAAGAACCTACTTTTTATGCCTCATTGCACAACAGGAGTTAATTTTGCGACTACAGCCTTTTGTTTTGGAAGAACCAATGTGAGTCAACGTCATTTTTCAGCATGTCTTTGTTTTGTGGGGGCATTTGTCATGATGTCAGATTTCGTACAGCCACTTCAAGGAAAAATTAGATCCAACAGTTGCCAACCCGTGAGTTGCATGGACTATTTTAATTTTGATTATGAATATTCAAATCTAATCATATACTAATACTAAATATATTGGTTACTTTTTTAATCGTAGTGGCTTAGAATAAAAGAAGAGTCCATGTTAGTTACAACTTGCTAAATATTAATTTGGAATTTCTTATTTAAACTAATAAATGTAGTGAATTTAGAGTCCAATATGGGTACAACTTCTTATTGACTATTTATTAATCCCGAATTTTATAATTTTTAAATTTTGGAAAAAAAAACAAAATTAAATAGTCCATGGTATTTCCATATTCCAATTGAATGTTTTATTAAACATTGACTCTCAATACGATCTATGCTTATGATAATACAATCCACCTAATCAATTGTCATTACAAAATTTGCTCTTTGATGCATTCCATTATAAGATTGATGTTTTAGAGATATGGCATTATGAGCTACTCCCTCCGTCCCATAATAGAAGGGATAATGACACATCCACCCATTATCCCTTCTATTATGGGACGGAGGGAGTACGTTAGAGAAATTTTCCCCCAGGACTTCTTCTTTCCCTCTTCCCTCCCAAACCCCCAGTCTTCATCCTCTTTTTTTTTTCTGGCATCAAGGTTGGATGAGCTAGAGTTAAGCGTGCTCCCCTGGTCACGAATGCCACTGTGCAAGGCATTCCTTCACCGATCTTGTTGCTGGAGTTCATCATTGATCAGCTGGTGCTAGGAGAAATGGCCAATGTCCACTGGATAGCAGCCATGGTAGTAGGTGGAGGAAAGAGGAGGAAGAAGAAAAGGGTGACTTGGTCCAAATGTCTCCACAATGGCATATTTCAGAAGATGGCAACTTACGAGTGGCTATACCAAACAGAACTTTATAATGAAAATTATCAAAATCAGCAACTCTTCAATAACATATATCTAAATTTTCCTTGCTTTAATTGGATCCAATCCCAACTCCCGAGTCAGTCAACAGGCTTAACCAATGCCAGCTGCACAGAGAAAGTAAGTGCTCAATAATTGAGGCTAACCTTCAGGTCTTGTCCAAATGGAATATTTAATTTCAGCCACATGCGGGCACCCTTTATAAGCCCATTTGTCTCTCTTGGCTCCCTGCTTATATTCCACTTTCTTTTCTTTCTTTCTTTCTACTATCTGTCAATGGCAGGTCCTGAACTGGTGGTAGGAGGATGGTTTGCCTCGGCCGTGATACGCAATTTGGTATCCGTGACTCGCTCCTACCTTAGCAACAATGCAAGCCTGAATAAGGAATCAAGCGACATGCTGGATGAGCTGCAGGTATCGCTTCCACACATCCAAGAGATGATTGATGTGGCTGAGCAAATTTCCATCAACCATGTGAAACCCATGTCTCAGAGGTCAATAGCTGGCATTTGGCTGCGTGAGCTCAAGGATGCTGCACATGATGCAGAAGATGTGCTTGATGACTTCGAGGCTAAAGTGATCAGGATGAAGATCCAGGGCAAGTCTTCTCACGTGGTATCTTCAGCTCTTAATCCTCTGAGCAATGTTTTTCCCCGTGGCGATGTCAAGAGGTTAAAAGATGCAATTCGGACAATAAAAAGGCTCTGTGATAAGGGAGATTCTCTTGTAGTGCCGCGCGATTTGAATCTTGCTCAGCGCAAGAGTGAAAAGATTAGTATAAGGGTGAATAGAGAAAGTTCCCCTTTCACTTTTGATGCAGAAGTTATTGGTCGTGATGAAGAAATCAGTCTCATAATGGACATGGTACTGGCGGCTTACTCATCTGAAGCGCCAATATCTACCAATAAAGAGACTGATAATGATAAGCCAGAGTCTAGTCAAAGGGGGTGGATTATCCATGCTTTGAGAAGGTTGTTCCCAACATGGACTGGGGAATCTAGTGAACAAGCAGCTCCTGATGTAGAGAAATCTAAAGATAAGGATCAGGAAATTGAAGAAACACAGCCCAGCAAGAGAGGAGCAGAAATTGAAGAAATACAGCCAAGTTGGAAGGAATCAGAACGTGGAGGTCTAGATCCAAGTAAGAAAGCAATGATGATTAGAGAAGGCGCAGCTTATGGAAAGGGAAAAGATGTTGCAGCGGAGGTTAGCCTGTTAACTAGTAAAGGCTCTAGTTTTGGTGATCATAAGGTTAGTGTTCTCCCAATAATAGGCATTGCAGGAATAGGAAAAACAACAGTTTCTCAAGTGGTATTCAACAAGGAAAGAGTGAAGGAGTACTTTGACATAAGGGGGTGGATCTATGTGTCAGAAATTGTTGATAGAAAGAAATTGGTAACTCAGATTATTCGATCTTTTGAAGGTTATCAACTGTTTTGTCCTAACAAAAATAAAAAGGATGACTGTTCCCTTTCTAATGATGAAACTATGGGATCTTGTCTAAATATACTTTTCAATATCTTGATAGGAAGAAGATTCTTAATTGTGCTTGATGATGTATGGGATGATATAACTACAGTGTGGGATGATCTTTACAGAGTATTTCAGGCAGGAGCATCTGGAAGTGTAGTACTGGTAACAACTGAACTGCATAGCATAGCAACATTAATTTCAACAATGGGTCCAATAGTACTGAATTCTTTAAAGGAGAATTTTGTTTGGGATCTTTTTCAGCGGCATGCCTTTTCAGACCTTCCTATTCAGACATCTAAAAGAATTGATCTAGAATCAATTGGTAGAAGGATAGCTGAGAAGTTACATGGATTACCATTAGCAGCAAAGATAGTTGGGCGATTGTTATCTATGAATCTTGATAAAGGATATTGGGAAGAAGTGTTACAGAGTCCCTGGTGGAACATTGCAAACAATCGAATGGGAGAAGAAATTTTAGCATCGATAGGTATTGGTTATTACAACCTCAGTCCACATCAGAGGCAATGTTTTCTATATTGTTCAATATTTCCAAGAAATTATGTTTTTGAAGTGGATAAGATGGTTCGAATGTGGATATCTCATGGTTTTGTTCAAATTAACAGTAATGGGAACAATAGGATGGAGATTAAAGAAGGGAGAAAATGGTTTTATGATCTTGTTGATAGATCTTACTTGGTACCAACAGTGTGGGAAAATAGATATATGATGCATGATTTATTGAGAGATTTTGCTGTTACTGTTTCATCTTACGACTGTTTCATCCTTAGTGAATATACAATGCATGTTCCCAACTTTGTTCGCCATTTATCCATTGATAGAGACAACTTTGATGTGCAGTGGGGAGATTATGACCGTGAAAAACTGAGAACTTTGCTAACGTTTGGTCACTGCAGAGCCTGCAAAACTCAGGAACAACTTTATCGTCATACTTTGAAGTCATCAACAGGATTGCGTGTACTGGACTTATCTTATGTTAGTCTGGGAATGACAGGGAACGACTTTCTTACTGGTATTGGTGGATTGCTACATCTCCGTTATTTAGATATTTCGTTTACTGGGATCTCGGAGCTTCCAGAGTCATTTTGTTACTTGTGCCATCTTCAGGTCCTTGATATTCGTGGTTGTCAATTTAAAAGTTTACCTAAAAGAATGAACAGGTTAATCAACCTGCGTCACTTGTATGCAGATGCAGATACAACTGCTTTGATATATGAAATTGGGAAGTTAACCAAACTTCAAGAGTTGCATGAATTTCGTATTAGAGCAAAGATTGGTCATAGAATATCAGAGTTAAGAGACTTGAGAGACCTTGGAGGATCTCTTCGTATTTCAAATCTTCTAATGGTGGCTGATCGAGAAGAATCACTAAATGCTAACTTATCTGGGAAGCACTACCTTACATCTCTAGATTTGAGATTTGAGAGTTGTGAGCACAATGATAACCCCTGCATCTCATCTTGCTATGGAGATACTTGATGGCCTGCGTCCTTCAAGGACTCTGGAGGAACTGAAAATTTCTAATTACCCATTATCCACTTTCCCTGATTGGGTGGGACAGCTGAGGTATGTAAGATGTGTTTATATATGCAATTGCAGATGGCTTGCAACTCTTCCCCCATTTGGACAACTTGAGCATCTCCAGAAACTCGTGTTGAGTTATGTGCCTTCTATCACACATGTTAGTTCTGAAGTCTATGGAACTTCTGAGGCGATTTTTCGATCTCTGGAGGCGCTGAGCTTTAAACTAATGGATGGTTGGGTGGACTGGGAAGAAGCAGGGGACGCAGTTGTAATTGCTCCAAAGCTGCAGAAGTTAAAGATTTCGTCGTGCATATCACTGAGAAGAATACCTTTCCGCACCTTGGGTGCAGCCGTCACAGAGCTTCGGCTTTCTGGGTCCGGTTTGTGCGCTGATGAAATCTCAAGTTATCTACAGCGGCTGACAGCTCTCACCCACCTATATCTGGAGGGAACATACGAAACAATAACCCTCCCTTGTCGCGATCTAAGGTCACTGGTGTCCCTACAAATCAAATTTTGTAAAGAGGTGCTTTTCAAAGGTGGACCTCTTTATCTGAAGAACTTGAAAAATCTTTCTGTGAGGAAGGTCCAAAAAATCACAGCACTCCTTGATGAAGAGCCATCATGTGATCATCCAACCCAAAGCAATCCAGTTTTGAATTCACTCACTCACCTCGACATCGATGGCTTCTCCTTCTCACAGTTACTAAATCTTGATGATATGCGTTACAAGATCCCAGTGCTTCAAACTTTAAATCTTTCATACCTTCCCAAGTCGACAGCTTCTCTTGAAATGTTCCTTGAACAGTTTACAATGCTACAGCAACTTGGGTTTTATTTCTGTACTGAACTCACAAGGCTTCCATCAATTTTGGCTTCTATATCATCACTGAAGAAGCTGGTTCTGTTGCACTGCCGGCAAATTCACTCACTACCACTAAACGGCCTGCCAGGTTCCCTGAAAGAACTGCAAATAGAAGGCTGCTCACAAATGCTGGAGGCTCGGTGCCTGAAGGAACCAGGGGAGGACTGGCCGAAGGAGAAGATGGATGAGTGGCGGCAGAGCAAGCGGAGGGAGTGGTGGCAGGGCAAGCGAATGGAAATGCTAAAATGTCTGAAGAAAAATGTAGAAGATGTGACACTGAACAATGAGGAAGAGGAGTTGATGAGAAGAGAGGAAGAGGAGTGGCTGAAGAAAGAACAACAGGAGCTGCTGATGAACAAGGGAGAGGACTGGCCTAAGATAACTCACATTCCCTATATCCGTGTCAATGGGGTAACAGTTCAGAATCTTTATCTCTGAAACCAAAGATAAAAGGCGTTCCAGTCCTCAATGGTTAATGGTATGGTGCACTTGGTTCTGATTTTCATTTATCACGGCGATGGTTATTTTGTTGTCTTGGGATGGAGAAGTTCACAGCAATGGTATTCTGTAACTCAATTATCTTTGGGATGGCATTCTATCAGTCCAGATTATTTTCTATGGTATTTTCATATTTCTTTGTAATGGGATGGAGCAGATTTCTCATTTTACCTGAATCCCTTTTTCTCCCATGGCTGCGACATCGTATTCGAATGCAGATCGAGGTGAGCTTTCTCCATGGTTATTCCTTTTCCTATTATGGTATATCATAAGTTTAGAATTTTTGTAAGCGACTGAATTTTGTCCTGTGATGATAGGTTGATACATGGATCATGGAGAGATGAAAAATTGCAGATACCCTCAGATGCACTACACTACTGTCTACTGAATTCGTCATCCTGTATAAGCGGCGGCGCTTTGTTTATTGCTAGCGTGCTATTCGATTTGATCAGATGTGCACTATAATTATGTTATGATTTTATATCCATTCTCCTCGCCGAAAGAGGAAAAAGGAATTTTAATTCTGCTCTGTAGTGTTGCCTAGTTATCGTCCTTGAAGCACAGAGATCCCTCATGCAGTCATATTTGCATCTGCACTGCACCTTCTCACAGATGTTATAACTAGCGAGGTTTCAAAATAATTCAAAAGATGTTCAGTTCAATGAGATTTCAGCGGATGTACTTGTGCTTGTAAAGGGCAAAGCAAAATTGGTCTCGTCAGGCCTATTTATTCTAGATGATGAATTCATCAGGCATACCTAGATATACTTGTGCGA
Source organism: Oryza longistaminata (assembly GCA_009805545.1). Taxonomy (NCBI): domain Eukaryota; kingdom Viridiplantae; phylum Streptophyta; class Magnoliopsida; order Poales; family Poaceae; genus Oryza; species Oryza longistaminata. The sequence continues at coordinate 24,177,249 of CM020182.1, read as the reverse complement.
TAAAACCCAAAGTTCATTCAAACAATGAAGTTCATCAAGCACATGTAGATCTATGTGAGTGAACTCTGGGTAAATCGACTGTAGATGTGACATTCTTACCAGGTCAAATGTGAACTATAGAATTGTACATGACAGCAGTAATAAATATCAGAGAAAATATTGCTATAAAACGGCGTAATTTCTTCATAGGGAAAGCAGAGCATTCAAAATTGAAATCTTTTTACACTGATTGCCAGATGGGTTTTGCTTATTACTCATATATGTCTGCAAGCATGACAAGAAGTTATTCCTTGCAATGAAACCCAGCTAATGAAAGAGCCCTATTTCGCTCTCAGACATCAAACATGAGGCTGAACTTGGTGGCAAGAGGAATGGATATAATGACAGCTCCCAGGGCAGCACCAAAAATACGGTGTGAGATTGAGAACGTAGCACTCAGCTGCGGCTTCTTCAAAGGGAGATGGGGTGACAGCGGGCGGTTTGCAACAGGAGCCGACAGGGGACGACTTGTGTGCAGGAGTCGGTTTCCAGATGGGGACATCTTTGGTCTCAGAGCTCCTAGGGGTGAAGATGTGTAGCTCCTAGCTTGTCCAGAACTTGAGGATTGTCTCAGATGATCCATGTTGTTGAAGGATGAGTTTGAGCTACCAAGGGCACCTGAAAACGATGAAAAAAGGTGAGCGCATTTTATTGAGTTGTTTAAAGCTGTTGCAAAACATATCTCCATGAAACTGTACATCAAATTATACAATATACACTAGCACCCAGTTCAATAAAATTTTATTTCCTTAGATACTAACCTAAAAACAGTGGAAACCATGTCTCGTGTTAACCAATGACAACTTCCATTTTTCTAAAAAAAACTAATTGCTCCAAAGCTGCAGAAGTTAAAGATTTCGTCGTGCATATCACTGAGAAGAATACCTTTCCGCACCTTGGGTGCAGCCGTCACAGAGCTTCGGCTTTCTGGGTCCGGTTTGTGCGCTGATGAAATCTCAAGTTATCTACAGCGGCTGACAGCTCTCACCCACCTATATCTGGAGGGAACATACGAAACAATAACCCTCCCTTGTCGCGATCTAAGGTCACTGGTGTCCCTACAAATCAAATTTTGTAAAGAGGTGCTTTTCAAAGGTGGACCTCTTTATCTGAAGAACTTGAAAAATCTTTCTGTGAGGAAGGTCCAAAAAATCACAGCACTCCTTGATGAAGAGCCATCATGTGATCATCCAACCCAAAGCAATCCAGTTTTGAATTCACTCACTCACCTCGACATCGATGGCTTCTCCTTCTCACAGTTACTAAATCTTGATGATATGCGTTACAAGATCCCAGTGCTTCAAACTTTAAATCTTTCATACCTTCCCAAGTCGACAGCTTCTCTTGAAATGTTCCTTGAACAGTTTACAATGCTACAGCAACTTGGGTTTTATTTCTGTACTGAACTCACAAGGCTTCCATCAATTTTGGCTTCTATATCATCACTGAAGAAGCTGGTTCTGTTGCACTGCCGGCAAATTCACTCACTACCACTAAACGGCCTGCCAGGTTCCCTGAAAGAACTGCAAATAGAAGGCTGCTCACAAATGCTGGAGGCTCGGTGCCTGAAGGAACCAGGGGAGGACTGGCCGAAGGAGAAGATGGATGAGTGGCGGCAGAGCAAGCGGAGGGAGTGGTGGCAGGGCAAGCGAATGGAAATGCTAAAATGTCTGAAGAAAAATGTAGAAGATGTGACACTGAACAATGAGGAAGAGGAGTTGATGAGAAGAGAGGAAGAGGAGTGGCTGAAGAAAGAACAACAGGAGCTGCTGATGAACAAGGGAGAGGACTGGCCTAAGATAACTCACATTCCCTATATCCGTGTCAATGGGGTAACAGTTCAGAATCTTTATCTCTGAAACCAAAGATAAAAGGCGTTCCAGTCCTCAATGGTTAATGGTATGGTGCACTTGGTTCTGATTTTCATTTATCA
>CM020182.1:24143362-24175255 GCA_009805545.1 Oryza longistaminata | reverse complement strand
CCCGCCGGCCGACCGTGGTGGAAGCGGGGTGGCCGTAGCACCGGTGGTGGCGCGGGCGGGTGGCGGGCTGGGGCGGCGCATGCAGGCGTGCGGATCTGGGGGCGCTGATGAAGATTCGGGGGGCGGGGAAGGGATAGAACGATCGGCGAGGAGGAAGAAGAAGGGGGCGGTAGGGCTTACCGGGCAGGACGGCGGCGGCGGAGATCGCTGGAGGTGGGGGTGGGGACTCGAGGCGATGCGTTTGGTGGCCGCGCGAACCAGCTGGGAGAGAGAGAGGTGTCGTGAGTTTGGGATAGTTCACCTTGTTAGTTGTTACTGAAATTTTAAAGCCTCTTGATTTGGAGAAAAACGTAGAAATTTTAAAGGATTTTAATCCTATAAAAAAATTTCCTATAAACCCCTTTGAAACAAATGATTGGATCATATCCAATCCTTTGAAATTCCTATGGAATGGATAATCCCATAGAGATTTTGGAGGAAATTTAGCAAGAGCTTCAACCTCTTGATAACTTTCCTTTGAGTCTATCTCTCTCATCCAATTCTTGCGTTTTTCCTGCGATTCAATCAAACGGCCATTCCTGTGTTTTTTCTGTGTTTTGCAATCCTCTGTTTTACATTTACAATCCTATCGAAATCCTACGTTTTTCCTATTCCTACGTTTTCTTAATCCTGCGATTCAAAGGGGCCCTTAATATATTTTCGTACTACGTCTTTCTAATATTCAAAATTTGTTCCAATATACTTGTCACTATAAAGTTTGTCACATTCATTCCTTTATATTCAAATTTCTTTCATTTGTACCCCTAAACTACTACTCCACTCCTAACCATACACCATTTAATGTGGGGTATTATAGTCTTTTTTTTCTCAAATCTTAGTCCATGCTAAACTATCTAGAATGACAAGTATTTTGGGACGGAGGGAGTATTATCAAATGTTGACATATTTTGATATTATCAACTTTTGATAGTGTTAGTTTTGTTTGTTTTGATATCTTTATCAAATTTTGGTAGAGTTTTAAGAGAGAGAGCTTCTAAAAATACCAAAATTTGATGAGGTGGCAATGGTAGAAGTGTGTTTAGGCTCTGTTCGTAATTCCTGCATCCCAATCGGGAATAGTGCGCACGGAAAACGGAGCGATCCATTAACACGTGATTAATTAAGTATTAACTAAAAAAATTTCAAGAATAGATTAATTTGATTTTTTTAAGCAACTTTCGTATAGAAACTTTTTGCAAAAAACGTACCGTTTAGCAGTTTGAAAAGCGTGCGCGCAGAAAACGAGGGAGAGGGGTTGAAAAAAGGGTGTGCTGAACACAGCCTTAGTTTGTTGCCTTACCAAAATTTGATAAGGTTGAAACCGGCACTTGTGTTCGTGTTCAACTGTTTTCATAGGTTCGGTCACGACTCACGAGTTGAAATTTGGGTTGAATGTAGAAATTTGTATTACTCTACATATCTTAAATTTTACTCAAATTTAAATAGTCACATATAAAGACATTTTTACATGTTGCGAGCATGACAGAACCAAAACTTTTAAGCACTGATTATTTTCTTCAAAGTAGAAAATTATTGGAAGTTTAGAGGTGGACGTTAGTGGTAAGATTAACACTGAAATTTGATTTTTATTCCATTTCCTTTTTTTTCTTGACAAGTACTCTGTATAATAGATCCATCCCTCAAAAACTCCCTCCAACCAAATGCACTCTAAAGGAAATATGCCGAGATCTAATTTATGCCATGTTTGACAAAGATGCAGATTCTAGATTCACATTGGATTTGAAGTGAAGCTTGTATGTCAAATTATAGTGGTTCAAAATTTTATACTTAAAATAGAAATAAAAATGATTCATTCAAATGTTACGAACGAAATCAGAAAATCAAATCCATAAATTTGTGGAGCTAGGAATACCAAGCTTCAAGAAATCTTATATCTGTAGCAGTGCCAAATAAGACCTTAGTATGCGTTGCTCTTGCTATATTGATTTCATAGATCTTTATAACAGCTAAAATCTCAAATCCTTTAGTAGTATTTAAAAGTTTAATAATAAATATTTGCCATTTAACTAAATCTTCTAAAACGACATTGTTTGGCAATAAAACAATATCTACGATGTAAACTTTACCAATTTAGAACACGAGCTTTACCCGTTTTCGATCAATGTTATTCAAACATTGTGACAAATATCACCGCAAAAAAACCTTGTGTCAAATAAAAAAAGGGAAATAAAATACTCGAATAATCAAACTTGGGTACATAGACATATTCTTGACACTATGACCAAGACATACATTCTAATGATGTTTTAAAATCAAGAAATAAAGGGATTGGATAATCAAAATATTAAGCTTACTCGAACTAAGTAGAATTAATAGTTTTTATATAAACTCTTTCAATACCCTTTTGACCTAGGAAGAATATGAAGATCTGATATGAGATATGAGGTAGTCTCTACTTTACATTTGACAAATATGATTTCATCCTACTAAAGCTAACTAGTGTTGGACTTATTTTTTTTATTAGAGTCTAGGTGAAACTCACTATGTTGATTTTGTATAAACTAGGTGGTTCATCATGGGATCATAACTGCAAACGTTCACTAGACTCTAAAGTGACAAACACCTTATCCCCTTACCTTTTTTTCACCAGGAACCACACATTAGATCCACTTATCGTTTCACCTCACGTCGCAGACTACATGCGAGCGCGTTCTCTAGCGTCGTTGGGTGTCGGAAAGATCCCCTGCCTCTCCGGCAAAACGACATGCCGACGGGCATCTCTTCGGCTCTACTCCATGTTCTTCCTCTTTGGCAAGAAGATAGTAAGGCTCCGCGCACCCCCTTCGTTCGCTCCCCATTCTTCATCTCCAACAATAAGACAATGATGGCACCACTCTCCTTACTCCTCTCTTATTTTTGCAACAGCGGTGACGAGGTACCATCCCACCTTCCTCAGATCTGACGCATAGCACCCTTTCTTATTCGCCATGTTGTATGAATTGCCAAAGTTCTTAATTTTTTTTATTTTGAAGATGACCTTTCAAAAATGAGTTGAATGTGTAAAGTATTAGGTATGAAATATCGAGTTGAAATGTCTAAAATCAGGTTTCTAACTTTAAGGGTTTGAATAGGAAGCTTTCAAGTTTTCATATGAATATTTCAAAATCTGACCAAAAGATTTGTAATCCAAGTTGAGAGTTCGAATTATAGAGTTGGAAGTTCTATACATCTGAGTTTAAAGCTTTAATCATCCGGTTGAGAATTTTAGTGACCAGTTTGAAAGTTTTATCATTGGGTTGAAATGTTTATATTTTTGTAGATGATAGTTTTAATCATTGAGTTGAAAGATTTAATCACCGGGCTAAAAGTTTAAATAACAGAGTTAAAAAGCTTTAATTGTTAGTTTTAAAGTTTTAATCATTGAGTTGATTCTTTTTGTTGCAATATATGGAGGGAATGGGCCTTATGGGATAAGGGTTGCACTATATCGTTAACTAGATGAATACCCACCGCGTTGCTGCGGGAAATTAAGTTGCATAATATGTACAAATAAGATGCAATATGATTATTAAAACTAAAACAAATTGATATTTATGAATTTTAAGCCTAAAAATAATTAAGATTGCATTGTGTTATGAGAGAAGAAAGAATAGACAATTTGAACCATAGGTCTATCATCTAAAGGCTAGAAATAATTGGGGTGATGTGGCTTAATGAGAGAAGAGAGAAATATCATTAACTATACTTAGTGGGGATAAACTATATAATTATATAGGATTAGCGCGTGTAGGCCAATTAGCATTCGTGGTTTGATCATATTCATCATAGTTTTAGGGTCTGTTCAGATTGTAGCCAAAATAAACCTTATCAAAATTTGGCAATGCCAAAATATTGGCAACTTGACAATATTGCCAAGTTTTGGCAGGATTTCTTATATATTTGCTAGAGTTTAGAAACTAAATGGATATACATATTTAGCAACTTTATAAAAAAATGATGTGCTTTAAAATGACATCAATTTGAACAAACCCTAAGAAAAAGAATATTGACCAATCAGGAGTATCTACTCTATATATTCCATAGCTATCGTGAATAAATTTTATAGGAACCCAATTATTAAACTTTAATCTCAAAGTGTTAAGTACGGTACTACCACTCCAGGAAAATAAGCCCGAGAAAACTCCAGGAAAATAGTAGTACAACCTCGTGCGCTTACACAGTGCACCCTTCTAGAAAACCCTCGCCAAAATTTCGTGCAGCAGACGTCGTAGACCCCACCCCTCCCGTACTGTTGGTAGTGGATCTCGGAAGGCAAAACCCCGACCAAAACACCCAAAAATGAAAAAGAGAAAACTGTTTTCATAGGTTCGGTCACGACTCACGAGTTGAAATTTGGGTTGAATGTAGAAATTTGTATTACTCTACATATCTTAAATTTTACTCAAATTTAAATAGTCACATATAAAGACATTTTTACATGTTGCGAGCATGACAGAACCAAAACTTTTAAGCACTGATTATTTTCTTCAAAGTAGAAAATTATTGGAAGTTTAGAGGTGGACGTTAGTGGTAAGATTAACACTGAAATTTGATTTTTATTCCATTTCCTTTTTTTTTCTTGACAAGTACTCTGTATAATACAAATCCATCCCTCCTTAAAAACTCCCTCCAACCGAATGCACTCTAAAAGAAATATACCGAGATCTAATTTATGCCATGTTTGACAAAGATGCAGATTCTAGATTCACATTGGATTTGAAGTGAAGCTTGTATGCCAAATTATAGTGGTTCAAATTTTATACTTAAAATAGAAATAAAATGATTCATTCAAATGTTACCAACGAAATCAGAAAATCAAATCCATAAATTTGTGGAGCTAGGAATACCAAGCTTCAAGAAATCTTATATCTGTAGCAGTGCCAAATAAGACCTTAGTATGCGTTGCTCTTGCTATATTGATTTCATAGATCTTTATAACAGCTAAAATCTCAAATCCTTTAGTAGTATTTAAAAGTTTAATAATAAATATTTGCCATTTAACTAAATCTTCTAAAACGACATTGTTTGGCAATAAAACAATATCTACGATGTAAACTTTACCAATTTAGAACACGAGCTTTACCCATTTTCGATCAATGTTATTGAAAAAATCACATCAAACATTGTGACAAATATCACCGAAAAAAAAAACATTGTGTCAAATAAAAAAAGGGAAATAAAATACTCGAATAATCAAACTTGGGTACATAGACATATTCTTGACACTATGACCAAGACATACATTCTAATGATGTTTTAAAATCAAGAAATAAAGGGATTGGATAATCAAAATATTGAGCTTACTCGAACTAAGTAGAATTAATAGTTTTTATATAAACTCTTTCAATACCCTTTTGACCTAGGAAGAATATGAAGATCTGATATGAGATATGAGGTAGTCTCTACTTTACATTTGACAAATATGATTTCATCCTACTAAAGCTAACTAGTGTTGGACTTAAAAAATTTTATTAGAGTCTAGGTGAAACTCACTATGTTGATTTTGTATAAACTAGGTGGTTCATCATGGGATCATAACTGCAAACGTTCACTAGACTCTAAAGTGACAAACACCTTATCCCCTTACCTTTTTTTCACCAGGAACCACACATTAGATCCACTTATCGTTTCACCTCATGTCGCAGACTACAGGCGAGCGCGTTCTCTAGCGTCGTTGGGTGTTGGAAAGATCCCCTGCCTCTCCAGCAAAACGACGTGCTGACGGGCATCTCTTCGGCTCTACTCCATGTTCTTACTTTTTGGCAAGAAGATAGTAAGGCTCCGCGCACCCCCTTCGTTTACTCCCCATTCTTCATCTCCAACAATAAGACAATGATGACACCACTCTCCTTACTCCTCTCTTATCTTTGCAACGGCGGTGACGAGGTACCATCCCACCTTCCTCAGATCTGACGCATAGCACCCTTTCTTCTTCGCCATGTTGTATGAATTGCCAAAGTTCTTAAATTTTTTTATTTTAAAGATGACCTTTCAAAAATGAGTTGAATGTGTAAAGTATTAGGTATGAAATATCGAGTTGAAACGTCTAAAATCGGGTTTCTAAGTTTAAGGGTTTGAATAGGAAGCTTTCAAGTTTTCACATGAATATTTCAAAATCTGACCATAAGATTTGTAATCCGAGTTGAAAGTTTGAATTATAGAGTTGGAAGTTCTATACATCCGAGTTTAAAGCTTTAATCATCCGGTTGAGAATTTTAGTGACCAGTTTGAAAGTTTTAATCATTGGGTTGAAATGTTTATATATTTTGTAGATGATAGTTTTAATCATTGAGTTGAAAGATTTAATCATAGGGCTAAAATTTTAAATAACGGAGTTAAAAAGCTTTAATTGTTAGTTTTAAAGTTTTAATCATTGAGTTGATTCTTTTTGTCGCAATATGTGAAGGGAATAGGCCTTATGGGGTAAGGGTTGTGCTATATCATTAACTAGATGAATACCCACCGCGTTGCTGCGGGAAATTAAGTTGCATAATATGTACAAATAAGATGCAGTATGATTATTAAACTAAAACAAATTGATACTTATGAATTTTGAGCCTAAAAATAATTGAGATTGCATTGTCTTATGAGCGAAGAAAGAAAAGACAATTTGAACCATAGGTGTATCATCTAAAGGCTAGAAATAATTGGAGTGATGTGGCTTAATGAGAGAAGAGAGAAATATCATTAACTACACTTAGTGGGGATGAACTATATAATTATATAGGATTAGCGTGTGTAGGCCAATTAGCATTCGTGGTTTGATCATATTCATCATAGATTTAGGGCCTATTCAGATTGTATACAAAATAAACCTTATTAAAATTTGGCAATGCCAAAATATTGGCAACTTGACAATATTGCCAAGTTTTGGCAGGATTTCTTATGTATTTGCTAGAGTTTGGAAACTAAATGGATGTACATATTTAACAACTTTATAAAAAAATGATGTGCTTTAAAATGACATCAATCTGAACCAGCCCTAAGAAAAAGAATATTGTCCAATCAGGTATGAATATCTACTCTATATATTCCATAGCTATCATGAATAAATTTTGACCGAGCTTAGTTCTAAACTTTTTCTTCCAACTTCCAACTTTTTCATTACATCAAAACTTTCATACACACACAAACTTTCAACTTTTCCATCACATCGTTCCAATTTCAATTAAACTTTCAATTTTGGTGTGAAATAAAGACACCCTTTATAGGAACCCAATTATTAAACTTTCATCTCAAAGTGTTAAGTACGGTGCTACCACTCCAGGAAAATAAGCCCGAGAAAACTCCAGGAAAATAGTACAACCTCGTGCGCTGACACAGTGCACCCCTTCTAGAAAACCCTCGCCAAAATTTCGTGCAGCAGACGCCGTAGACCCCACACCCTCCCGGACTGTTGGTAGTGGATCTCGGAAGGCAAAACCCCGACCAAAACACCCAAAAAAGAAAAAGAGAAAAAAAACACAAAATGAAATTCCACCGAGACCAAACCAAACCAAACCAAACCGAACGCCACAACACAACGCCTCTCCCCCTCCGCCCTCCTCCTCCGCCCTCCTCCTCCGCTTCCTTCCCTTCCTTCCTTGCGCCTCGCGTCTCCTCCTCCTCACCTCACCTCGCCTCGTCTTCCTCCTCTCCTCGCGTCGCCCTGGCCTCCAAGCCCTAGCCCTAGGCACACCTCGCCATTTGATGCGGGGGCGCGCCCGCCATGGCGTCGTGGGGCCTGGGCTGGAAGCGGAGCTCCGAGATCTTCCACCTCACCCTCGACTACGGGGACCTCGCGGATGGACCTCCTCACCACCAGCAGCAGCATCAGCCGCCGCCGCAGCAGCAGCCGGGGTCCCCTCCCACGCCCTCCAGCGCGGGCTCCACGCCGACGTCGTCGTCGTCCTCGCCGACGGCGAGGAGGAGCGGCGGCAGCGGCGAGTTCGGGTTCCGGATCGAGCTCGACTGGTCGGCGGGCGACGACGAGGACCAGGTCGCGCTGCGGCTCCAGTCCCAGCTCATGGTCGCGCTCCCCCCGCCGCACGACGCCGTCTGCGTCGATCTGTCCCCGAGAGGGGAGGGCGGCGAGGAGGAGGAAGGGTGCGGTGGCGGTGGCGGTGGAGATGCGGGTGGTCAGGAGGCGGGAGCGCTGCGGGTCGTGCGCGTGGCGCGGGCCGCGGGGTCCGCGGCCTGGGAGGCGGCGACGGCGCCGGGGTGCTCTCGCGGCTCATCAGATCCAACCTCGCGCCCGCGCCGGCCGTCGACGGGGCCGCTGCCACCGGCGTCCCTGTGCTCGCCGACCACTGGCGCTCCGTCGCCGTGCTCAGCCTCTGCAACTGCGGCTTGCTGGTGAGTCCATTTCTCTATCTCTTCCCCCTCCCCCTGATCCGCGCGAAAACATTCCATCCCGTACGGCCTATTGTTTTACCACATGCCTGATCAATGTAGAATTATGTTACCCGCCATGATTGCCCGATGCTGCAGTGATCTAGGAGGTGGCATTGTAGTGTTGTCGTTTTTTGTTGAGAGAATTTGATTGGATGTGTATAAAGGAGACTTGGGCATATGTTTTGGTTGCTTCACATACCTTTACTTTTAGCTATAGAGATTCTGATGGTCAGGTTTGATCACACATTGTGCATGCTACGACCACTGAAGATTTCTTAGAAATGCTTGTTCTGTGGCTCTGTCCAAATGTTGTTCTATTGTCAGACAGATCTCCTGGGTGGCCTATTTTCATGAAATTGTGTTTGGTTTTGTGGAGTTCGTTTGATTTCTTGATTTGTACTGATCTGTATAATACGTCCTGGTTTAGTTGTGCAAAGATGGATATGCTTGAATTATGCAGCAATCACCTAATAATTGTGTTTTTTTTTTGTTTGTTTGTCCCCTAAATCTGTTGCCATGAAAACTTAGGGATGGACATGTAGATGCTATAATGATCTAACCATGAAATGCTATACAAAACTTGGCAGATGCTTCCAGTTGAATTAACTCGCCTTGCACTTCTTGAGAAGCTACATCTTGACAACAACAAATTGTCAGTTTTGCCACCTGAAGTTGGTGATTTGAAGAAATTGATAGTGCTGACAGTCGACAACAACATGCTAGTTTCTGTACCTGGTTAGTGATCATGCCTGCATCTAAATTAAAAACTTAAAAAAATTATGTTTCACAGCGTATTTAAGACTTGAAGACTTGTGGTCTTTCAAGTTTATGTTATATCAACTGCCCATCAGCCCATGCACCAATCTAATATCTTATTTCCCTTTGACCAAGCAGCAGAACTGCGACAGTGTGTTTTGCTGGAGGAATTATCGTTGGAGAATAATAAGCTTGTCCGCCCATTATTGGATTTCAGGTTATTCAATTGTCTTACAGAGGCATTTTTTTATTGATGGTTTCTTCCTGTTGGTGCTATTAAGCTAATTATTCATTCTTTGTTCCGAACAGGTCAATGCCTAAGTTGCGTGTATTGCGCTTGTTTGGAAATCCTCTAGAGTTTCTCCCAGAAATTTTGCCACTGCATAACCTTAGGCATCTCACACTTGCAAATATTAGAATCGAAGCACTGGAAAGTCTTAAATCTGTCACTGTACAAATTGAGGTTGGTAAACTATCCTGCATTGTTATTCTGTTAGCTATGTTGTTTCACTACTAGCAATCCTTTTGATAAGTGTGTATTTTGGTTTTAATTCCAGACTGAAAATAATTCCTACTTCGTCGCGGCCAGGCACAAACTTAGTGCCTTCTTTTCACTTGTTTTTCGGTTCTCTTCCTGTCACCATCCTTTGCTAGCCTCTGCTTTGGCCAAAATAATGGAAGATCGTAGCAACCAAGTTGCAATTAGCAAAGAAGAAAATGCTGTCAGGCAGCTTATAAGCATGATAAGCAGTGATAATCGTCATGTGGTACATATTCAATCTCCCTAATTCATTGTGCTCAAAGTTCTGTGGAGACAAAATGCTCATTTCAAGCACAACACAGTTCCTTCTTTTAATTTAGAAGTTACTTTTGCAGGTTGAGCAAGCATGCCTTGCTCTTTCATCACTGGGATCAGATATTTCATCAGCTATGCTACTTATTAAGTGTGATATCATGAAGCCTATTGAAGCTGTACTGAAATCATTTGATGAAGAAGAATTAGAATCAGTATTGCAAGTTGTAGTCACCTTAACTTTTGTTTCTGATCATGTTGCTCAAAAAATGTTGACGAAAGACGTTCTGAAGTCACTGAAAACACTTTGTGCACACAAGAACTCTGAGGCAAGATGATCTGGATTTAGACTCTGGTTGATGTGTTGTTTCGATACCCACCGGTGAGCTCACTTGTATCTGTTCCCATTTTCTAGGTGCAACGTCTATCTCTATTTGCAGTTGGCAATTTGGCTTTCTGCTTGGAGACTCGTCGCACCCTCATGCACTCTGAAAGTTTGCGCGACCTTTTAATTCGCTTAACTCTTTCACAAGAGAAGCGTGTCAGCAAGGCAGCTGCACGTGCTTTGGCAATTCTAGGTATGCTTGTTTTGGTACTGAATCTTAATTTATGTGATCCATTTTCCTGAATATTCAATAACTATATGTGTTGATTAGTTTGTGAATATCTCTTCAATCCTTTTAGGTGAGAACGAGAACTTGCGTCGAGCAATAAGAGGAAGACCAGTTGCAAAGAAGGGTCTGCGCATTCTATCAATGGATGGTGGTGGCATGAAAGGCCTTGCGACTGTCCAAATTCTTAAACAGATAGAGCAAGGGACTGGGAAACGCATACATGAAATGTTTGACCTCATATGTGGTACATCGACAGGTGGCATGCTTGCGATGGCTCTTGGAGTCAAGCAGATGACTCTGGATCAATGTGAAGAAATATACACAAAACTTGGTGAGTGTCTTTTGGCTCTTACTTTCCACATTTTTCTTATTGTGTTGCCAAGTGAACTGTTGGTTTCTCCAGGCAAACTTGTATTTGCTGAACCTGCCCCCAAGGATGAAGCTGCAACATGGAAGGAGAAGATTGATCAGCTTTTTAAAAGTTCATCACAGAGTTTTAGGGTGGTTGTACATGGATCAAAGGTAAATAACATAATAACTTGTTATTGATGTGGTGTTTCATGTGACACAATGTAGTTAGTGACCAAAGTCTTAATTACAGCACAGTGCAGATCAATTTGAGAGGTTACTAAAGGAAATGTGTGCTGATGAAGATGGTGACCTCCTTATAGAGTCTGCTGTAAAAGGCATTCCGAAGGTTTTTGCTGTATCTACTTTAGTCAGTGTCATGCCTGCCCAACCATATATATTTCGAAATTACCAGGTTTGTTTTCTTACCATATATACAGTCTGTGCATGACCATGTCAATGCTTGTGCTTATTAGTCAGGAAACTGAAGAAGAGTGCAGATTCACAAGTTTTTTTTTTCTCTTCTTGAATATTGGGCCATCTGTTAACCTCATAACATGTTCCAGTACCCACCTGGCACTGTGGAAGTATCATCAGTCATGACAGAAAGCCCATCAATTGGCTCAGCTGGAACGCCCGTTTCTGGTGCCCCGGTCGGTATTAAACCAATTAACACGGTTGGAACTGCTGTTTCTGGTGCACCGGTTGGTATTAAACGTGGTGCTTTCATGGGTAGCTGCAAGCATCGCATATGGGAAGCCATAAGAGCATCTTCTGCAGCTCCATATTATCTGGATGATTTCTCTGATGGTAGATATTCCTAAACTTAGTTGTGGATATTGTTTTGTGCAAGAACAGTAGGCCTCTATTTGTTGGAGTCCTCAAGATTTGTTATCCACCGCAGTTCTTATAGCCCTTTTTTTTTCTTCCTTTCTCTTCAGATGTAAATCGTTGGCAGGATGGAGCTATTGTAGCCAACAATCCCACAATCTTTGCGATAAGAGAGGCACAACTTTTGTGGCCTGATACGAGAATAGATTGTCTAGTTTCAATAGGGTGTGGTTCAGTTCCAACTAAGGTAATATACATCATAGTTGTCGACTCTTTTGTTAACACTACTATTCATTACAACTATTAAGTATCAGTGGCAGAGCCAGAAACGCAAAAAAAAAAAAAAAGTTTTGGTAAAATCGGGCCAATAGTGTTAGTTTTTTTTCTCAAAATTTGCTAAATCTACAGTAAATTTAGTGTAAAATTTGGAGCCATGGGGGGAGACCAGGCCTCTGCTTGCCTCCTGTCTCCGCCCCTGTTAAGTGTTGGGCAGCCTTCCAAGTAATGGGCAATCCATGTGCTGGAAAACCAATTATTTACTGAATTCCTCACATTTTAAAGAAATATTGTTTTCCCAATTTTGTAATACGTTGAACACATGTACAATATGTCGGTATATTGGAACTGAAACTTTCATAGGTTCAATATCGTTCCAGGATAGTAAATTTTAGAGGCTAAAATTTTAGTCAATTTCATATATTAAAGTTTTTTTTTTGTTTTGCAAGTGACATAATATGGGAATCGGGATCTATTAATTCGATACACTACATATAATCTGTAGCTTATATTAGCCTCTATCTATTGGAAACCACAAGTCAAGGCATACATTACTAGAAGAAACACCTGACTGATCCAAGATGAATAATTTTTGTTTTTAGTTTGAAAAGTTAACTTCTATGGTACATTAAGTTTACACTTCTAGTGATCTCGTTGTGAGCTATACATCTATCACATTGCTTATATATATAAATTTATTCCATGTGTTATGCATCTAGAGTCGGAGAGGTGGGTGGCGCTACTTGGACACAGGGCAAGTTTTAATAGAAAGTTCATGCTCTGTAGAGAGAGTTGAAGAAACTTTGGATACACTGATACCAATGCTCCCAGAAATGCAGTATTTCCGCTTTAATCCAGGTAATTTGAGTTCCAAGGAAATCCACAGAACAGCAACTCGATCATAGCGTACTGTTTAATGAGTTCTAGTACATATTTACCAATGCGTTTTGATATTGAAAGAATGGGAATCTTGTTACTGTGGCAGTTGATGAGCGGTGTGGTATGGAACTAGATGAGACTGATCCTGCTGTCTGGCTTAAGTTGGAAGCTGCAACTGATGAGTACATTCAGAAAAACTTTCAAGATTTCAAGAATGTTTGTGAGCTTTTAGTTCCAAGATACCAAGAGGAAGAAAAGTCATCTGAAACTACCAAATCCATGTTGTTTTCAAGATTCAAGCCATCAAATTCAGGTTTGTCTTCTCCAGGTTTGCACTTTGTGTAATGATTCGAAGGAACATTTGGTTGATTCATTTTTCAATCCTCTAATTCAGGTTTTAGTGAAAGTAATCCTACCTTAGGATGGAGGCGTGTGGTTTTACTTGTAGAGGCTTCATATAGTCCTGATTTTGGGAAGAAAGTAAATCATGCCCGCTCGCTTGAAACATTCTGCTCCCAGAATGGTATCAGGCTTACTCTAATGAACAGTGCTTCTGGGTTTGGAAAGGCAGCTACCACACTTCCGACTCCAATTACTTCTCCCTTATTTACTGGCAGTTTTCCATCTAGTCCACTTCTATATAGTCCAGAGGGCACCCAAAGAATTGGCCGAATTGACCTGGTTCCGCCGCTCAGCCTGGATGGCAACCCAACTGCAAAGTTCTCGGCCGCCAACGTCACCTCTTAAGTCATGGCAGCCATCTGTACATGTTCAATCACTATATGATAAGTTGCAAAATATGCCTCAAGTTGGTGTGATACATATGGCACTTCAAAACGATTCAACTGGCTCAATATTGAGGTATCTTTTATCACGATTTCTTTTACTGAAATAAGCGTCAGTGTGTTTACTTTTTTCTCTAGTTTTGATTATGTGATGCAAAAATTACTACCGCAGCTGGCAGAATGATGTGTTTGTAGTTGCGGAACCAGGGGAACTTGCAGACAGGTTTCTCCAGTGTGTGAAAACTAGCTTGTCAGCCATGTTGCATGGATGTAAGAGAAAGGGTGCATATTCCTTGTCAAAGATTTCATGTTTGTCTGAGTTGGTTGCAGAGTGGCCGTCGTTTGAAATTGGTGGGATTCACCACCGCTATATAGGGCGCCAAACACAAGTAGGAACTGTTTTCCTTCTTTATGTTTCCAAGACAAATCATTATGCATATACTAATCTATCTTGTCGCAGGTAATGGAAGATAATCAAGAAATTGGTGCCTATATGTTCAGGAGGACAGTGCCTGCTGCTCATATGACACCTGAAGATGTTCGATGGATGGTATGCCAGCCTGGATAGCTAGCACTTGCACTTCCACTGAAATGCTCTTCAAGTTCTATTCTTATGTAGTGTTAATTGTGCTTAGAAAGGACGTGTGACAAAATATTCATGCAAGTGACATCTGATGAAATTGGATGCTAATTTCCAACTAAATTCTGGTATAGTACATTACTGGTAGTTGATTCCTCCAGTCAACTATAAATTTAAGATCAAACCTTCATATTTTTCTCATGGTGCAGCCATCAAAATGATATCATAGAAAAGAGCATATTTGGTCAATGATCAATCTGGCCAGCTATTGACCAAACCAAAATCTGGCCAATGATCAATGCCTCACATTACTGAAAAAATTTAGTCAGGAACCAAATGTCAGACATACTCTAATTGCTGCCAATGCTGTAGTAAAGATGTGTTATTTACATCTAGTGATGCTGAAACCGTTAGCATGCCTTTTTCTATTTGCAATGTACATCTAGAGTTTAGGACACTATCTAATGTTGATTCATTACATACATGTTTCCCAGGTTGGAGCATGGAGGGAGAGGATCATTGTATGCAGTGGTAAGTATGGCCTTGCTCACGGCCTGGTCAAAGCATTCATGGATTCTGGTGCCAAAGCAGTCATCTCGTCGGCCATGGAGCCTCCAGATTCCCAGTCTATAGTATACCATGGGATGGAAGTGAATGGCAGCCTCGAGAACGGGAAGTTTGTCATTGCCGATGATGAGGCTTCCGAGTCTGAGGCGGAACCTGTTAGCCCTACGAGTGACTGGGAAGACAGCGACATGGAGAAAAATGGCGATCGCAGCAAAGATTTCGATGATGAGGAGTACATGGCTCAGTTCATCTGCCTCCTGTATGACAAGCTGTTCCGCGAGGGCGTGACGGTGGACACGGCGCTCCAGCAAGCGCTCCGGTCACATCCAAAGTTGAAGTACA
The DNA here is from genome assembly GCA_009805545.1 of Oryza longistaminata. Classification (NCBI taxonomy): domain Eukaryota; kingdom Viridiplantae; phylum Streptophyta; class Magnoliopsida; order Poales; family Poaceae; genus Oryza; species Oryza longistaminata. The sequence goes on along the minus strand of CM020182.1, from coordinate 24,160,072 downwards.
ACTGCCATTTACCCAATGTTTTGTAGGTAGGAGTACATTCACAGTCCTTATAGAAATATATACCAAGATGAATATAGAAGAAGAAAGGAATAATATGATCTGGCGGATTCATGAGGGGGGTTATAGAGTTTATACTCGTAATTTCGTTGTTGAGGCGGTGGTCAGAGACTTTGTTTGTTCCCCCAAGTGAATCTTTCGGCGAATGCCGTTTGTAATTCTAGGCTAGTAAATAGAACATGTACTGACGGCGACATGGACATAGCAGTTAATCTGAGACAATAAAGGATGGAAGTTTTGCTTGCTGTTGCAGTAATGCTTTGCTTCAAGTTCATGCTATTGCTTGCTGTTAGGATTTGGCATCTTAACATGTTATTTTGTGAAAGCTTCCCATTCCATAAGTATCACGCATCCAAGCTTCTTCTTACTTTCATATTGAAACAGTGAAAGATACTACTTGTAACAACAACTTCTACAAAGCAATAGCCTCACACAGTGAAGAAAGTGAAAGATACAGATGAAGCTACTTTCCTCTTGAACTGTAAACAGCCTGTGAATTTCCCGGCTAAACTCTACCAAACAGCAGAAAAACTTAGAGAAACTTGAAAAAGAAAAAAAAAGAAAAGATAAATACGCAGCATTCTAGTATAGCCGAAACATCCAGACGTCGTCGTCGTCGTCGGCGAAGCGATCGATCAGGCGGCCAAGGTGGCGGCGAAGCCGAGGATGAACTCCCTGGTGTCGTCGGCGGCGCGGTCGAGCGCCGTCCGGCCATCGACGTCCTTGACGTCGTACTTGGCTCCGGCGCGGAGGAGCTCCTCGAGCTTGGGCTTGTCGCCCTCGGAGGCGGCGAGCATGAGGAGGATGTCCACCGGATGGATGTCCTGGTTCAGCAGCGCCTCCATCTTGTCGTAGGTGCCCTCCACCGCCAGCATCCCCATGTAGTTGAAGTACTACAAGCGCAGACAGAAAGATTCAGATGCGTTCATCATAATCTCACTTCAGAAATCAAAGTTATTCTGAATCCAAAATCCCAGAGAGAATAGCATGCAGTCCAGTCTTGGAAAGCTATATTTTCCAACTCTATTTCCTCTTTGCATTTGTAATTGCTGGCTGCTAGCTAGCCTGAACACTTCAATTGTACTCTATTTCTTTTCAACGGAAATACAGGTGGGGAACCTCTCCCCTCCGGTGATTATTCCAGAAAAAAAAAGTTATTCTGAATCTTTTCTTGTCACTAGAGCTTTCCATGTTCAGGTGCTGTTCTTCAATCTGAATGTGCTAGTCTACAGCTATCTTGAATTCTTGATTAGGATATTCAGAATTTCAGATACCCTGCAGCTGCAATTTGCATTTTGTCCATGAAACTACAAAGACTAAATTGTGAGGTGATTGTTTTTTTTTCTTTTCTTCTTTTCCTCTTTGCTACTGCTGGCTATGATATAGCGGAGCCAAATAAGCGAAACGGCATATTTACAAATAAAAAGTATTTTGTAAATAAAACTTTTATATACGTGTTCTTGATGATCTAAAAATAAATGCTGAAAAATAAATTTCGATGAAAAAACCTTTAAATTAGCTTTAAATTTAAGGTTGAAAATTTAAATTTTGATTGATAAGCATAAGTATAAACGAAAAGATGAGGCCCATGTACAGGGAAGACATGCAATGGAGCATTATTGTCACATGCGAAGTGCTTGCCTTAATTCAACTCAAATCAAATGCTGCATCATTTGTCCACAAACCAAACTAGCAAGTAGCAATCAACTATGTCTCACATTAGGATCAAAATTACCAAATCACCAAGTAATATAGCAGTGGTAAGGTAGCATCTCAGCCATTCGTCAGCACATTCCCCATGGAGCAATCAAGGAACACCTAAGGCAACATGGGGAGGAGGAAGAACAAGAAGCTGGCTCACCTGCTCGACGTCGTCGCGGTCGAAGTCGTCCCTGCCCTGGCTGCCGTAGATGCCGGCGCCCTCGGCGTCCTTGTTGCCGAACTTGAAGAAGCACGTCGGCCCCACCCTCCCGCTCTCGCTCGCCGGCACCACCGCGCTCAGCCGCGACGGCCGCAGCCACCCCAGCCTCGCCGCCGCCCGCGGCGACCTCCTCCTCGCCGCCGACGCCGCCGACGCCCTCGCGCTCAGCTGGAAGGTGCACGGGATGGATGCCATGGCTTCTCGCACGTTGGATGGTGGAGTAGGCGAGAGGTGGAGAAGAAGGGGGGAGAGATATATGGAGGGAACAGATAAGTTGTAATCTTGAAACTGTTTGGCACTTGGGCGTATGTGAACTGATTGCTGTCAAGTTAGGTGATTAGATGCTTCCTAATTCTGAATCTTTTCACTGTTTCACTTTTTTTCCTGTGGAAGACAGGACAAGGACATGAGATATTCATAAAGTGCAGTGCAGAAGATATAAAAGTGCATAATGGGTGATAAATCCTTGTGAGATATGAGTACGTGCCAGAGTTGTGTGAGATAGGAGTGGGCTAAAATTGTTTTAAGTAACTGTCGTATCGGATGTTTGATGCTAATTTAAAGTATTAAATATAGATTAATTACAAAACCCATTCCAAAACCCTGGATTAATTCGCGAGATGAATTTATTCAGCCCAATTAATCCATGATTAGCCTATATGATACTACAGTAAATATTTGCTAATTATAGATTAATTAGGCTTCGAAAATTCGTCTCTCGAATTAGCTCTCATTTATACAATTAGTTTTATTATTAGTCTATGTTTAATACTTTAAATTAGTGTCCAAACATCCAATGTGATAGGAATTAAAGTTTAGTCCCTGGATCCAAACACCACATAAGTTGTTTGTACAAGTGTTGTCAATCTTTTTAGAATTTTTTTATAACCATTTGAATGGTTTTTAAGCTTATGAGAAGGCATCTTCTCGAGAAATCAAAATAGTATCCCCGGATAAAAGGCAGTAGCATTAAGCCAGGTTTTAAGCTTGGAATTAGCTGTCTAATTACCATGTGAAATAGACACCCATGAAAAATGTGAAAAAAGAAACCGGAATACTACATATCGGGATCCGGTTGGGACGGGATCCTTCGTCCTCCTTGCCTATCCAAAGAGAAGGGAGAGTTGAGCGCCTGAGCCTTGAGGAGGAGGTGGCTGCCGCCTCCTCGGCGAGGACCTTCGGCGTGGGCTGGGGAAGAGGACCCACTCAGCAAGAGGAGGATGTGGTCGCCGGTGACGAGCCCCGCGTGGTGAGCTCCTGCGACGTCGAGGACCTCGTCTGCGTCGCGTCGAGGCAACGGCGCATCACGGCCAAGCCAGCGACGGGGGATACATCGACGAAGAAAGGAGAGGCGTCGGTGACCGGAGCCAGGGAACAGAGTAAGGGCGGCGGTGGCTAGCCAGGGGGAGGAAGGGCGGTAGTGGTCATTGGCGTCGGCGTCAAGTATGTCCAGTCCAACTTCTAATACACAGTAGAAATCACCTGATACCTTACAAGTATTACCTTCTACATGGTAAGAATCGCATGATACCTGATAGGTATCACCTGATATCTCGCAAGTATCAGCTTCTACGTGGTAAGAATCATATGATACCCAATAGGTATCACTTGATACCTTACAAGTATCACTTGGTACGTGGTAGAATCGCATGATACCTAATAGGTATCACCCGATACTGGTTAGGTATTAGGACTTGATACCTAACCGATATCATCACGTCTGAACGGTATTTTGTTGTATAGTGCCCCTAAAAAGAAAATGGGTCTGCAACTCTGCTTCAAAAGGGTATGTGTATAAATTTCAGTAAAAAGTAAAGGTGAAAAACAAGATGGATAAATTTGATCCATGTCATACTGGGACAACAGCACACTGCCTCCTGCATATTCCTGGAAAAAGGAATCTGTGTGCTCCGCTCTCAGCTTTGAGCTTTTGGCAGCTACCACCTGCAAAACATATGGCGGCAGCTTTGCCATGTGAATCATATTGTTGTTTCATTCGGAAGTGTTTTTTCTTTCCCTTTAGGCTGAGTCTGAATCAGCCTTTTGTGAGTTGGCCACTAGTAGGACTTGTTTTCCCTAAGATCCTAATCATGTTTTCTAAGTTGCTCAACAGTATTTTTTTATAACCTTTTTATATAAAAATTTCTTTTAAAAATTTAAATAAATCTATTTTATTAGATCTCAGGAATGAACGGAGAGTATCTTGCCGGGTATTTGCTTCTTGGCACTTTTCCAGAATTGTGAACCAGTTCGTAGAATAAGCAGTAGGCTTGTAGAATAATAAGATAGCTAGAAGCAGTTAGGCTGTGTTTAGTTCAGCGCAAAGTTTAAAATTTGGTTGAAATTGAAGATGATGTGACTGAAAAGTTGTGTGTGTATGACAGGTTGATGTGATGAAAAAAGACTGAAGTTTAGATTCAAACTTTGGATCTAAACACAACCTTAGAAGTTCTAAAAAAAAAAGCTAGGAACACAGTTAGGTCATGTTTGGGAAGCCCAATAAATCCCTGCCAATATCTCAGTCCCAAGCCCAAATCATTTGGCATGGGTCTTGAATATCCTCACCATTATTTGATTAATGATTGGTTTTTTTACATATATTATGATTAATGATTGCTTAACCTTCAAACAGAGAAAGTTCCTGTTTGCTCCCTACAAAACACTTCACACGGTTATCCTGTCAAGTAGGGCTATTAAACTAGCTCATCATCCAGCATCCAATCAAAGACCTTCCCTCTTGTCTCCTTCAGATGATATGCAACAGTGAGGGAAATTAGTACAGTGAAGTAGTAGTGATCTCAGATCTTCTGACATTGCATTCAATCATGAACAGCTCAAATCTAGCCTCATTTTGGATGCATTGAGCTTGGTTATTTCAAACATCAATCAACAGTCTAGAAATCCCTATACTTCCATTCCAGACAAACAAAGGTTTCCTACTTTCCCATCAAGTTTGTATTTCCAAGATGACATACACCCTCCAAAATGTAAAACCAAACAGTGGGTGTGTTTCTATCTTTCGCTGAATCTTGATAAGCCAATGAGTCCTTTTTTTTTCTTTCATAATACAGTGAAGTGGTAAACCACCATGTTAGGTAATCAATTACTAAAAAAATGGATCGAATTTTGTAGTTAACTTCTGTCTTTCTACAGTACCTCAACGTGAAAGTTTCAAGAATAGTTTGTGCAAGATCCACCGTTGATTTGAGATCCAGCAACGCTCAACACGCCAGTCTATAGGCTAAAAAAAAATAGAAAAACAATTTTGAACTCTTCAGAGATATCTACTCGTTCTTTGCATATCATCTAAATGGTTATTAATTTTTTTTAGAAAAAACTAATCAGACAAATTAATATATGATATATTACTTCATAAACTTGCAATTTTAAGTTGGAAAAACAAATTTAATTGTGAGTAGTAGTATACGTTAACTAGCTAGTGTTTAATATGTTTGCAATTTGTGAAGATAGATTTTAACTTGCATGTTTATAATGTAATCCTATCTTACTATAAAGTTATAACCCACTAACTCCTAAAACTTAACATACAAAGATGCCACGTCATCATCCACTAACAAGTTGACACATCATCATCCACTAACAATCATTACATTTAATATCATGCAAACATGCTATATTATCTATAGTTTAAAATTTATTACATTTTAGAGTTTTTAAAATGAAAGCATGTTAAATCATCATCCCACTTAATTCATATAATATTTCAATATATATCTTCATTATTTTTTATAATATCTTATGTACCTATGTAAGTTCATCCTCACTTAGTTAATTGGTTAATGTTATTTTTCTCTTCTCTAATTAAGCTATATCACGTCGATTGATTTTAGTGCTTATGTAAGTTTATGTTATTTAGCTATCTTACACATTACTTTTACTTATTGTTATCATACTGAAGTCCCGCAATAACGCGCGGGGTTTCATCTAGTATACTATATATTAATCTATCATATTACTTTTTTTAAAAGAAAAAAACTATTTGGACGGCATAAAAAAAACGAGGAGACATTCACTCCATAAGTTAAAATACGCAATTACGGGTACATCATACACATCAGTACATCACCACGAAGAACTTGCATTGCGACGATGGCAAAACGCTTCTCATAAATTAACTTAATTTGGTCATACCCATACACGAGAGAAACCAGCAAAGGAAAAATTTTAATAACAACGATATAATTACTATAGCAAACATAATGCAATTCCGAATTGCAATTCGCGACAGGAGACACAGCTCGCCGTCAGGAAGGGAGACGATCGATCGCTGCTCACGCGAACGTCTCCGACAGCTTGGAGAATCCCAGCCTCCTCAGCCGGCTGCTCATCGGGTTCCCGCACCTCACGTCCACCACCTCCACGCCGCCCACGCCGCGGCGCCCCCTCGCCGCCGCCTTCTTCGCCTTGCCGCCGCCGCCGCTCCGGTCGACGTCCGCCGCGAGCATCGGGGAGCTGGCCGGCGTGGTACTAGAGCTCCTCCTCGCCGCCGTCGACTCCTCGGCACTCACGCGGTCAGTGCGCCGCGCGCTGCCGCCATGGCCGCCGCCGCCGCTGCTGCTGGTGGTGGAGAGGCTGGACGAGCTCTTCCTCAGCGCGGCGATCTTCCTCGGGCTGGCTCCGCATGGCACCGACACCGGGCTGCTCTGCCGCCTCAGCCGCCGCGGCGTCGGTTCGCGCCGCCACGGCGGCGGCGTGCGGCGGCGCGGCCTTGATGGCCTCCAGCTCCCTCGTCATCAGCGAGCCGATGGTGCCGGTCGTGCCGACCTTCACCGCGCATGCTGCTGCTGCCGCCGCCTCGCCATTGGCGAGCTCGGCCGCAGCACAAGGCATGATCTGGAAAAAAAAGATAATTTATCACAACTAAACAAACATATGCTACTGACAAGAGGATAACTAAAGCTACAAGTAAGAAGTGCGTTGCAAGGGTGAAAAGAAGTTAGGGGGAAAAAACCAAAACAAAAGTTGGTGACAAGAAGAACAAAAAATCATGATGTTCTTGAGCATGCAGAGATGGTGGTATATGAGAGGTGCATCATGGCATGCACTTGGCCACCATGATTGCAGCTTGGGAAAACTAGGGAGTGCATAAAGATAAGACTGCAATGAGTCAGACACCACCATGGTAACATGGGCATCAATGTGTCTGTTCCTAATTCATCAAGGGAAAAAATGTTTTATTATTTCAAGAATATTTTTAAAAAAATCTAACAAATTTGCTCAAGAAACAACCAGTTTGGTATTCTAATTCAAGAATTATGATATCCACACAACAAATATAACCAATTTGTTCTCCTAATTAAATGATTATGATGTCCACCCAGTAAATCCAACCAATATGTTCCCCTCATTCAAAAACTATGATATCCAAACAACAAACCTGACTACTAAAATCTCCTAATTCAAGAATTGTGTGCTGTTTGTTCAACAATTTGTACAAGTTTTTAAGTGAACAAATTCAACCTTTGGCCCTGTTAAGTCTACTTGGTTAAAAACTCTGTCCATAAATCTAAGAATTGACAGAAATCCAGTAACAGAAGGCAATGGAATGTCACTCTTTGGAGGGGGTTAATATATCCAATTTTCTCATCATAATACTACAATCAATGCAATGTTGACATACAACACTGGGATTAAGAAATCTCAACAAGCTGTTCTAAGGTTGTGGTCCAATTAGCAAAGGAGTTAAGGAAGGCAATGTCGAAAACGATATGCCGTCTGCGTGATATAAACGATTTTAAGGACAATTTGACCAGCAATTTTAAGGTGTGGAGATGCACTATGCTCAAGCAAACCTTTCAGCCCCTTTTCCTGTCCCACCCTTTCTGCCTTAATTTCCTCAAATTGCATCTACACACTACTGATGCCAACTTTCTAGACCACATATTATGTAGGCCACACCGCCACATTTGCTTGTTCCTCCTTTTCTTCTTCCAAAAAATAAAAAAGGTAGTACTAATAATAATGATTTACCACCAACAGCAGCAAGAGATAATCAAAATGGAAGGAAGCATCAAGCATCACTTCAGGGGATGCCAACTGGGCAAAGTAAAGAACCTACTCTCTTCTGTCCCCTGTTTCTTTGCATTTTATTAATGCACCCTAATGTTCTTGGATTCCTTAGGTTACTAATCTAATGAATAAATCAATTGCGGCACAAAATCATGTGACAGTGCCTACCAAACTCCTTATCTAATACAGGGATGGAAGAAAACAAGTCTAGACCACGCAATTGTAACAAATTTTCATTTTCTTGAGAAGAGGCAACAAATGAGCAGCATTAAACAAGAGCTCACATTTCCACTCCTGCATGTCGGACAATATATGGTTTTTGGGGTGCAGATTTAATGCTCAAAACCACAATCTTGCAGGTCAAAGCCCAGAAGAAGCATGGACAGAGAACAGAAGCTGACAGTTTGATTAAAAAAAGGCATACAAGAAAGCATCCAGAAAGCATAATGAACTACTCTCTGTTCCATACAGCAGACAATTTGGGGGAGGAGAAAAAACAAAAAGAAGAATAGCAGCTGAAAGCCTGAAACCACTATGGATTAGCCATCAAGAACTCTAGGCATGGAATGAATTTGTGGGAAAATACATAAACCAAAACCACCCTAAGAAATGGTAAGAGGAAATACCAAAACAAGAAGCACTGAATCCCCAATTAATGGAGCTTCAACAAACAACTGGTAGTAATGAACCAATGATTATGCAGCAAATCTCCAATCTCTCCAGCACCAGATGGGCAGAGAGATTACACAGAGCAAGCAAGAAACAGGAACAGGAACAGGGTTCATACCAGCAGGCTTGTTCGATCTTGAACTGCTTGAATCTCTGCACTGCACTCCGCCAGAGAGAGAGAGAGGAGGAGGAGGAGAAAGCAAAATGGAGATGACGACAGGAGACTCAGGACTGAGGAGGAGCAGCCTCCGAGCCGAATTGAAGAAGGGGTGAGGGGAGAGTAGGTCACATTCAAATGACCTGTTTGTGTGCCTTGAAGGGTGCAACTTATACACCTCTCCCCATTTATTGCCTGCCGGCTTCTTCTTCTTCTCTTCGCTCTCTTCTATGTCATACTGATTCGAATTCCCTGTCTAGGGTTTGTTTAATTCACGCTAAAATTGAAAGTTTGGTTGAAATTGAAATGATATGACGGAAAAGTTAAAAATTTATGTGTGTATGAAAGTTTTGATGTGATTAAAAAATTGGAAATTTGAAGAAAAAGTCTGAAACTAAACTCGACCTTAAAAAACAACTCTTAGGTGTAAATTTAGACATGGACATGCATAAAAGTTATTTAGTATATGTGCTTTATATATAAAAGTTATTTGGTCTATGTTTAGATATATGTATGAAAGTTACTTTTTTCTGGGACGGAGAGAATAGTGTCAAATGTCATTTGTGTGTTGTGAGCAAATTATTCTTTTTCCATTTGGTATTTTCTAGTAAGGCTTTTCAAGAAATGAATAGTGTATTTGTGAAGGGGTTACATGCAAATTGGGCTTTCTTGGAATTAAAGAATTCAGAACTTGGAGGTATTTGGGGTTTTGGACAGATTCCACCTCGGTGACATAAAAGATTTTTTAAAGCTTTCCACATGCCTGAGTTGAAATTTCAGGCTAATTATATGTCCGTGTGTGTTTTGACTATCACAACAACAAACATGGCATATGCTTACTGGTTCAGCTAAGCAGAACCAATTCTAAATACTAGTAGCATCTTGGGATGTTACTTCATTTTATAACTTAGTAGTATCAATTTTTATTTAGGATGTGGCGTATCAAAATACTTGTCCTTTTTTAAAAAAAAAATATTTGCCCTTTGAGTAATTCAAGAATGAAGATATTGCAGCAATTTTTTTATTTACTACCCCTTAAGTGTATGTAGTGTAATAGTTGTTTGTATGGTACTCCCTCCGTTTTTTAATAGATGACGCTGTTGACTTTTTCTTATATGTTTGACCATTCGTCTTATTCAAAAATTTTATGCAAATGTATAAGATATAAATCACACTTAAAGTAGTATGAATGATAAAACAACTCATAATAAAATAAATTATAATTACGTAAATTTTTTTAATAAGACGAAGAGTCAAACATGTGAGAAAAAATCAATGGCGTCATCTATTAAAAAATGGAGGTAGTATATCAGTTAATATGTTTATGTGTTTGCGACATGGAAAGGATAATTTATTATAATTTTCCTATTCACAAAAAAATGTTTTTCAGCTGTAATTTAGGAGAAATCTTCACATAGGAACCGGATTTTTTTTAAGAAAAAACACTTAAAACTCTGACACATCCATTTAATGTGGAGATGGGCACGTCATGAACGAGCTCCAAACAGGAAAATTAAACAGCCTGTCGGCTGATATCAGGTCATTTGCAAATGGATGTTTTTCTCTACGTATTTGCGCAATTGTGCTGAGCTTGTCTTCCCAAAATTTGATTTCCGAGCAAGACTGCTTATTCAAATGGATATGAAAAACTTAAAAAGGTCTAAAAGAAAGAGCACTCGCTTAAAATACAAGAAAGTTTGATTAAAAAAATATATTAGAAAGGAGCTATTGTGGAGAGCGCAGAAAGGCGGCAGTCAAACACATGTATGGAGTTGTGGACCGCAACCTGCGTTTTGCCTCTCAAATGGGAGATGTTCATGATTGCTTTGATACTCATTTATTCAAAAAATAAAGATTGGTTTCATGTTCTAATTTTAATCATCTTGACTTTTCGTGATAAAAATATTTGACATTTATAGATAAGATTTGGAAATTTTGATTATCAATATTTTGTTAAATGGTCAACATTTATAGATAAGTTTAAGGGCACGTTCAGTTTAATGCCAAAATAAACCAGAATTTAGCAAAGTTTGGGAAATGCAAAAAAATGGTAAAGTAGAGATATGTGGTTGTTGTTTGATTTGGTACTTAGCAATTATTTTGTGTGAAGCTATATGAAAAAGATTTGGTATAGTATTATTTTAGATATGTGTTTGGATTACTAGCTATTTAATGGATTTTTTTTAAAACTACCTAATGGAAATTCAACAATACTAAAACTTGTTAAGATTAGAAATAGTAGTAAAGTGAACAAGTCCTAATTTTTTTTTTCCAGAGGGAGCGTACTGCAGTGAAATGTTGCACGCTAATTCATCATTCAAGCCGGCATGAGCAAATTAAAGATATAAATCAAGCGCCATTACGATCAAATCATCGGCAAATCAATTTTTGTAAAATTCTAGTTAGTACTAGTTTAATCAGTGCACCGTACTCGTGTTCTGAATTTTGATCGGCTTGAAATGATAGTTGCTTGGACATGCAAGAACTTAAACTAATTAAGCAAGATTAGATCAGGCAGCGTACGTTCCGTTTATAATCCGTAGTTCACCGTAACTACGGCACCATCGCTTTCCCATCCGTTAATTGGAGTTTGCCCTGCACGTTGATTAATTGTTTTGATACGCTCTCTAATGCAAGTCAACGATGGCCTCATGTTACCTGCTTTAATTTGTTAATAATAATTAGATTGGTGTTAATGAGATTGGTCCTTGTAGTAGTTGTGACTGATTAGTGCTGCCTGCTGGAATTGGACGTACGTACGTGGTACGTGCCACCTGCAGGGCAATTTATATGTTTGGAAATGGTGAGTACCTGATCTCGTTGTCTGTTTCTGAAGTAGTAGCCCACGATGGTTAGTTAATTTGGCTGAGTCGTTCAAAATGAGTTTGGTTTTTTAACTCCCTTATTTACCATAAGCACAAGCACGTACGCTTTCTAAATTATTAAACGATATTTTTTAAAAAATATTTTAAAAAATTAAATAAATTAGTTTTTAAGTTTGTATTAATCATATTTTAATCACTTATTATCTTATTTATATGTGTGGGTCATAAACTCAGCCTAAACATCATATTAAACTATTATTACAGCACTAGTTACTTGGCACTATAGCACGTCATACTCGTACCATGTACAGGTAGGATAGCTAGATCAATCTGGACCGTGTTACTTTGCATTGAGATCCAACTGTGTAAATGCTATGTACTCCTATTTCTGTTGTGATTAGGGCCTGTTTTGGTGGCAAAAATTTTGCCCCTGCATATCACATCGGATATACGGACACACATTTAAAGTATTAAACGTAGTCTAATAACAAAACAAATTACAGATTTTGCCATGAAACTGCGAGACGAATTTATTAAGCCTAATTAATCCATCATTAGCAAATGTTTACTGTAGCACCACATTGTCAAATCATGGTGCAATTAGGCTTAAAAGATTCGTCTCGCAATTTACACGCAATCTGTGTAATTGTTTTTTTTCTACATTTAATACTCCATACATGTATCCAAACATTCGATGTAATAGCGTGAAAAATTTTGTTTGGAAACTAAACATGCCCTTAAAATACATACTCTCTCCGTCCCATAATATAAGGGATTTTGAGTTTTTGTTTGCATTGTTTGACCACTCATCTTATTAAAAAAAATGTGCAAATATAAAAAACGAAAAGTTGTGCTTAAAGTACTTTGGATAATAAAGTAAGTCACACAAAAAATAAATAATAATTCCAAATTTTTTTAATAAGACGAGTGGTCAAAGAGTGCAAGCAAAAACTCAAAATCCCTTATATTATGGTACGGAGGGAGTATTTTACCTTGATTTTTCTTAGCACGTTTTTTATACTGTTTCGTGTCAGAACTTCTATATAAAAGTTGCTTTAAAATATAAAATAAATACATATTCACGTTTATAATAATTAAAACTTAATTAATTACATGCTAATGGTTTTCTCGTTCTACAATATTTAATTGACTTTAATTGAACGAAGAAGTCATTCAATTGACTTAATTGTTTAGTGGGTAAGAGGTATATATACAACATAATTAATTGTTAGTGGATAAAGGCCAAGGGGCATAGAACTATAGATACAACATAACTAATTCCTGCTTTAATTAACTTAATTAATTTAATTTAATTGCTAATGACTTTAATTGAACGGATCTAGTAGTTGAAGCCCGATGCTTTAATGTGGGATGCATAGAGTTAAGTATAAAAATAACACATGCATATAAGTTAAAAATACTGTGAAAATGAAGTGGGGATGGTGATGATTTGAAATATTTTCTAATAAATAATGACGTGACATATCTATATGCTGTAATACTTTCTAAAAAAATATTTAGCGTTAGTTAACTCAAAATTAAACTAATCAACACCTAATATTTCGGAAAAGGAGATAGCAAATTAATTGTTAGTGGGTAAGGGGTATACAACTATACATACAACACTTACACTACCATAACATCGCGCATTAGCAGGACAAAGCTGTATCGCATCCATATATATGATCCAAATAAAGCAGGGAGATCCAACCGAGCCGTGCTCGAAGTTAATTAAACCGTCGCATCGAGCAGGTGATGGACCGCCGCGGCAGAGGCCGGGACGGGGCCCGGGCACGTATACTACGTGGGTACGTATAGGCCATTATCGTCCCAACCACCGCTACAGGGCAAGCAGAGACCGACGCACGCATCATGCGTCGTCCTACTTACTCTAAGTACTCCCTCCGTACTCGTAAAGGAAGTCATTTAGGACAGCGACACGGTCTCTAAAACACAACTTTGACTTCTTGTTTCTATAAAAATATTTATTGAAAAGTGATATATGTGTACTTTTATGAAATTATTTTTCAAGACAAATCTATTTACATAAGTTTTACATTTTCAAACTCAACAACTTGAGAGTTATTCATGATTTATATTCGCAAGGTTTGACTTAAACATTGTCTAAACGACTTCTTTTACGAGTATGGAGAGAGTGCACCCTTCCTTTAAATACTTTGTCCTACTTACTCTCTAATAATTATTTTCACCTATTTTTTAATATCAATATTTCTTTATATCAAAATATAAACCACAACCATTTTTTCAATATTTAATACAAGATACTCATGCATTACTGCAACTAAATAGCACCTTCGTCTTCTCCTTAACTTACCTTTTAAATACTTCCACCCTTGAAGTCTCCGCCGTACTGGGTGTATACATTATATTGACTAGATGAATACCCTAGTCATGGTGCAGCGGGAAATTAAGTTGTATGATATATACAAATAAGATACAATATAATTATTAAAACTAAAACAATTTAGAATTTTGAGCCTAAAAACAATTAAGATTGAGGGAGTGTTTGAATGGGACTAAAATTTTTTTAGTGATGTTTGATACTAATTAGAAGTATTAAACGTAAACTAATGACAAAACCCATTCCATAACCCTGGACTAATTCGTGAGACGAATCTATTGAGCCTAATTAATCCATGATTAGCTTATGTGATGCTACAGTAAACACGTGCTAATTATGGATTAATTAGGCTTAAAAAAATTCTCGCGAATTAGCTCTCATTCATGTAATTAGTTTTGTAAGTAGTCTATGTTTAATACTCCAAATTAGTGTTCAAATATCCGATGTGATAGGACTAAAGTTTAGTCCATGGATCCAAACACCCCCTAAATGGTTTTACCAGAGAAGAGATAAGAGACAATTTGAACCATATGTCTATCATTCAAAGGCTAGAAATAATTAGAGTGATGTAGCTCAATGAGAAAAGAGATAAATAACATTAACTACACTTAGTGCTAATGAATTATATAAGTATATAGGATTGGACCGGTTCAAATGAGAAGACGATAATAATTCTTTATTGATATCTGTGTTAGTAATAGTTATGGCTTGTATATTGGGATGGAGGGAGTACCTCTTTCCATATGAAAGGGGCAAAAATTTGTATTTGGATATGCTACATGACACTTTCATTATTGAACATCGGATGGATTGATTTATTGTATCCAACGCAAATAAAATACAAATTTATCCATGAGACATGTTTCTTTTTAACCTGATCAGGTCTAGTTCCAACTAGATTTAGACCAGGGGAGTAAGAATGGTCTTAAGTATGGTTCAAATCAGACCCAATCTCCTTACAAGCCGATGGAGCGCACAAGCAAAATGGTACTTTCCACGTTATTTCTCTGTTCGTTTATACCAAATATCATAAGATAACGTGTGTAGTATCCAGCAGCTAATTACAATATTTTCTGTATCATTCATCGAATACGCGTTTTTGAATATCCTGCAGTAAATATCATATCCTGTAGTAAATTTTTGTAAAAAAAAAAACTTATATAGTTGTTGGCTAGCGGTTGCTCGTGTCGTCTCCTTCCTATCGTCGTTGATGATGGGCTTTGGGCGCCGCGTTGCTTTCGCACGCCCGTCCGTCGTCCGGCCGGTGCGGTCCGGTCCCCGCGCGTGGCGTCGTCGCGCGCGTAAATGCTCGCAACTCGCAAGAGCTAAGGCGAACACGTACGCGTGCTTTGCTCGCGCGCGTCGATCGGCGACCACTGTGCGTGTGCGTGCCCACCTGCGTTGCGCCATACTAGTACTTGTATTTTCCGCATGAGTCCGTGTCCATCCACGTATGGCCTGGCCGGCGTGGCGAGCTAGCAGCTGCAGCTCTCACGCACGCATTTCCGCATTTCCCATTCATCAGTACAGGAGATGAGGCATTTAAGCACAGTTGTTCTAAGTAGCCTCAAGTCCTGTTCCGATTTCAATTTGTCATTGTAAATCATCTTATCATGTGCTCCCTCCATTCCACGATATATGGCACAACTACTTTTTAAAGATGTTTCATAATATAAAGCGTACATGCATGCATGGCAATTAATTAGCACATCTTTTCTTCTAAATTATTATTTTTTAAATCATATATTCACAAGATGTTTAATTCTATTGTTAGTTGGATTGATTCAAATAAAGAGGTGATAATAATTGTCTCTTGGTCTTTAGATTAAAGGTGGTTATGTCTTATACTTAATTTTGGAATGGAGGGAGTAACATGATGGTAAAAGTACGGGACAAAGGGATATGGTCTATTATACATCAACATGTCGATCGCCTGGTTTCTTTCAGTCTACCTACACCTCAATCTCCCTTTTTATGGTTAAGATTATTTTGAGATTCGTCCAACAATCGTGTAGTCCTGATACCCTCTTCTCTCTTCCCCGATCTCCAATCACGCTATCGCCACTCGCCCATGAGTTGGCGACGCACGGATACGATTTGTCTATCCTCCTCACCCCCACTGCTGCGCTGCGCGCTAGTTATCTTAATTTCGCTCACCTTTGCTCTTGTTTCTGTATGCACATTTGGACCAGAATTGCCGGATGCATATACTTCCTCCTTCCCTAAATGTTTAACGTCGTTGATTTTTTTAAATATGTTTGACTGTTCGTCTTATTAAAAACTTTTGTGAAATGTATAAAACTATATGTATACATAAAAATATATTTAACAATAAATTAAATGATAGGAAAAGAATTAATAAATACTACGTGCAATGCACACGCGGACACACCTACGCGTAGAGACACAACGAACTCTCGCACATGTGTACTCGATCTCGATCTGTTTCGTACACTATAGAGCAAACAAACTTCCCCCTAACTGTATATGGGACAGTTCACGTGAAATTTCCACATTAGATCTAATCTAACTACTTTGGGCCTGTTCACTTTGATGCCAAAAAAAACCTTACCAAATTTTGGTATTGCAAAATTTTAGTATAGTTGCCAAAATTTTGGTAAACTTGCCAAAATTTTAACAGGATTTCTTATATAGTTACCAAAATTTGGTAGCAAACTAAATGTAGCCA
>CM020182.1:24128983-24143337 GCA_009805545.1 Oryza longistaminata | reverse complement strand
TCCCAGGAGCGCGGGGGACGCGGAGCCCGGTGAGTCCGACGCCAGCGCGTGCACCAGCATGGGCACGGCGTCGGGCGACGGCAGCGAGCGGATGATGCGGTCGAGGTCCTCGACGGCGATGTGGTGCGTGTCCCTGTCGGAGAGCTTCGCGAGCGCCCCGAGCACCCTCGACTTGAGCTCCGCCATCGCCGCGTTCTTCGACGGCGTCGCCCCGCGGGCCCCATACCCACTCCACCGCCCCCGCCCCCGCCGCCGCCCCGGCCGCGGAGCCGTTGTTCGGCGGCTGCGCGGTGGTGGGCGACCTGGGGTGCGGCTTAGCCGCCGACTTCGACACCGCCGTCGCCATCCCCGTCGGATCGCGCCAACGGCGAGCTCAGATTTGAATTCCGCCGCCTCGAGCTCGACGCATCCAGCGGATGATTCGGGGCGAACGAATTCGAGCGCGGATTGGCTCCTCCCTCGGATCGATCGGAGGGTTTGGGGGTGGGGGTTTTGGGGCGGATTGGGGAATGGCGGCGGCGGCGAGATCTCGCCTCGGGAGCGAGGAGGTGGAGGTGGGGGAGAAAGGCGAGGAGGGCGGAGGCGAGAGAGAGGGGGCGAAGGGTTCAAGATTCGTTGGAGTCGAGACGATGAGGAGGGGGTAGAGGAGTGAGGGCCCACTGAGGTGGTAGAGAGGGGGCACCTTGTCAGTGATTAGTAGCTGGGTTACCTGGGTTTATAGGAGTGTACTGTAGCGAGCTGGAAAAATAAATGGCCGTTCAAATGATTTGGTGCTGTTTAATTAGAGTGTCCTCCTGGGCACACCTGTCAGTGAACAGTGTGGAGTACTTGTGATAATTCGTTCGATTATTAATTTTTTCAAAAGGTCAAGAATTTGGAACTTGAGAGAGTACAGCCTAAGCATAATCTCACTGACAAGTGGAGAAGTACGGAGCAAAACAGCATGCTGTTTACTCCCAGAAACACCATGTTTGCGGTTTTTATCGTCTAAAATTTTTGAATAATTTCCAAATTCGTGACTTACCTGCCATATAAGCTGGTTGCTGTAGGAGCGAAGCAAAATAAAAAGTAATTTGTAACAAAACTTAGTGTTTTAAAAGTTAGTGCTGAAAAATAAATTACGATGCAACCTAAAAAAATCTCTAAATTTATTTTATTGGGGTATACTGATAAATTAATAATCAGACGATGAGAGGCTAAGTTTCCAAGATCTTTAGAATAATTATATGTTGGGCCCATATATCTGTTCATTTCTCTGGGTGTCGGTCGATGTTTCTTCTGTCCTTTTAAGTTGCCGGTGGAATTTAATTGTACAAATGAAAGTCCAAACTCCAAGCAAACAGCCAGTACCAGTACAATGAGGGCAAGTACAACCGTGTAGACAGCTTTGCTGTCTTTTTACACAAATAGACAGCTTAAACAGACAGCTTATACAATGGGTTGTTGGTTTGGCTGTCTGTAGAGTGTTTAATTCATCCTTTGACACACAAATCATGATGATCTAGTGTATAATTGATTCTTTGTAGTCATTTTGTTGCATACATAAGACAATGCACAGTACATTTAAATATTCCGCATGACTTGTAAAATAAACATGTATATAATAATTATATATATTTATATATGAAATGATCTTAGAAATACATGATGTGATATAATAATAAAGTCACCATTTCATTGGACACATGGCTCTAACCTCCTCTTGGCCCATATCGCTGCATATGTGCTCAACTAAATCATTCTTGAGCTGTCGATGTGTAGAGGCAGCCCGGATAGCCGAATTTCTGTTAAGCACGTCGACAAAGCATGGATTAGGATTGTCATTTGTTGCACTTCCGGTGGTAGGACAATGGTTGCACTTGGATTTTCATTCAAATCCAATGGGATTTTAACCAAATCCTTTTCATCTTCCACTATCATATTATGGAGGATAACGCAAGCTTGCATTATATTAACAACATCATTCTTTTTCACAACCGTGGCTGGACGGTTGACAATATCAAAACGGGATTGCAACACGCCAAATGCACACTCGACATCCTTCCTGGCCCCTTCTTGTCGTTGTGCATATAATTTATGTTCTCCGTTTGAGGTTTTCTTATTGTCTTCACGAAGGCAGCCCACTCGGGATATATTCCATCGGCAAGATAATACCCCGTGTCATACTGCGTTCCATTTACAGTATAACTCACTCGTTCCATTCTAGCCTTCAACCAAGCACTTGGAAAAGGTCAGTCCACTTATTTACCTTATGAAAGCGGTCCTTGATTTGCTTGGCATTTCTTCTCCATGACTTGGTGTAGTCTCATTGTAAGTAGCCTCAACATCAATCCAATATTGTTCATTCTTCCTATCAGCACCAACGGTTGAGTCCGTTGAATTGAGCAGCCAAGAGCTCATCTGTAAATGTTAATTAGCATATATTATCACTTGGACTGTTATGGTAAGTAAAAAACTACAAACACAGTGAATTTACAGTGAGACTCACCATCCTAACATCTTCTTCTTGAGTCCAAAAGATTCTTTTCTCAGTCCTAGGTGTCTCATCACCACTGTCAACATTAACATATGTATTGTCCCTAGCTGAAATAGGAGTCGAGTAATCATCTTCTGACTGATTTTGGTCTCCAACAAAATTAAATTGTTGAGACAAGTTAGGCTGGATCAAGTTTATGAAGCCTCCAAGAGGTGTTGCATTGTTTCCCCTGCCATATTTTACACATATGTATGAGCAATGAAAGCAACTAGGGACTAATGTTATGTGTAAAAGTAGGAACTAATGTTTGTTTCAGTGCTGCATCCTCTTTGATGTTATACAGTGAATAAAAACTAGTTACATAGCTTTATTAAACTATCAAAGAAATCTGCACCAGTGCAATCAATCTTGGCATCAACCACAATACTGAAACTCATGACAGTGTATCCCAAATCTTGTATAAGCGAGGGAAGTGCAAATAACATCTAAAATTAATTCCTAGCCATATGATTCCCATCATTGAGCTCATCACAGAAGCAAAGTTCAGAGATAGTACCATGTTGCAGGATTGAGAGTTGAGAACTCCATGGTTGACCACTAGGGCTTTGGCCAGCGTTGCGAAGAAGCCGCCGGCACTGCCGTTGAAGAAGCAGCTGCCGTCGGTGAAGGAGCTTGGTGGTGGACTAGCCGCGCCATATCCCGAACTCCGGTGCTCTGGCACACGCGCCGCCAACCCTGAACTGCTCTGCTCCGGCACCATCGACGCCGCCCGAGCTCCTCCCTGGGCCTTCCGCATCGGCGCCGCGGCACCCTTTCGAGATTGCGATGCAACTGGCTTGCGCATCCGAGCGGCATATCCAACTTCAGCATATCTTGCGCCGCGCCGGCCTTCCTTCCGTGCCTGCCGCTGGTCACAATCGTGGATTGGGGATGGAAGAGGGGGAGGCTATGTGGCAAGCCGCAGCGCGGAGAGAGATTTTTGGCGGGCGAGGAAGGCGCGAACCTGTCCGCGCGCGAGAGAGCTGATCCCGCGCAGCTGATCCCGCGCCTCCGTCGCCTCCCCGCATCGCGTCGTACAACGGGCTTCATCGCCGTCGCTTCGCCTGGGAGCCACGCGCTGGCCTCGTCGACGAACGAGACGACGGATGGGCCGAAGCGAGCGCCGTGCGGGGGGTTTTCGCAAAAAAACAGTACATGTCGACGGGTCTCGCCGAACCGTTGTACTTGCCCTGATGCATATATTGAAAAGAAAAAGGTGGAAAACATCAACTTTTTTAAGGTAAAATGCACTTGTATGATTCTTATCCGTTTGACGATATCTGATCTCTCTGGGCTGATTTGGAAGTTAGTCCCAATTTTTATGGTGAGGAGTTTATTCCATTTTCATCTGCTTGGAGTAAGACTCAGCATCTGTCATATGACAAGTTGTCAAAGGACCATGCATGCATGCATGTAGCAGCAACAATCCAACCAAGGGCATAATATTTTTTTTCTATTTTACGTAAATAAATCAAGGATGGATAATGTGATAACTTTATTTGTTGTTGTAGAGAATTTAACACCCATTAATTATGTGCGCATCTTGCATGTAATCCGAATAAATTACTACTAGGTACTCTCTCTCCATTTTCATTATTTGATTTGATGTTTGTTAATTTCAATTTTGTACTAACACAACGCCAAACCAAAATGTGCAAAATTCTGCAGTCTGCAACTAATTCCAAGAGTAAATTTACAGTTCAACATGGCATAATGTTATTTGCTCTGCTGCTGCTTTGGAGAAATGATCACCATGGTTGGTGAGGTAGGTTCAGAAGACACATCAAAACACGACTGCTGCAACTGAAACAAAAACAAAGAACACGCCACAGAAATAGGTGGTTAGCACGTCCCTATTGTTTGTTGCCAATGAAGACGAATGATAGATCTACACTTTGGCATATGCATGCATAGGGTGAGGACTAATCTTGAATATCTTCCTGCGTGCTACACTGTCAGACATGCATTGAGTGTTGTCTGCTAGAATTAATAGTATTTATTGCAGGATGCTAGAAAGTATTAGCATGAGGTTTTATAGTACTCCCTCCATTCTAAATTCATCTACATATTTCATAGGTAGCACAATACACAATAAAAAAGATAATAACTCTCTCATACTATATTTACTCTAGCAACAAACTCAATACATGCACCATCCCCACTATTTCCTAGCCAATAGTAAATCAAGATATTGCATGTGGGTTATAAATACTTGTGTACATGGATGCATGTATCAATGTCCATTTACTTCAATGCACAAATAACGAATAGACTTAATAAATGAACACATATATGTAGATCAATTAGGAATAATCTAAAAACTATATATAGATCAATTTGAAATGGAGAGAAGTAATATTGTACGGGAGTCGCTGCGCCTCCTCGCCACGCTCTGCGCCGCGCACCCGGACGCCGTCGCGCCCTACCTGCAGAAGGTGATGGCGCACCTCGCGCGGAGGCTCAAGGACACCAACTCGGACTCCTCCGTGCGCGACGCGTGCCGCGACGCCGCCGGCCAGCTCTCGGCGGTGTACCTCCGACCCCTGGCGGCTTCGGCTGCCGCTGAAGCGGGCAATGCGACTGTCACACTGTTCGTGAAGCCACTGTTTGAGGCGATGGGGGAGCAGAGCAAGTCGGTGCAGGGCGGGGCGGCGGCCTGCCTGGCAAAGACGGTGGAGGGCGCAGGGCCTGGACCTGGGGTGGTAGGGATGTTTGGGAAGATTGGTCCGAGGGTTTGCAAATTGCTTGGTGGACAGGGTGTACAGGCTAAAGGGGCACTTCTCACCATCATCGGGAGCTTGTCTCAGGTTGGGATTGCGCGATATTTTTCTTTATGCATGCAATATGTTCGATGAATTGACTCGACAGATGCCAGGTGGTAGAAATATGTGGTAGACATTATTAACTTGATTATTTTTCATGGACATTTAGTTTTCTGTCTGAATATGGGAAATGTTATCATAAACTGTGGCCAAGGGGTAGGAATTGTTTTTGTGATAAGTGATGTTTGGTGCTGCCGCTGCAGTCGAATGTAGTTCATCATGTAATCAGTTTTGGATGTTGCCTATATGTCTTGCTGACAACTATATGGTTGGAAATTGTTCGTGCTGTGAAGAATGGTGAGTTATCATTGAGACAAGGGTTTGATATTTTCAATCATTATTTATTACAATGTGCCATTTTGTTTTGCACCTCCGAATTTATGGATGGTTTGGACTTAGGAGTTTAGTATTTGATATCCTGCCATTGGGTACATAAGACTGTTGTTACTTTTGTGTGGTGTTTGGCCCCATGAACAACAAATAGTACTACAGCATTGTGATTTAATGTTTAGATAAGCGAATAATTAACCTTTCGCTTTGCCTCTGGTAGCCTTTTATTCTGTTTACTTCAGTTGAAACATTGAACTGAAACATACATTGATGCTCTAAGCGAATGTGCCTCCTAACACATGCTTTGAATGGTATTATTGTGAATACTGTTCCAAGTATTACTGTGCTATACATATCTTATAAATCTCTGCAATGACATAACATCAGATTCACTAGCTCTCCTCGTTTGAATAACTGTTGATATATTTCATGTCAGGTTGGAGCAATCAGTCCTCAGAATATGCCTCAGACATTGCAAAGCATTCGCGACTGTCTCGAGAACAGTGATTGGGCTACTAGAAAAGCTGCAGCTGATACATTGTGTGTCCTGGCCACATATTCAGGCCGATTGATAGGTGATGGAACAGCTCCAACGATAGCTGCTCTTGAAGCTTGTCGCTTCGATAAGGTAACTAAAACTTCAACTCACTCAACCCAAACTGAAGGATCTGTTGCTCTTCCATGGATCCTTTTCAGATGATGACAAGTCATTGTTACATGCATTATGTTGCATTAAGTTGTTCCTATCAATCCTTTTCAGGTAAAACCTGTCAGAGATAGCATGGCTGATGCAGTGCAGCTATGGAAAAAAATGGCAGGAGATGATTCGAATGGTATCAATTTGTTTTTCAGTTTAAAAGTGCATGGTGTTATTTAGGATTTTATTACTCTATGCTTATTGCAACACAATTCATTCAACAGATGGTAAAAATAAGGAATCAGCTGATAATGAAGGGAAAATGGATTCACCTAATAACAATGACAAAGTGAAGGGCAGTAGCATGGCTGAAAAAGCAGCAGTTCTCTTAAAGAAAAGACCTACATTAACCGATAGGGAATTGAACCCTGAATTTTTTCAAAAGCTCGAGACAAGAATCACAGATGAATTAGCTGTTGAGGTGGTTGTACCCCGCAAGACTTTACAATCTCATTTACAAAGTGAAGAGGAACCAGAAGATGCAGATGGCGATCCTGTTGGTCCAGCTAACAGCAATGGATCAGCAGATGATGAAGCAAATTTGACTCAACTGCGTTCTAGCTCTAATTTTCAAAATATTCGAGATAGATGGGCTGGCCAGAGAGGAAGTAGAAACAAAGATGCAAAGGTTAGGACATCTGATGTTCAAGATAGGAATGAATCTAGTGCAAAAGATTCTGCTTCAGCAGCAATGAATGTTCCTGGAGAAGGTCCTTCCTTAAATAATAAAACAAACTGGTTGGCGATACAGAGGCAGTTGTCCCACTTGGATAGACAGCAGACTAGTCTAATGAACATGCTGCAGGTTAGTGCCGTGTTTATTTATTCATGTGAAGAAGTTGTTGGAATTTCTTTTTTTGTTAAGAAACAATTCTTGAGGAGAAATGTCCAGGATATCACACTTTTTTGACATCCTAATTGGTAACATCAGTTTTTTTTTCTTCTTCTGAATATGTAACTATCTGCTAATGAGATTTGTCACTCCTTGGTATGCTTTCTGAGATTATATTGTCATGTGTTATGTTTGTCTTAGTGATGTGCTGCTAGGCATCTTTTGGTGTCAGCAATTTCATGTCGTCTTCTAAAAGAAAGTAGTGCTACGATATTACACAATAGCCCAAATAAAGTTAGCTTACATTATTTAGAACAAAACGTTATGTTGGCTTTAGAAGGGATGTTAGTAGGTGGTAGCTTTGATGTGTATGTAACGTTGTACGTTGCTAAAGTCTACAAAAAAGTATTTTATTAATGGTTTATCACCGTTTCTTAGTTTGGGTTTGAAACAGAAAATTTCCTGCTTTGTTTTGTTGTACATGAACCTTTTTCCCAGTAATTCACAAATGTGATCCGTTGTGATGTACTGATGTATGCCATCTCTGAGGACATGGTTTTTAGTTAATTGGGTGTCTGTGGGCTAACTACCTAATATCACTTCTTTTTTTAATACAAATTTCAGGATTTCATGGGAGGATCTCATGACAGTATGGTCACTTTAGAGAACCGAGTGCGTGGTCTTGAGAGAGTTGTTGAGGAAATGGCCAGGGATATATCACTATCATCAGGCAGGAGAGGTGGTGGTCCCATGCTAGGCTTTGATTCATCTCCT
Source organism: Oryza longistaminata (assembly GCA_009805545.1). Taxonomy (NCBI): domain Eukaryota; kingdom Viridiplantae; phylum Streptophyta; class Magnoliopsida; order Poales; family Poaceae; genus Oryza; species Oryza longistaminata. The sequence goes on along the minus strand of CM020182.1, from coordinate 24,135,367 downwards.
GGTAGATCATCTATGAAATACAATGGTTTTCATGAATATTCTAATTCAAAATTTGGGAGGGATCGTGATGGACGGGTGGGATTTGCAGAAAGGTACTTTTCTGGAGATGGTATGTCTTCTGGTGTAAGAAGCTCTGAACCATGGGACTCATATGCTTATTCTGGATCAAGAAGCGGTATGAATGCCAGGAGAGGATTGGACTCTGTTTCATCTGATAACAGAGTGCCTAGAAATGAACGAAGCAATGATCAAGCAGGACCTAGGCGAGGATGGGACAAAGGACAGGGTCCATTTAGGTTTGGGGAGGGTCCTTCTGCTCGAAGTGCATGGCGAGCCTCCAAAGATGAAGCGACACTGGAAGCTATTAGGGTTGCTGGTGAAGATAATGGAGCTTCTAGGGCAGCTGCAAGAGTTGCTATCCGTGAATTGGATGGGGAAACTTTGAATGATGATAATCAAGGGGATGAAAGAGGACCAATTTGGGAGTCTTGGACTCGTGCAATGGATGCAATACATGTTGGTGATATGGATTCGGCTTATGCTGAGGTCCTTCAAACTGGAGATGCTGAATTACTTGTAAAATTAATGGAGCAAACTGGACCAGTAGTTGATCAACTTTCAAATGAAGTTGCAAACGAAGTCCTACATGCTGTTGGACAATTTCTTGTGGAAGAAAGCTTCTATGATATAGCTTTGAGCTGGCTTCAGCAGGTAAAGTAGTATGTTCCATTGTAGGAATATAAAAATTCTGAAGAGTCAGGTGTTTACTCTGACAACAATATCATGGAAAATGTTAACCTGTGTTCAGACTGAAACTGGTGTTGATCTAATAAAAATGGCATTCTATGTTAAAAGAGTAGAATGCTCTAAATTGCTTAGGAATGGATTTAAACATATTTTGACAGTTGCATGCTGTTTTAGCACTACTGCTCTGGTTCCCCTTCCTGGTTCAAAGCCAGCCATCCATGATACATATGATTAGCATTGCATTTGCAAATAGGATTATTTGTAGCATGTCATGGTGATCGGAAGTTTTGTAAGGCTGAAAACATCTGATACTGATACCGGGTGTTTCCTCAATTTCCAATTTCTGCTTAGTATACTTGCTAGTTTTCAGACAGTGTTCGTGTCTATAGTTTTACACATTCCTTGCATTATCATTTGGCTCCACTCTTGATTTGTGAGTTCAATTTGGTTTTGTCCCTTCTAATTCAGCAAACAAAAAAGAGCTTTGAAAGGTTTTGAGTTATTAAAGAATGCTATTTTCTTTAGTAACAAGAATGGAGAAACATCCCCGCAAAAAAAAAATAAAATAATGGAGAAACAAGGAATGGCAACCACAATAAATTAATTTTTCATTAGCTATATGCTTATCCAATTAAAGTAACTGAAGCACTCTTAAGATGTATTGGTAAAAAAGTCCATTTGGATGGAGACTAGAATTTTGACTGATTGACGCTTGGTCCTTTGCCCTCTCAAACAGAATCCTGGCTTTTCATTTGGTCTAGAATGAAGGCCTCTCACTTTTACTGGATTTCTACAAGGTTGAAGAAAAAATGATTGTGAAGTATGTGAAGGATATTTGATGCTATCTTCAATGATCAAATGGCCTTCTGTTTGTTGGATAGTTGTTTATGTTCTTTGTTTGCTCAACAATACCGATAATAATTAAGGTTCTGTCTGGACAGCAGGTATGCACTGGCATGCTTGTGAAACTAAACAGTTGCTTCAATATTGAAAACCAATGCAATACTGTCATGGTGCAACTTATGTTATGTCCAGACATACAGAATAAGTTAGTAAGTTGTCAGATGATGGTTATAAACTATAGACTTTTGAATATAGGAGTTATGTTGCTCTAACAAAAAGTTTGAAAGAATGCGTAGCTGTCTTTTTTCTTTTTTTGGAAGTTAGAAAGGGAGGTAGACTTCTTTTATAGAACAGAATATGATGTACTCTCCGTGCTCCAGTTGTTTGTATAGAGATGTTAAAACCTTTGTTTGGTCCATGCATTTATTGTTTGTTTTTGGGGATAGGAAAGGAGTATTACTTTGAACTACATACACAAGTGCTGAATATCTTGATTGTTGTTGCAGTTGACTGATCTGGTAATGGACAACGGATCCGGTTATCTTGGAATCCCCCTAGATGCGAAGAACGACCTCTTACTGGGATTACACGAAGCTACTGCCATCGAGTTGCCTGATGATTGGGAGGGGGCTACGCCGGTTCAGATAATGAAGCAGCTAGCTTCATCATGGCGGATTGATCTGCAGCAGCTTATCAGTTAGGGCCATCGGTTGTTGACATGAGTTAATTTCATTTGTTCATTGCTGCCTATTTTTTCTCTATATATCTTGCTATTAGGGCTATAAGTATTAGGTTTGACAGAACCTTTGAGTGGAACTGTGTTGACATGGATTGGTGTTGTACGGGGAAATATGATGTTGATATTGTTTACCTCATAACCTGTGTTGGCTTTCCTATTTATAATTTGGAGGATCTCAATTTTTACATTTTTTACTGGCTCAATTCATAGTTTTATTATGCATCTTGAACTCTTAACTCTCAAGACACCGGTTGGGCTGATAAACCTAACGGACAATGGACCGACAAAATTGTAATTTGGACATGAATAGATTGAATATTGCTTTTGTTCTTTCACCTAAAGGACAGAGGCTGGCAGGCAGCAGGAGATTAAAGATATCCTGTCGAGCTTAATGCAGGCCGACAATAATTTGTTAGGGAAGACAAAACTTATCCCAGATGATGGTTGCAGACAGAGATAGCCATTGATCAATTTGAAGATGGATTGATATGGAAATCTTAAAACACAAGGTATTAATTTCATGCTACAGTCAAAATATTTTCCAGGGTTAATTTCCTGCTGCAGTTCAATCTTTTTATAGGGTTCTCAAAACTCTCGGGCAATCAAGTGCTGCAGTTGGTGAATCTGCTCTTTATTTTGTCTGATTGTGATATCGACTCGATTCACTCGAACATTGTGATATCGACTCGAACCGATGTGGTCAGCATCGGAAGCGTTTTGCTGAATCTGAAAAACCGATGTGGGTGATGTCTGGAAAAAACAGCAAGCCTGAAGCCACCGTGGTTATCAGAATCCCCCCTTGTTGGAAATCGTTCGTAAACAGCAAGTCTAACAAGATATACTAGAAAATTACTACTACTATATTTATCATTCAGGAGTTGAACTCGTCGGAGCGGAGAGGAGCAATTTGGTCGAGCTCGACGGGGAGCCCGTTGGCCGGCGACGGCAGCGGGTCCCTGACGAAGGTGTTCTCCTCCCTCCCGCAGCAGAGCCTCCACCTGAAGTGCCTCACCAGGTAGTGCATCGTCACCAGCGTCTCCACCCTCGCGAGCTCCATCCCCGGGCAGATCCTCGGCCCGCCGCCGAACGCCACGAACGAGTACGGCGGCGCCGGCGCCGCCTGGGCGTCGAACCGCGACGGCAAGAACTTGCCCGGGTCGTGGTAGATGGCCGGGTCCATGTGCGTCACGCACGGCGCCCAGAACACCTGCCACCCTTTCGGGATGACGTAGCCGCCGTCGAGCTCGACGTCCTCGAGGGCCCTCCTGAAGCTGCCGAACACCGGGGGCACCATGCGGAGCGTCTCCTGCGCGACGCGCCATGTCAGCTTCATCCTCGCCACGTCCTCCCATGTCAGCGCCTCGCCGTCTCGCTTGCTCCTCGCGATCTCCTCGTGCTCTGTCCATGGCGTTGTCAGGGGGGATTCGATCTTGGCAAATGGAAATGGTGATGTGTGCGTTACTTGCCTTGGGCCATGGCGGCGAGGGTGCCCGGGTCGTCGGCGAGGTGGCGGACCATGAAGGTCATGAGGATGGCGGAGGTGTCGTGGCCGGCGGTGAGGCAGACGATGGCGTTGTCGATGATCTCCTCCTCGGTGAGCAGCGGCCGACCGCCCGCGTCGCCATCGCCGTCGCCGTCTCGGAGGCTGACGAGGTAGCTGATGAGGTCGTCCGATGGAGACGACACGCCCTGCTCCAGGTTGGCCTTCTTCTCCCTCACCGTCGCCGCGAGCAGCCGGCGAGCCCTCGCGCTCGCCCTGAGGCTCCTGCGGAACGCGGTGAACGGCAGGTCGAGCGGCACCGCCACAGGCCCTCCAGCATGTCGGCGAACGCGGCGGCGAGCCGCTCCCGGACGGCGCCGCGAGCGAGGCCGAACAGCAGGGTGGCGATGACGTCGAGCGTCAGCAGCTTCATCAGCGGCAGCACCGCGACGGCGCGGCGGCCTGCCCACCGCCCGGCGAGGTGCCACCTGACCTCGCCGTCGATCCTGCCCACGTACCGCGCAGCATCTCCGGCCTCAGGAACTGCGCCAGCGCGCCGCGCACGCGGCGGTGGTCGTCGCCGACGAGCTCCAGCATGTTCCTCCTCCCGATGATCCGCGCCAGGCTCCGCGGCTGCTTGGGCGCCATCGCCTCGCTCAGGAACACCGCCTTGTTCGCCGCCGGGCCGGCGAGGAGCACCGTCGGCGCGCCGAACAGCGACAGCTTCGACACGGGCCCGTACCTGTCGATCCTGTCCTGCAGCCACCGCTCGGCGGTGTTGCGACGCATGGCGCGCAGCAGGGACAGGCTCTGGCCGACCAGCGGCAGGCCGAGGGAGCCGGCGGGGCAGGTTGCGCCGCGGCGGCGGCGTCGTCCTCGCCGATCTTCCGGCCAGGTAGACGGCCAGCGGCGTGAGGAAGGCGACGAGGAGCGCGACGACGACGACGGCGAGTGCCATTGCAGCGATGGCTAACTGGGACGATGAGTGTGAGAGGGTTATGTGTTGACACTTGAGAGAGACCGACAGAATGGCATCCGCATACTTCTTTTGTAACGGGGTGACAGGAATCTGATTTAAGCCGCTTTCATATATATGCAATTAAGAACCATGTCAAAGTAGAATTATTTGCAGACACTTGCTCTGTTTTTTTTATTTGACATTCATATTTCAGCAGCTGAACCCAAGCCAATGGGAAATGTGTTGACGTCCATTCGCATGGGGAGATGCTAGCCATGCTAAAAAAAAAAAAAAAGGTGCGCCCAAGAAAGGCTTGCGTACCTTGATCCGAGATCTGAAAGGAGAGAAACCAACGTGTCTTCGAGCAAAGGAGACTTCAACCCCTTCAACCCCTAGGTTGTTCAACAAAATAAAGGAAAGGAAGAAATATGAACTTGGACCCTAGCTGGTGCTAAATAGCTCCGTGAATTTCTTCCGTCACACGTATCTGTGTACAACTTTACTTTTTTCTATCTCTAGGGGTTGTATTTTTCTCCACTTTATTTAATGAAATAGCACAGTCTCGTACTGATTCCATTCAAATTTTGCTTTCAATAAGAACAAATTTGCTACAGGACATTAAAAAAAAGTAATTAGCTAAGGGACACCGCAGAGATCGTGAAACGACTGGAAACACTTAAAAAAATATGTAATTTGCTGTTAGACACTTTCATCGTTATTTTATCATTTTTGGGCTCGATGGAAAGAGAACAATTCAAAAGGACCAGATTGCTCTGGGGCTAGATTTTTGTAGCGTCGGTGTCATCGTCATCGATGCGCGTCGCTGCGTGTCGCCGCCACCCCCGGTTGATGCGCATTGCTGCCGGAGCCAATGCACGTCGCTCCCTGCGCCCGATGCGTGTCACCACCGCCACCAAGACACGCCATAGCAGATGTGCGCCGCAGGCCGGAGCCATAATCGATGTGGTGAGAGGAGAGGAGCTGAGAGAAGACGAGTGTGAATGCGTGATGTGGCGTCGAAGAGGAGATGAAGTGGGATTAGGGTAGATTGCCTATTGGGTTGTGATGGGCTGGGAGACCTGGGCTAGGAAAAGCTATGTGTGGGGCTGGACCACACGAGTAGGGCTGACCACGAGTGGTTAGGAATTCTAAAAAATTATAAGTACTAGTCCACTAAATTTTTTTCACGAGTAGGGCTCGGCGCCAAGCTACCCTAGGCCCAGTTCCGACCTAACTCCCTTATCGTTTCTTTTTAAATTTTTTATAAAAATACATCATATTATTAAAGCATTTTGCATCCTAAAATACAACTATAGTACTTACACTAACCAAAACATAAAAGTTTTTTTGGTGAAAGATAAAATTGTAGCAGGTCAAGTGTCAAATTATAAGAGTGCGTGCTTGTCTATCACGTTCACGTCACACGTGGGTGCACAATTCATCTAATCACTTCTCTACTACTATATAAAAAGTGTTTTGCCAGGCTTTGGTACGTCACTGTGTTTGAGTCGGTTTTTAAGTCCATTCGCTTTTGGAAATACATATCCGTATTTGATTCGGTTTTTAGTTCGTTCGCTTCTAGAATAATATCATATTTGATTCGGTTTTTTTTAAATC
>CM020182.1:24111208-24128958 GCA_009805545.1 Oryza longistaminata | reverse complement strand
GGAAAGAGCAGGGCCACATAGCCAAACACCTCTAGCTGCAACTGGGAGGGCAGTTTGGCGGCAGCGGCATCAGAGCAGAGGACATCAACGAAGGTGGAATAGAGGTCGGTGGCATCGTCGGCAAAATAGAGGGAGGTGGCGACGGCATGACAGGCGGAATAGAGGATGGCAGCGGCGGCGTCGCTGGCGGGATGGAGGGAGGCAGCGGCGACGGCGACGGAGAGGAGGGCGCGCGGCGACGGCGACGGAGAGGACGACGGAGAGGAGGGCACGCGGCGACGGCGAGGGAGAGGATGGCGCGCGGCGTCGGTGGTGGAGAGCGCGAGAGGGCGGCGGCGGCGTCGTCCTCGCCGATCTTCCGGCCAGGTAGACGGCCAGCGGCGTGAGGAAGGCGACGAGGAGCGCGACGACGACGACGGCGAGTGCCATTGCAGCGATGGCTAACTGGGACGATGAGTGTGAGAGGGTTATGTGTTGACACTTGAGAGAGACCGACAGAATGGCATCCGCATATTTCTTTTGTAATGGGGTGACAGGAATCTGATTTAAGCCGCTTTCATATATATGCAACTAGAAAGAAATGCGCGCTACGCTGCGCCGTTTGAAGATGATGCACATGCCACCATTATGCTACAATGTCATGAACTGAGTGTATAAAATAGCACCTGGTGCCAACATACATATGGATATAGCTTTACTGAGAAAACATATTATTTTATATGAAAAAAAAAGTATCATTATAATACATCAGCAGAACAAAGGACATGCATATCTGATACACCACCTAAGCAGATCATAAAGATTATGCAATGTTTATTGTACAGTTTGTAAAGCTGATAAACCATTGGAGTATGTCAAGGAGTAACTTACATGTGTACCGATGATTTTAATGACAAAATAAGAGAAGTAATATCGTATATAGAGAGGTCTCCCATGTACAGTCTCTTTTATGTAACATAAATCATAACCAACAGAGTAAAAATGTCCTAATTACCAAAACGGCACAAAATACACACCATGATATAGTCTAAATATAGGTTTTGGGATACAAATATCACCAAAAAAAATAGAAATAGATGTGTTTTTCAAAGGCAGCAATGCTGGCTCGGCTTTTGAAAGGTGATTTTCTGATCTTTTGGCAGTAACTGAGGTGGTATCGCTCTTGTATGAGTTTATCTGTTCACCTAAAACACATTATATGCATTAGAAAGGAATCTCCTAAAAAAAGGAGAATAGACAAAACTGATTTGCAAAAGATGATGCAATGTTACTACAAAAATTAATGAGAAAAATGTGGGAATAATATACACATGATAGCCATGGATTAAGCGAGAAGAAAAGAGAAATATGGCATCTATCAACACATGATAGCCATGGATTAAGAAGTGGCACAAATAGTAAGCATAAGAGAAGTATTTTGTCATGAACTTAAGATAGAATCTTATAATTGCTGGTGACCGGCAACATAGAAAATTTATATGCATAGAACATTCCTAGTGTTGCTAGCATATTCTAGAGGTCCGGCCAAACTCTTGGATCATGGCAGAGACAGCGGTGCAAAGACAAATAAGTTGCCTGTAGTCTTCATCACATTTGCACATTACATTATAAAAATAAGAGCCATCTTCTAAAAGTTTTTTGTTTGGCGGAATATAAGTTTGTAGGATAACATTACATAACTACCTGCTTCAATGTCCTATTTGTCGAATATGGGGCAACAGAGTCATCTAAAACACCGCTAAGCAATGATAAAACAATCATAGGCTTCATTTCCTCCATGGATCAACCTTCTTTATTGAACTGGACTGACACAACAAACCCCATAAATTAATCTAACCGCGCATCAATAATAGCATGTACATCATCTATAATATCTGCATTCTACGCATCATTTTCATTTCTGGTAGAAACCTTAGCAATCCTAATAAAAATTATATCCTTCCAATGCATATCCTGTTGGCAGAATGCTTTCATATAAGCTTTCTATTGATAGCCTTGTAGTGATGCCTAGCATGATTTTTTTCCATCGATGTCATTCTATCAAGCTAGGTAAAGTGGCACCACCATATCATACAATATATAATGTAGCAGTAGAACCAATAAACATGGAATTTCTGACAACTGAATTCATATTAAATAATCTGAAGTAAAGAAAAATTCCCTTAATAGAAGTGAGGCACAATTGCGTATGATCATTACAATATAATTAAGCTTTTGTTGACTGTACCGTGGTAAAGAAGATGAATGGTGTCCTGCAAGATGAATCTCCCTGCTGAAACTGTGAGTACCCCTTTCATAATAGAGGTAGGAACAACATGAAACAGTTAGTGTTTCCTAAAATTAAACAATGGTGTACATGAACAATATGGAAATAAATAAAAAACGATGCACCTGCATATTGCTTGTGTTCTTCAAACTTGAATCCATAAAATTGGGCATGAACCATGAATCTGATCTTGCCATAAACCAAAAGAAGCAAAAATTAATTTAAGGAATATGATATCCCTTTTAATCCTAGTTAAACCTAGACAACGAACAACCTAGTCGAGAGAGAATGAACCAACGTAGCTAGTGCATACTACATAGTCATAAGAGAATTGTATTAACTTATGACAGAATGATTTCTTGCCTTACTGCATGAAAGAATATTATTCCCCATACTACATGGAAGCAATTAAAATAAAAAAAAAGGAATCATTGGGTTGTAGTTAAAAACAAAAAAAGAAAATGAAATTGTTAGGGTCTAGTGCACCTAATATTGTTGACAGATTTCACAAGGAGATTATCGATTGAATATTGCATAGTACATACCATGTTTAAGAGTGAGGACAAAGCTCGATGGGTCCCTCGGCAAGATGGCACGATAGAGTGGTAGCACACGACATCTTCTCTGTATCTGTGAACAACACCTCATCCTAATCCATCAGTCACTCGAAGGAACCTAAGGGTAAGATGGTGGATCAAGTAAAAAACACCAGTAAATGCAAGGAAGATGCTAAACTGAGTCAAATCATTGCCTTACATTGTTGTTTTTGTGCGCAACAGCACAAAGCAGAACGGGAAGTAGAGGACCATGACGTGATGGGAAGGCTAATGGTGTCAATCTTTGGCGGCTGAAGGAGTGGGGAACTCGGGATGGATGGGGGACGCACAATCAGGAACTTGAAACGCCGGTGGACAAAGACCACGAGAGCAGTGTCGCGGATTTAGTTGCCGCAGCTTCACCAGATCGACTCCCGCCGGAAGCTTGTCCCATTGAATAGTGATCCACCATAAATTCGAAGGAGTCGGATGTGGCGAGCGGCGCGAGTGGGAGGCGGCGGGTGGAGCGGATGTGGAGGCGCGGGGTGGACGGGAAGAGGAGGAGGACGAATGGGGCGGAGGAGGAGGGGGAGGGCTTGGGGAGGAAGGCGTTGTGGCGGCGATGGCGCAAAGCGAGCGGAGTAGCCGAGGAGGGCGAGGTGGCGCGCGTGAGAGAGGAGGGCGAGGCCGCGCGCGAGACCGGTGTTGCTAGGGTTTTGTCTCTTCATCTGCTCAAAAACGATCTGGACCGTCCAATATGCTTTCGCCGATCCTATGGCTCAGGAAGAGCAGCCACATGAACGGGCGGATCGATCTTAACCCTGCGATCGAGCGGATGACATTAACCCAAACCTAACCGTGATTAACAGCAAAGGAAGGTGTTTTCTACAAAAATCAATGACGTGGCATGGCTAACTCTCAGCCATTCCCACGGCTTTTAAATAAAGTAATATTAAGAACCATGTCAAAGTAGAATTATTTGCAGACACTTGCTCTGTTTTTTTTTATTTGACATTCATATTTCAGCAGCTGAACCCAAGCCAATGGGAACTGTGTTAGGACGTCCCATTGGCATGGTGGGAGATGCTAGCCATGCTACCAAAAAAAAAAAAAAGGTGCGCCCAAGAAAGGCTTGCGTACCTTGATCCGAGATCTGAAAGGAGAGAAACCAACGTGTCTTCGAGCAAAAAGAGACTTCAACCCCTTCAACCCCTAGGTTGTTCAACAAAATAAAGGAAAGGAAGAAATATGAACTTGGACCCTAGCTGGTGCTAAATAGCTCCGTGAATTTCTTCCGTCACACGTATCTGTGTACAACTTTACTTTTTTCTACCTCTAGGGGTTGTATTTTTCTCCCACTTTATTTAATGAAATAGCACAGTCTCGTACTGATTTCATTCAAATTTTGCCTTCAATAAAGACAAAATTTGCTACAGGACATAAAAAAAAATGTAATTAGCTAAGGGACACCGCAAGATCGTGAAACGACTAAGAAACACTTAAAAAAAATATGTAATTTGCTGTTAGACACTTTCATCATTATTTTATCATTTTTGGGCTCGATGGAAAGAGAAACAATTCAAAAGGACCAGATTGCTCTTGGGGCTAGATTATTTGTAGCGTCGGTGTCATCGTCATCGATGCGCATCGCTGCGTGTCGCCGCCACCGCGGTTGATGCGCATTGCTGCCGCAGCCAATGCACGTCGCTCCCTGCGCCCGATGCGTGTCACCACCGCCACCAAGACACGCCATAGCAGATGTGCGCCGCAGGCCCGGAGCCATAATCGATGTGGTGAGAGGAGAGGAGCTGAGAGAAGACGAGTGTGAATGCGTGATGTGGCGTCAATGTTTTGGGATGCGGCGTCGAAGAGGAGATGAAGTGGGATTAGGGTAGATTGCCTATTGGGTCGTGATGGGCTGGGAGACCTGGGCTAGGAAAAGCTATGTGTGGGGCTGGACCACACGAGTAGGGCTGGACCACGAGTGGTTAGGAAATTCTAAAAAATTATAAGTACTAGTCCACTAAATTTTTTTTCACGAGTAGGGCTCGGGCCCAAGCTGCCCTAGGCCTAGTTCCGACCTAACTCCCGTATCGTTTCTTTTTAAATATTTTATAAAAATACATCATATTATTAAAGCATTTTGCATCCTAAATACAACTATAGTACTTACACTAACCAAAACATAAAAGTTTTTATTGGTGAAAGATAAAATTGTAGCAGGTCAAGTGTCCAATTATAAGAGTGCGTGCTTGGTCTATCACGTTCACGTCACACGTGGGTGCACAATTCATCTAATCACTTCTCTACTATTATAAAAGATGTTTTTGCCAGTCCTTTGGTACGTCACTGTGTTTGAGTCGGTTTTTAAGTCCATTCGCTTTTGGAAATACATATCCGTATTTGATTCGGTTTTTTAGTTCGTTCGCTCTTAGAATACATATCCATATTTGATTCGGTTTTTAAAATCGTTCGCTTTTAGAAATAAAAAAGAGTTTTATAAGAAATATATTTAAACAAACTCGCATGCTAATTTGAGACGATAGGATTCCTAATTGCAGCTTATGATTTTGTAAAAAAAAATCCTTCACTCGGGCATTTTTTTTAGTAATAAAGATTTAGGGGTAGGGTGTGCGTGTGTGCGTTCATAGGAGTGAGTGTGCGCACGTTGTAAACGCCTGCGTTTGTACTGTGTTTCTTTTAAAAAAAAAGAAGAGATTTGGTCGTACGCAGAAAACAAGTTTTTAAAAGTGATGGGTTGGGAAGGGAGAGCAGCGAACGAGCCCTCTCTCTGGGCCAACACTGATTTCTACTTCACGTGGGCTGTGCCCGAGCTTATTGGGAGAGTACTTTGTTTAAAGGGACACGTTTTTCAAATCATTAAATGATGTGTCCTTTAAAAATTTTGAAATAAAGTCATTTCTAAAATTAGAATAACTGATCATACGCAAATCACCAATCTCTTCCTCGTTTTTGTCTGTGGTTTACAAATTCCCTCTGTTTCGACCGAAGCCTAATTCTTGTTTCATGCTAAAAAAATTAAGAGAAAATTGAGAGAGGTGAGGATATTGTTTGTGAAAAAAAGGCAAATTTTGCTATTGGACACGCAAATTTTGCTATAGGACACGCAAAAAAGGTGTAAGCGGCTAGCACCCATACAAAATCATATATTTTTCAGTATGATTTTACTTAAGATTTATTAAATAGCTATCCCCGTATTTTTAATTATATAGTTTTTAAAAGTCACACCAACTGCTGCACCTTACTTCTGTCATATCATTCTTTATTTGCTTGCTCGGTCTACCACTATTTCTATTCATTCTCCTTGAAACTTTTAAAAATTGAATCTTATAGTTTTTTGAGTTTATTATCTCGTTGGATTTCGTTTTTATAATTTTTAGAAGTCCCATCAAACACTGTCATTATACTCCTCTACGGCCCGTCCACTGTATTTTCTCTTTATTGTCATTGGGATTTTACAAATCGAACATAATTATCATTCGAGTTCATTTTTTACTTTCTATAAGTCCTGCCAAACCGTCAGCGGCTTTGCCATTGTACTCCCTTATTTATTGTCATTGAGATTTTAAAATCGAACATGATTATCATTGTTTTTTTTCTTTTTAGAAGTTCCAAACCTTTAAAAATTGGACCTTGTAGTTTTTAGAGTTTATTGTCTTGTTGGATTTCATTTTTTATAATTTTTAGAAATCCCGTCAAACAATGCCACTATACTCCTCTACGGCCCATCTACCGCCTATTCTTTATTGTCATTGGGATTCTATAAATCGAACATAACTATCGTTAGAATTCATTTTTTATTTTCTAGAAGTCCCGCCAACCGTCGGCGGCTCTGCAACTGTACTCCTATACACCCCGCACGCTGCTTCTCCTTTTTATTGTCATTGAGATTTTAAAAATCGAATATGATTATCAATGGGGTTAATTTTTTTACTTCTAGAAGTCCCGGCAACCGTCTTGCCTGTTTGCTTCACGGCCTGCCTGTCGTCGCTCCTTTTAATCATCATTAGGATTCTATTTGGTGTTTTACTATCAGTTTTTGGGACTACCTATACATTTGTCGACAAATTTTTCCCCAAAAATTTGACAGATGTAATTATAGTACAATCGTAGTGTAATTATACTATAACTTATATGTAATTACACTGTAACTTGCATGTAAATACAGTGTAACTTTTATGTAAGTTTCACATAATTTTGAATCGTTAGATCTATTACAAGATTTGTTTTGGTGAGGAAGAAAACAAATCATAGCACACACATATGTGAAAGAATTTGTTCCCACGACCTCCATTTTACCGAAATAACATGTTACGGAGAGATTTTTGAAAGTTACATACAAGTTACACTATAGTTACAGTGTAATTACATGCAAGTTACAGTGTAATTACATATAAGTTATAGTATAATTACACTACGATTGTACTATAATTACATCTGTCAAATTTTTGGGGAAAAATTTGTCGACAAATGTATAGGTAGTCCCAAAAACTGATAGTAAAACACCAAATAGAATCCTAATGATGATTAAAAGGAGCGACGACAGGCAGGCCGTGAAGCAAACAGGCAAGACGGTTGCCGGGACTTCTAGAAGTAAAAAAATTAACCCCATTGATAATCATATTCGATTTTTAAAATCTCAATGACAATAAAAAGGAGAAGCAGCGTGCGGGGTGTATAGGAGTACAGTTGCAGAGCCGCCGACGGTTGGCGGGACTTCTAGAAAATAAAAAATGAATTCTAACGATAGTTATGTTCGATTTATAGAATCCCAATGACAATAAAGAATAGGCGGTAGATGGGCCGTAGAGGAGTATAGTGGCATTGTTTGACGGGATTTCTAAAAATTATAAAAAATGAAATCCAACAAGACAATAAACTCTAAAAACTACAAGGTCCAATTTTTAAAGGTTTGGAACTTCTAAAAAGAAAAAAAAAACAATGATAATCATGTTCGATTTTAAAATCTCAATGACAATAAAAAGAGCAGCGGGCTGCAGCACGAACTCCAAGACGTAACGTGTGTATAACAGGTGGGATCAGGTATAATAGTATAGTAAGCAACTATTATATAAATGGCTATTACATTAGTTATAAATGATTTGGAGGTAGTAGTGGACGCTCTAATAAAGATTTGGGCGTACGCAGAAGACAAGATTTTAATAGTGATGGGCTGGGAAGGGAGAGCCGCAGATCGAGTCCTGTCTCTCAGCCAACACCAATTTCTACTTCGCGTGGGCTGCGGACCGGCTTGCTTGGAGTACTTCGTTTAGTGTGACATATTTTCCAAACCGTTAAAAGATGTGTCTTTTAAAAAATTAAAATAAAATTATTATTTTTAAAATTAGAATAACTAATTATATGCAAATCATCTTTCTCTTCCTCGTTTTTGTGGGTGGTTTACAAATTCCCTCTAAACTATGTTTTTCTATCGAAGCCTAATTCTTGTTTCATGCTAAAAAAACTAAGAGAAAATTGAGAGAGGTGAGGATACTGTTTGTGAAAAAAAAAAGCATGCTTGTCTGTTCAAGAAAGTGGACAAAAGAAGAGGAAAAAAGAATTGATTGAGCAGCAACTGATGGAAACTGATAGAAAGGAAAGTCAGACGAGGATGATCTATTTGAGCAAGAATGGAGGAAGAGAATATAAATTAGAGGATAAAATGGAGATCTATGAACAAGAGGAGAGATTTTGGCAGAGGAGATGTGGAGGATCTATGAACAAGAGGAGAGATTTTGGCAGAGGAGATGTGGAGGATCTATGAACAAGAGGAGAGATTTTGGCAGAGGAGATGTGGAGGATCTATGAACAAGAGGAGAGATTTTGGCAGAGGAGATGTGGAGGATCTATGAACAAGAGGAGAGATTTTGGCAGAGGAGATGTGGAGGATCTATGAACAAGAGGAGAGATTTTGGCAGAGGAGATGTGGAGGATCTATGAACAAGAGGAGAGATTTTGGCAGAGGAGATGTGGAGGATCTATGAACAAGAGGAGAGATTTTGGCAGAGGAGATGTGGAGGATCTATGAACAAGAGGAGAGATTTTGGCAGAGGAGATGTGGAGGATCTATGAACAAGAGGAGAGATTTTGGCAGAGGAGATGTGGAGAACAATGTATCTTGAAGGGCGATTCTAATTCTAATAACTCTTTTTTCATGGATTGGAAAATAGGAGAAGGAAGAGTCACATTTTCTCACTACAAAAGGGTTATGAGCTGCTAACAGAATCCTAGAGCATACATGAGGACATCTATGGGTACTATGGCCTTATTTGGCAAAGTGGAAGGGAGAAGAAACTACAAATACACATGAAAGAGGGAGTGTGGGCTAATGGAGGGGGGTTTGACTGAGGAGGGTTAAGTTTACTACAAACTTCACAACAGTAGAGCTATAAGTGCAGATAAACTAACTAGCTGACTGATTTACCTAATGGCACACGTAGACCCTTTTTTAATAAAACCAAAAGAAAAATGAATTCCTTAGGCATCTGTTTTTATGATAAACACTATAGCATTGTAGGCCATTCCACATTTTTCTACATAACGATCTTAAGTCACTCCATTTCTGAATAACTTTACCACAGCCTTCATACCTGCAACACTCTGACACCTCAACTAAACTGGAGAAAACATAAACTGAAACGCATGGTAATAGACAGAAACATGTGGATCATTTTAAGCATGAGCATATTCAGGGGGGGCTTCTGGTCTCAAGTTCAATTGGGAGTCCAAGAACAGGCATCGGAAGAGGATCTTTCCTGTAACCTTCTTCTTTGCAGCACAATTTCCACCTGAACTGCCTCACTAGGTAGTGCATGGTTACCAATGTCTCGGTCCTTGCAAACTCGTTTCCAGGGCACATTCTTGGGCCTCCCCCAAATGGCACAAAGCAATAAGGTGGGATTGAAGTCTGGTTGTCAAATCTAGTAGGGTCAAACTTGATCGGGTCATTGAAAAAAATTCCGTCCAAATGTGTGATACTTTGAGCAGTGAAGACCTAGCATCGCAAGATGTATGTGAGAGTAATAAAAAGGAATATAGCAGTTGGGTACATTATTCAGATCGAAATATCACTGCGACACTAATGGCATTATTGGAATGGAAAAGATATCCAATGACAAAAGAAATTGGATAATAGAAAAATACTTACTTTCCAGCCTTTTGGAATGTGATAGCCTCGGTATTCGATGTCTTTGATAGCTGTTCGGAAGCTTCCAAATATTGGGGGAACAGTCCGTAGTGTCTCCAATGCCACCTTCCATGTGTACTTCATCCTTGAGACATCATCCCAGGTTAAAGGTTCATTAGGTCCTCTGCTACTAGCTATCTCCTCTTGTTCTGTGGTTCACGATAGGTGCAAATGATACCGTGCTACTCAGAAGATTAAAACACCAAAATACAGGCGCACGATACAATATAGAGTACTAGGTGCTCACCCTCAGTTATCTTGCCAAGGATGTCTGGATCATTAGCTAGGTACCGGAGCAGGAAGGTGATAAGAACAGCCGAATTCCCATAACCGGCAGTCAGGAGTATGATTGCATTGTCCACAATGTCCTCCACTGTGAGCGAGTGTGTGCCTTCAGAGCGCAAAACAAGCATGTATGTGAAGAAATCATCAGCTGAACTGGAATGGCCTTGCTGCAATGCTGCTTCCCTTTCGCGAGCAATTTGCCTGAGTACCTTCCTGATCCTCCGGCTCGCACTCAGGCCCTTGTTGAACTTGGTGAAGGGTATATTCACTGGTAGTGATAGCAAAGCCTGCACCAATGTCTCAAAGTCGGTGGCAAGGGCTTCTCTGATGGGACCTATCCCTTGTCCAAAGACGACCGAGCAGATGATGTCAAAGGTGAGCCTCTTCGCCAAGGGTGCAACCTATAATCACCAAAGTAACTCACATACATGTCCATACTATAAAAAGTTGTTTTTACTATACATAAAGGTCTAACAAATCAAACAACAGTAACGCAATGTTCATACCTTGACAGTTTTATGACCAACCCAGTTCAGGTCAATGTGCCTCCTGACCTCCTCATCCATCTTACGCATATACTTCGTCACCATCTCTGGCCTCAGATAACCCTGTAGAGCACCGCGGACTTGCTTTAGCTCCTCACCTGAGAGTGTCAGAATGGACCGCCCAATGATGGTGTTGATCGCCTTTGTCTGGGTGAAAATGAGGTCCTGGTTGCTGAATACAAAGTGATTGGCCGCCGGGCCAGCCATAAGCACCGTCGGTGAGCCAAAAAGTGACATCTTGAACACAGGGCCATACTTCTTGATCCTGTCCTGGTACCACTGGTAATCAGTATTACTGCGGAGGGCACGAAGAAGGGAGATGCTGTGGCCAATCAATGGGAAGCCAAGGGAACCTGGAGGGAGATTATAGGATGAGTACTTGCGCCGGATGACAAAGTGGAGGAGGGTGGGTACGAGCAAGGCAAGCAGCAGAGCAAAAGGCATGGTGGAATCCATTGATGGAGTATGTTGTTATGCACTATGAAGGTTGGTTGATCAGCTTGTGGATTTGTCTACATGTATATATGTAGGCAAACCAGAGTTGTTTTCTTTCTCCATGATAGACAAGGGTGTGTGGTTGAACAAATTTGATATTTTCTCCCGAGCTCAGTAAAAGGCCTAGTTGGCGAAGCTGAATATATCACTTTCTCAAAAGTCATACAACAAACAAGCAAAGATTACAAATTGAGATAAGGGGACAGAAAGATCGTTGTCACCAGAGTAATGAGTCTGATTCATGATAACTTAAAGGGGCATTTGCAAATTTGCCACCGGTTTTTTCAATATTGCAAGGATGCCACTCGAATGACAGTTCTAGTGGCATTTTTGCAATTTTCTAGTGGCAGTCTTGCAATAACGATTCAAAGTAGTGGTAAATTTGCAATTGCCCCTAACTTGAAAATATTAGTTTATAAGTAAACAATTCTATCACGCCACATGATAGGAGCAGCTTAGCACGATAGGCGAATAACTAGAAATAAATGGAAGCTACAGCTCAAAGAATCACATTAATGCTAGCTAATAGAATTTCTATATTTATGCTAGTCAAAGAATCGCATTTCCTCCTCAAATGAAAGACACAAAAACGAATTCCCTAAAAAACTAAAAAGGGAAGTACATAGACAGAAGCAAATAATGAGATGAACTGATTCCTTTGGATCTAATATTAGCTCGAGGAAAGATGCTACATACAACAGAATTAAATTTTGCAAAGCAAGCAAAGCAAACCATTGAAAAGATCTGGTGACAACAATTTGGTCATCCCTAACGAAACGATCCATGTCCTATCCTATGTAATAAGAAATTTTGAACAATATTCTAGATTTAATTCTTCTGCATAACTGCAGGACTCTCAATCGACAAGTATAGTTTTAGCCTTGGCACAGGCCATGTATGCAGGAAACATCCTTTTTTTTTTTGGCATATTATTATGCAGAATATCTGCCAGGAAAAACAGGTAGACATTTCAAAAATTAGAAGCAAATTACATACTTAGTGGTCAGAAAAGGTTAACTCCAGTTCTATATATGTGCCTGTGCACAAAATGACACATTTACCGTAGCCGCAGTTCTTCTGAAAATGGCATGGCCCTGCAATATAGATTACAGAACAGTACTTCACAATATATCTATAAGCAGATGATTCCTCCTAAATATAGCATGGCCGTTTATTTAATAACGTAGGCAAAATCAATGCATTATCAGGATACACCACAATGACATCGAGGGCCACTTACATCCTGAAAAACTGGGCAAAAAAAGGAAAGGAAAACGACAGGTCGGATAACATATTCTGAAAATCCACAATAGTCAACTTCTAAGAACAAAAAAGGTACACAGACAGATGGACTTCGAAGGGACAGACTCTACCCAATATAGATTTGGAGATCACATCACGAATGCAGGTTCGATTTAATAATATAATTTGTCCACGGATCGAAATCGGCAATAATCAGGCCAGGAGATCATTATTCTCCTATACCGATTTTAGGCAGCGATCATTTATTCATTTTACACCAATCGACACCACCAGACCTGACTGACACCCACCCCAATTCCATCTTCGCCATCACAGATTCACCCACCCCAAATTAACAAATCAAACAACATCTCACCAATCAGTTGCAAAGGTAGAAATCAAGAATCCCAGGAGGCCAGGACACCTAAGAGCTAGTGACCAAACCTCTTAGTGCGCTGCCTGCTAGTTGGGGGGCGTCTTGTGAGTAGGATGCAGGAGGGGAAGCTTGCCCGCTGGCGCACCGCCACCGTCCGACGGTGTGCGCCGCCAACGGCGAGCCCCGCGCGAGGCTGCGCAGCTGATGGCCGCCGAATGCCGAAGATCGAGCCGGAGAATGTGGGAGACCAGCCTAGGCCCATGCCCGGATGACCTCAGCCGTCCAGCCCAACCTGGCAACCTCCTTAGAAGGCCGGTTTTATGTCCAAAACTTATGGAAATTAACTCTCCTCATAACTATGCTACAGTATCAAACTTTTAAACTTTGACCATGGTTTTTAAAGTAAATTTTATAAAACTCCAGCATAGTCTAGGTTACACAAAAATACATGAATTTTAGCACGTGACACATATCCTTGTATATTATGGTCATAAAGTTTCACACAATCGCACCATTAACCATTTTGACATATTCCTATATCAAAATTTGACTCTCTCAAATATAACTTCAATCTAATTCATATCCTGAATTGCAATGCCAGATATCTTGATCTTCAACTATTAAAGTCGGTGTTATTTGATTCCCTCAGCAGTTTTGATGGGTTGTTTAGGTTGACGTGGCGCTTTAGTTGGTCCAACCAGCTGAGTCATCCTATAGGGCCTACCTGTCAGTGACCCTTATATTTCTTCTCTTCCTTTGGCCTCTTCTCCGCTACTGCTGCGTGGCCGATTCCAACGAGCTCATCCATGGCGCCCACGATTGAATGCAAGAGAGGTAGGGGAAGAGGAGAGAATAGAATGACTAACAGCTTCTTGGCCTACTCGATGGCGTAGGGTGGTCGAAGTGGAAGAGATCAAAGATGCTGTCGCTCAGTCGGTGTAGACGTCGATAGGACGGTCGGGTTGCTCCGTCTCCGGCAGTGGCAGCAGTGTCTGGTGGGTGTTTTCTGATGTGGGCTTGAAATTGGAGAGATCATTACACTTCCTGGGATGCAAGACGTGCGCCATTGTTGCCTCCCTCCTTGGGCAGCCCACTCTCCTGAACCAGAGAAGAGAAGAATGGTGCGGCGCCTCTGCCTGCTTGCTTGCCAGCGGCGGTGAGAGCACAGGTCATCATGGTGTCGCCGCCGCTACCAACCACCGTCCTCGCTCGAGCTGTGGTTTACAAATTCCCTCTAAACTATGTTTTTCTATCGAAGCCTAATTCTTGTTTCATGCTTAAAAAAACTAAGAGAAAATTGAGAGAGGTGAGGATACTGTTTGTGAAAAAAAAAAGCATGCTTGTCTGTTCAAGAAAGTGGACAAAAGAAGAGGAAAAAAGAATTGATTGAGCAGCAACTGATGGAAACTGATAGAAAGGAAAGTCAGACGAGGATGATCTATTTGAGCAAGAATGGAGGAAGAGAATATAAATTATATTAGAGGATAAAATGGAGATCTATGAACAAGAGGAGAGATTTTGGCAGAGGAGATGAGGAGGATCTATGAACAAGAGGAGAGATTTTGGCAGAGGAGATGTGGAGGATCTATGAACAAGAGGAGAGATTTTGGCATAGGAGATGTGGAGAACAATGTATCTTGAAGGACGATTCTAATTCTAATAACTCCTTTTTCATGGATTGGAAAATAGGAGAAGAAAGAGTCACACTTTCTCACTACAAACAAAGGGAAAATTGGAATTCCTTAGGCATCTGTTTTTATGATAAACACTAACATTGTAGGCCATTCCACATTTTTCTACATAACGATCTTAAGTCACTCCATTTCTGAATAACTTTACCACAGCCTTCATACCTGCAACACTCTGACACCTCAACTAAACTGGAGAAAACATAAACTGAAACGCATGGTAATAGACAGAAACATGTGGATCATTTTAAGCATGAGCATATTCAGGGGGGGCTTCTGGTCTCAAGTTCAATTGGGAGTCCAAGAACAGGCATCGGAAGAGGATCTTTCCTGTAACCTTCTTCTTTGCAGCACAATTTCCACCTGAACTGCCTCACTAGGTAGTGCATGGTTACCAATGTCTCGGTCCTTGCAAACTCGTTTCCAGGGCACATTCTTGGGCCTCCCCCAAATGGCACAAAGCAATAAGGTGGGATTGAAGTCTGGTTGTCAAATCTAGTAGGGTCAAACTTGATCGGGTCATTGAAAAAAATTCCGTCCAAATGTGTGATACTTTGAGCAGTGAAGACCTAGCATCGCAAGATGTATGTGAGAGTAATAAAAAGGAATATAGCAGCTGGGTACATTATTCAGATCGAAATATCACTGCGACACTAATGGCATTATTGGAATGGAAAAGATATCCAATGACAAAAGAAATTGGATAATAGAAAAATACTTACTTTCCAGCCTTTTGGAATGTGATAGCCTCGGTATTCGATGTCTTTGATAGCTGTTCGGAAGCTTCCAAATATTGGGGGAACAGTCCGTAGTGTCTCCAATGCCACCTTCCATGTGTACTTCATCCTTGAGACATCATCCCAGGTTAAAGGTTCATTAGGTCCTCTGCTACTAGCTATCTCCTCTTGTTCTGTGGTTCACGATAGGTGCAAATGATACCGTGCTACTCAGAAGATTAAAACACCAAAATACAGGCGCACGATACAATATAGAGTACTAGGTGCTCACCCTCAGTTATCTTGCCAAGGATGTCTGGATCATTAGCTAGGTACCAGAGCAGGAAGGTGATAAGAACAGCCGAATTCCCATAACTGGCAGTCAGGAGTACGATTGCATTGTCCACAATGTCCTCCACTGTGAGCGAGTGTGTGCCTTCAGAGCGCAAAACAAGCATGTATGTGAAGAAATCATCAGCTGAACTGGAATGGCCTTGCTGCAATGCTGCTTCCCTTTCGCGAGCAATTTGCCTGAGTACCTTCCTGATCCTCCGGCTCGCACTCAGGCCCTTGTTGAACTTGGTGAAGGGTATATTCACTGGTAGTGATAGCAAAGCCTGCACCAATGTCTCAAAGTCGGTGGCAAGGGCTTCTCTGATGGGACCTATCCCTTGTCCAAAGACGACCGAGCAGATGATGTCAAAGGTGAGCCTCTTCGCCAAGGGTGCAACCTATAATCACCAAAGTAACTCACATACATGTCCATACTATAAAAAGTTGTTTTTAATATACATAAAGGTCTAACAAATCAAACAACAGTAACACAATGTTCATACCTTGACAGTTTTATGACCAACCCAGTTCAGGTCAATGTGCCTCCTGACCTCCTCATCCATCTTACGCATATACTTCGTCACCATCTCTGGCCTCAGATAACCCTGTAGAGCACCGCGGACTTGCTTTAGCTCCTCACCTGAGAGTGTCAGAATGGACCGCCCAATGATGGTGTTGATCGCCTTTGTCTGGGTGAAAATGAGGTCCTGGTTGCTGAATACAAAGTGATTGGCCGCCGGGCCAGCCATAAGCACCGTCGGTGAGCCAAAAAGTGACATCTTGAACACAGGGCCATACTTCTTGATCCTGTCCTGGTACCACTGGTAATCAGTATTACTGCGGAGGGCACGAAGAAGGGAGATGCTGTGGCCAATCAATGGGAAGCCAAGGGAACCTGGAGGGAGATTATAGGATGAGTACTTGCGCCGGATGACAAAGTGGAGGAGGGTGGGTACGAGCAAGGCAAGCAGCAGAGCAAAAGGCATGGATGAATCCATTGATGGAGTATGTTGTTATGCACTATGAAGGTTGGTTGATCAGCTTGTGGATTTGTCTACATGTATATATGTAGGCAAACCAGAGTTGTTTTCTTTCTCCATGATAGACAAGGGTGTGTGGTTGAACAAATTTGATATTTTCTCTCGAACTCAGTAAAAGGCCTAGTTGGCGAAGCTGAATATATCACTTTCTCAAAAGTCATACAACAAACAAGCAAAGATTACAAATTGAGATAAGGGGACAGAAAGATCGTTGTCACCAGAGTAATGAGTCTGATTCATGATAACTTAAAGGGGCATTTGCAAATTTGCCACCGGTTTTTGCAATATTGCAAGGATGCCACTCGAATGACAGTTCTAGTGGCATTTTTGCAATTTTCTAGTGGCAGTCTTGCAATAACGATTCAAAGTAGTGGTAAATTTGCAATTGCCCCTAACTTTTTAAGTCCTTTTCGTGGCCTTTTCTGAAGTAACCTGTAGCTAGAAA
This sequence comes from Oryza longistaminata, assembly GCA_009805545.1. Taxonomy (NCBI): domain Eukaryota; kingdom Viridiplantae; phylum Streptophyta; class Magnoliopsida; order Poales; family Poaceae; genus Oryza; species Oryza longistaminata. Next base: position 24,111,784 of record CM020182.1, on the reverse strand, counting down.
TTAACTTAAGCTTATTGTGACCAGTTTACTAGCATTTTATAATTGTAGGCGTGGTCTTCAAATTATTTAAGTAAAAAGGAGCCAAGTACATTATCATAGAGATGATGTCTATTCACCATTGTACATTGATGAAAACCTTTATATGAAATGATTGCGTAGGACCTCTTAGAGGACTGACCTACGATTGGCATTTGCGCCTTAATTGTTCTTATTTCAATGTCAACTGTCAAGGATAGTCGATGGTGGCATATCCAGAATTCCAGATGAAATTATATACTGAGATAAGCATGTAAGGAGGGAACAAAGCAAATGAATTAATAGTTGGAATATGCTGCATTTTCTAGTGCTGGACTGGCATTATTAACTACAGGCCTCTTTACCTGTTAAGCCTTTATCAAAGAAGCATAAGATTCATAGAAAAAGCTTTTCCTGGGGAGATCAGAGATAGTGCGCTCATTCCAGTTGCCCCCTATAGTTTTTCCCTTCCTTTGGGGCATGAGTGCTGCCCAACTTACTCCTGTTAGAACCGAGAAGAATGAGGAAGAATGGTGCGGTGGTCAGGTGGCCTGTCTGCCT
>CM020182.1:24068655-24109369 GCA_009805545.1 Oryza longistaminata | reverse complement strand
CCTCTGCCTGCTTGCTTGCCAGCGGCGGTGAGAGCACAGGTCATCATGGTGTCGCCGCCGCTACCAACCACCGTCCTCGCTCGAGCTCATGTAGCGGTGTGCGCGATGACAGCCTCCACTCACTGTCGCACCCTGCAGCTTCCGCCATAAAGGAAAGTGAGGAGGGGAAAGGGAAGGAAGGGAAGAAAGATAAAGGTCACTGATGGGTGGGTCGCATGGGATGACTTAGCAGGTTGAATCAAGTGAAAGTGCCACGTCAGCGAAATAGTCCTCCAAAACCGCTGAGGAAGTCAAATTATACCGGTTTTAATAGTCGAGGGTTAAGATATCCGGTGTTGCGGTTCAGAAATATAAACTAGATTGGAGCTATTTTTGAGGGAGTCAAAGTGAACTTATTCTATTTAGTAATGTGTCTACCTCTAGTCAAGGTTTAAAACCAATGGATCCAAACTTCTTGGGACAGATAAAAAACATAAACCGCTAGATTTTTTTTAAACAAAATCAAACTGAATTTTAATTTTTTGACAAAATTTGTCCGAATTTTGTCGTTTTTGTCAGTTTATAAATGGTTTTCGCTAATTCTCGTTTTTGTCAGTTTATCAATGGTTTTCGCTAATTCTGAAGATATCGCTCGCGAGCAGTTTTTGATCCGGTATCGGGATTGTGATCCATGCCTCTACTTGGCTCCTTGCAATATGGTTCTCTTGTATCAAGGCGTTTTAAACAAAGTCATATGGTTCATCCAATGGTCTGGCCTAATTTAGATGATGTGGCTTCACAAGAGAACAGGAAAATGGTATTAACCACCTAAGTGAGGATTAATTGTACAAGTATATAGGAATAATATGTTATTCCATGCAAAGAAAACAAAGTCATTTGTTTGTCAACATAAGATGCAGTCTGTAGTAATGACACAGTGGTTTCTCATGAGTCCTGTTACAATGTTATTCACCTAGGAAGCCTTGTCCAAGTCAGAATGAACATGAATCATTGTGGGAACACAAATAATAGAGTAAAATATAGGGTAAGCTGGATCAGATCACAATCCCGGACACAAGTTAAAAAGATAGATACAGATTAAGAAAAAAAAAGGCTGGACATGAGCTGGTTTCTTTAAACCAGAATTCAAAGAAAACCTAACAGAATTATAGAGTATACATGCAGGAGCACATCTATGAGTACTATAAGGCCTTATTTGGCAGGGAGGAGAGGCTGCAAATACGCTTGAAACTAAGCTAACTAGAACTTCACTTCAGAAGAGCTAAATGTGCAGATAAACTAGCTAGCTGGCTGATTTAATTACCTAATGGCACACCGTAGACCTTTCTTTTTTTAATAAAAACAGAAAGAAAATGAACCCCTTAGGCATCTGTTTTTATAATTAGATTATAATACTATACGCCAGTCCACATTTTTCTACACAATGATAACGTGTCACTGCATTTCTGAATAATTTACCACAACCTTCACATCTACAACACTCCCAACTCTGTAAACCATCTGGAGAAACCAAAAACTGAAATTCATGGTAGTAGACAGAAACATATGGATCATTTTAAGCATGAGCATATTCAGGGGGGGTTCTGGTCTCAAGTTCAATTGGGAGTCCAAGAACAGGCGTCGGAAGAGGATCTTTCCTGTAACCTTCTTCTTTGCAGCACAATTTCCACCTGAACTGTCTCACTAGGTAGTGCATGGCTACCAATGTCTCAGTCCTCGCAAACTCGTTTCCAGGGCACATACTTGGACCTCCCCCAAATGGCACAAAGCAATAAGGTGGGATCAAAGACTGGTTGTCAAACCTAGTAGGATCAAACTTGATCGGATCGTTGAAAAACTTCCCGTCCAAATGTGTGATACTTTGAGCATGGAAGACCTGCATCGCAAGATTGGGAGGGTAAATAAATAACGGACATGCTATATTTATGGCGACACAAAATTAGCTTGATCACAGTCGGTCAATCTGACCCTTGGATATCATGTAGATTGATTTAACGAACGTTTGATTTGCTAAGTCTGTATTTATTCTATCTCTCTGTATTACGAACCTGTTGCTCCTGTTATACATTAGTTTCCATTGAATTTGCACTAGCATCTCTTCTATTCATATCTACTTACATATGTAATTTTGAGACTTATATTGTAATGCACTAAAATTACATATGTAATTTTATGACTTACATATGTAATTTTAGAACTTACATCGTAAATACACTAAAATTACATATGTAATTTAGGGACTTACAATGTAAATACATGCCGACTATTTTTGGTGAAAAATATGGTGCCATAAATATAGTTACTCCCAAAAATAAATATAGCACTTGGGAATGGAAAATATAGTGACATATGTCATAACTGGGATGGAAAAGATATCCAGTAACAAAAAAGGGGAATTGGTCAATAGAAAAATACTTACTTGCCAGCCTTTTGGAATGTGATAGCCCCGGTATTCAATGTCTTTGATAGCTGTTCGGAAGCTTCCAAAAATTGGAGAAATTGTCCGTAGTGTCTCCAATGCCACCTTCCATGTGTACTTCATCCTTGAGACATCATCCCAGGTTAAAGGCTCATTAGGTCCTTTGCTCCTAGCAATCTCCTCTTGTTCTGTGGTTCACGATAGTTGCAAATGGTAGCAGTTCTAGTCAGAAGATTAAAACATCAAGGTATAGGCACACGACACGATACAGAGTACTAGTTGTTTACCATCAGTTATCTTGCCAAAGATGTCTGGCTCATTGGCTAGGCACCGGATCAAGAAGGTGATAAGAACAGACGATGTTTCATAACCGGCAGCCAGGAGAACGATTGCATTGTCCACAATGTCCTCTACTGTGAGCGAGTGTGTGCCTTTGGAGCGCAAAACAAGCATGTATGTGAAGAAATCATCAGCTGAACTAGAATGGCCTTGCTGCAATGCTCCTTCCATGTCACGAGCAATTTGCCTCAGCACCTTCCTGATCCTCCGGCTAGCGTTCAAGCCTTTGTTGAACTTGGTGAAGGGTATATTCACTGGAATTGATAGCATGGCCTTCACCATCGTCTCAAAGTCGGCAGCAAGGGCTTCTCTGATGGGACCTACCCCTTGTCCAAAGATGACTGAGCAGATGATGTCAAAGGCGAGCCTCCTCGCCAATGGCGCAACCTATAATCACAAAAGTAGCTCACATACATATCCATACTACAAAAAGTTTTTTTGAACTATACATAAAAGGGTCTAGAAATTCAAAGAACATTATTACAACTTTCATACCGTGACAGTCTTATGACCAACCCAATTCAGGTCAATGTGCCTCCTGACTTCGTCATCCATCTTCCGCATATACTTTGTAACCATCTCTGGCCTCAGATAGCCATGTAGAGCACCGCGGACTTGCTTTAGCTCCTCACCTGAGAGTGTCAGAATGGACCGCCCAACGAGGGCGTTGATCGCCTTTGTCTCGGTGAAAATGAGGTCCTGGTTGCTGAATACAAAGTGATTGGCCGCTGGGCCAGCCAACAGCACTGTCGGCGAGCCAAAAAGTGACATCTTGGACACAGCACCATACTTCTCGATCCTGTCCTGGCACCACTGGTAATCAGTATTACTGTGGAGAGCACGAAGTAGGGAGATGGTCTGGCCAATCACTGGGAAGCCAAGGGAACCTGGAGGGAGATTATAGGATGAGTACTTGCGCCTGATGACAACGTGGAGGAGGATGGGTATGAGCAAGGGAAGCAGCAGAGCAAAAGGAATGGATGAATCCATTGACATGGTATGTTGTTATGCGTTGGATGATCAGCTTGTGGATTTGTATACATGTATATATATAGGTAAACCAGAGTTGTTCCTTTCTCCATGATATATAAGGGAGTATGGTTTAACAAATTTGATATTTTCTTTTGATCTCAACAAAAGGACTAGTTGGCAAAGCTGAATATATCACTTTCTCAAAAGTCATACAACAAACAAGCAAAGATTACAAATTGAGAGAAGGACGGGAAGACAATATAACATTAACAAACCATCGTTTGTCACCAGAGTAATGAGTGTGATTCATGATAAATTAAAATATTAGTTTATAAGTAAACGATTCCATCTTGTGAATTACTGGAAATAAATGGAAGCCAGTTCAACGAATCACATTTATGCTAGCCAATAGAATTTCTGCATTTATGCTAGTCAAAGAATCGCATTTCCCCCTCAAATGAAAGACATAAAAACGAATTCCCTAAAATTAAAAAAAAAAAGAACTATAAAGGGAAGTACATAGACAGAAGCAAATAAAGAGATGAACTGAATATTCCTTTGGATCTAATATTAGCTTGAGGAAAGATACTACTGTTTTGCTGGTAGATGAGTTTACACATTAGTACTAAATTTTATAAAACAAGCAAAGCAAACCATTGAAAAGATCTGGTGACAACAATTTGGTCATCCCTAAGGAAACAATCCATGTTTTATGTAATGAGAAATTGTGAACAATATTCTAGATTATAATTCTTCTGCATAATTGCAGGGCTCTCGATCAACACTTCTAGCCTTAGCACTCGATCAACAAGTATAGTTCTAGCCTTGGCACAAGCCATGTATGCAGGATAGCTATTCTTTTTTTGGTATATTAGTATGCAGAATATCTGCCAGGAAAAATAGCTAGACATTTTAAAAACGAAGCGAATTACTACGAACTTAGTGGAAAAGGTTAGCTCCAGTTCTATATATGTGCCTGTGCACAAAAAGACACATTTACCGTTGCCTCAATTCTTCTGAAAATGGCATGGCCCTGCAATACAGATTACAGAACAATACTTTAGACTTTATCCATAAGCAGATGATTCCTCCCCTAATATAGCATGACCATTTCTTTTAACAACGTTGGCACAATCAATGCATTATCAGGATGCACCGATGCACGACATTGACTTTGAGGATCACGTAGATCCTGAAAAACTTTCAAAAAAAGGAAAGGAAAACGACAGGTCGGATAACATATTCTGAAAATCCACTATAGTCAACTTCCAAGAACAAAATATGTATAAAGACAGATAGATAAATAGGTAAGACTTCGAAGGGATAGACTCTCCCAATATAGATTTGGAGATCACATCACGAATGCAGATTTGATTTAATAATATAATTTGTCCACGGATCGAAATCAGCAATCATCAGGCCAGGAGATCATTATTCTCCTACATCGATTTTAGGCAGTGTTCACTGTTCACTAATCCACACCACCAGACCTGACCGAAACCCACCCCAACTGCATCTGCGCCATCACAGATTCACAGCTCGTTCAGCCCCCCATCAACAAATCAAACAACATCTCACCAATCAATTGCAAGCTAGAAATCAAGAATCCCAGGACACCTAAGAGCTAGTGACCAAACCTCTTAGTGCGCTGCCTGCTTGTTGGGGGGCGTCTTGCAGGTAAGATGCAGGAGAGGAGGGGAAGCTTGCCCGCTGGCGCACCGCCACCGGCCGACGGTGCGCGCCGCCGACGGGGAGCCCCGCGCAGCTGACGGCCGCCGATTGCGGAAGATCGAGCCGGAGAATGTGGGCGACCTGCCTTGCCTAGGCCCATGCCCGGATGGCCAGCCCAACCTCCATGGAAGGCTGGTTTTATGAACGAAACTGATCAAAATTTTAAACTTTGATCATGGTTTTTAAAGTAAATTTTTATAAAACTCCATCTAGGCCACACAAAAACATAGGGATTTTGGAACATGACACATCCTCGCGTTTGTGGTCATAAAATTTCACAAAAATCACACCATGAACCATTTTGACATATTCCTATATCAAAATTTTAAAAAGTGGATGTAACGTTTACATGATGGATTAAATCCTTATAAATTTAAGATGTTATCGTAGAATTTAAAAATATGGTAGATCAAAGTTACCTCTACGGTTTTGTTAAACTTTGGAATCATAATAGAGGTTATGTGGCACATGCCGAAATTCTTGTAGTTTTGTGCAATTTGAATCATAATACGTGGGATTTTATGAAATTTACTCTCACTATTTTAGCAGAACAAGTTTTTAAAACCTAATAATTAACAATATTATGAAAGTGATTTTCAAGGAAAAATATTATCTTTTTTAATTAAACATTTAAGAAGAGTTATTGGTGGTTAAATTTTTAAAATTTTGTTAAGGAAGGGTGAATAGCCAAATTGGTCCTCTAAGTTTCATCTAAGGCTTAGTTTGGTCTTTGAAATTTTAATCTGTCCATCTTAGTCTTTTAAGTTTTAATTCTAGCTCAAACTCATCCTTGAACCCATTTAAGGAGCCACGTGGCTAAACACAATCAATATCTCTTGATAAATTACCCTTATACCCCTCATTCACATATATAAGAAAAAGGAAGAATATACCTTACTAATGAGGCAGTGAAACTTTATGACGACATCCCCTAAATACCCAACTTTCTATCAAACATACATCCAATAATTATATGATTTTTTTTTTGAAAATCACATATAATGAATTTTCCTATAGATGCATAGTAATTTATGTAAAAAGAAAATAATTATGTAATTAAATTAAAGCTCAACTTCGTGTGCACATGATGAAATAGTAGGAAGTACATTTACAATTCTATATTATTCATCTTTGTTTTTCTCTTTTTACATGGTACAAAAAGTAAGGGCAAAAGGGACATTTTCTAATAGAAATGTTGACTAAGGCTGTGTTTAGTTCAGCGCAAAGTTTGGATTTTGGTTGAAATTGAAGATGATGTGACTGAAAAGCTATGTGTGTATGACAGGTTGATGTGATGGAAAAGGACTGAAGTTTGGATCCAAACTTTGGATCTAAACAGTAAACACAGCCTAAGAATAGCCATGTGACACATTAAGTAGGGCCAAGAACTACAAAAGTACCAAACTGAAATTACAACAAGTCAATCCATGATGATAGAATATCTCTTTATACATGACTTAAGGGCCCCTTTGAATCGCAGGGTAGAAAAAACGGAGGAATAGGAAAAACACAGGATTCTGACAGGAATTGAAGTGTAAAACAGAGGATTGCAAAACACAGGAAAAACACAGGAATGATCGTTTGATTGGAGCGCAGGAAAAACGCAGGAATCGGATGAGAGAGATAGACTCAAAGGAAATTTTCCAAGAGGTTGGAGCTCTTGCTAAATTTCCTCCAAAATCCACATGCAATGTGTCATTCCATAGGAATTTCATAGGATTTAGAAAGCTTCAATCATTTGAATCAAAGGGCCAAATAGGAAAATTTCCTATAGGATTTAAATACTATGAAATTCCTATATAAATCCTTTAATTCAAAGGGGCCCTTAAAAGAAAGAAAAGTAAAAGTAGATCATCCTTGAAAAGGTGACTCCAAGGATGTACAAAAGGTGGCAAGGTGCTTTATCTTCAAATGAAGTCATTCGTCTGTTTCCAAATATTTCGGGAAGCATATAGAACTTTTTCCACAAAGTTTAAACCCTAGCAATCATCCATAGCCGACTGCAACATCTGCTCAAGGCTTAGGCTTGTGTTCCAGCCTTGACCAAACATTCTTGGCTAAAGTGACATTCAAAGAAAATATGCATGAAAATCTCTCTTGCATCTTGTATAAGTTAAATCAATGTCCTGAGATGCAAAAAATAAGCATGTTTTACCATCCTTGACATTTCACTTGGCAATACCTCTGAAAAAGTTTTTTTTTTTAAAAAAAACTTAAAACACATCTTTCCACCAGAAAGAACCCACATACCTCACACAGGGACTTTGTCACTACAATATTATAAAATTTGTGCAAATTCTTTATAAGAAAGAGCATTATTCTGCATTATGAGACTAATAACCCATAGGCCCTTTTTTTTTCTTTGGTTGATAGACTTTGTTCCCTAGCACTATAGACTTGTTGCTCGAATTTTCAAAACTTTGACTAAATCTTATCCTAAACATCAAATATTTATAATCATTTAGGGAATAGTATAATACACTGTGACAACTAAACATTGTTCTCCACTGTGAATGAAAAAAGAAAGAAGCAAAGGAAAAGGACTGACCTCTGCTAGCGATATAATCATCGATAGCAAAATCTGAGACAAATGACAAGTATTTTTGTTTGCTAGTACATGGCGATTGTGTTTCGAGTATTACATTTTCTAATGGTAATTTTAAATTATCCTCTTTTTTTTGTTCATTGCATCCAGATAAAGTAAGCAGCTGGCTGATTTACCCAACAATAGCACAACGTAGACATTGTTTTCAGAAAAACAAAAGAAAAGGAACCCCTTAGGCATCTGTCTTTATTTATTCTATAAGTATTAAACACTACTATCTCCGTTTCTTAATAGATGACGCCACCATTCATCTTATTAAAAAAACATAATTATTATTTATTTTGTTGTGAGATGTTTTATCACTCAAAGTATTTTAAGCATGATTTATATCCTATACATTTGCATAAAAATTTAAATATAAGATGAATGGTTAAACATGTGTTCAAAAGTCAACGGTGTAATCTATTAAATAACGGAGGGAGTATTACACATTTATCTGCACAACTGAACCAAAGCTTTGATCATAAGTCACTGCATTTCTGAACAACTTTACCAAGACCTTCACATCTTCAACATTCTCAGCTCTTCAACCAACTGGTGAAAGCATAAACTAAAAACAGGTGGATCATTTTAAGCATGGGCATATTCAGGGGGGGCTTCTGGTCTCAAGTTCAATTGGGAGTCCAAGAAGAGGCATCGGACTAGGATCTTTCCTGTAGCCTTCTTCTTTGCAGCATAATTTCCACCTGAACTGCCTCACCAGGTAGTGCATGGCTACCAATGTCTCAGTCCTCGCAAATTCATTTCCAGGGCACATTTTGGACCTCCTCCAAATGGAACAAAGCAATAGGGTGGGATTGAAGACTGATTATGAAATCTAGCAGGGTTGAACTTGTTCGGGTCATCGAAAAAATGTGCGTCCAAATGTGTGATAATTATAGCAGTGAAGACCTGGCATAGCACAGAAAATGTGTTAGAGAACTGTAAGCCTATAACAGTTTGGTATATTGTTCATATGGACATATCACTGATACATTAATGTCATAAGGGCAATGGAAAAGTTACTCAATGACACAAAATGTAATTAATTTACAGAAAACAAAACTTACTTGCCAGCCTTTTGGAATGTGATAGCCCTGGTATTCGATGTCTTTAATAGCTGTTCGGAGGCTTCCAAATATTGGGGGAACAGTCCGTAGTGTCTCCATTGCCACCTTCCACGTGTACTTCATCCTTGAAACATCATCCCAGGTCAAAGGTTCATCAGGTCCTTTGTACCTAGCAATCTCTCCTCTTGTTCTGTGGTTACAAATGATATTGATTCTACTCAAAAGATTCAAATATCAAAATATGAGGACAATACAGAGTACTAGTTGCTCACCCTCAGTTATCTTGCCCAGGATATCTGGCTCGTTGGCGAGGTACCGGAGCAAGAAGGTGATAAGCACAGACGATGTCTCATAACCAGCAAGTAGGAGTAAGATCGCATTATCCACAATGTCCTCCACTGTGAGTGAGTGGGTGCCTTCGGAGCGCAAAACAAGCATGTATGTGAAGAAATCATCAGCTGAACTAGAATGGCCTTGCTGCAATGCTGCTTCCCTGTCACGAGCAATTTGCCTGAGCACCTTCCTCACCTTCCGGCTCGCACTCAAGCCCTTGTTGAACTTGGTGAAGGGTATATTCACTGGAATTGATAGCATAGCCTGCACCATTTTCTTGAAGTCAGCAGCAAGGGCTTCCCTGATGGGACCTGCCCCCTGTCCGAAGACGACTGAGCAGATGATGTCAAAGGTGTGCCTCTTCGCCAATGGTGCAACCTATAATCGCGAAAGTATCACACATATACATATCAATACTACGAAAAGTTGTTTTAAGTACACATAAGGGTCTAGCAATTCAAAGAACATTAAGTGGGAAAAGAAGAAGAAAACACAACACTCATACCGTGACTGTCTTTTGACCAACCCAATTCAGGTCGATGTGCCTCCTGACCTCCTCATCCATCTTCCGAACATACTTTGTCACCATCTCTGTCCTCAGATAGCCCTGCAGTGCACTGCGGACTTGCTTTAGCTCCTCACCTGATAGTGTCAATATGGACCGCCCAATGAGGGCATTTGCTGCCTTTGTCTCGGTGATAATGAGGTCTTGGTTGCTGAATACAAAGTGATTGGCCGCTGGGCCAGTCAACAGCACTGTCGGTGAGCCAAACACTGACATCTTGGACACAGGACCATACTTCTTGATCCTGTCCTGGTACCACTGGTAATCAGTGTTTTTGCGAAGGGCGCGGAGTAGGGAGATAGTCTGGCCAATCAATGGGAAGCCAAGGGAACCTGGAGGGAGATTATAGGATGAGTGCTTGCGCCTGATGACAAAGTGGAGGAGGATGGGTATGAGCAAGGCAAGCAGCAGAGCAAAAGGCATGGATGAATCCATTGATATGGTATGTTGTTATGCACTATGAAGGTTGGGTGATCAGCTTGTGGATATGTATACATGTATATATATAGGTAAACCAGAGTTGTTCCTTTCTCCATGATAGACAAGAAAGAATGATTTAACAAATTTGATTATTATCTTCAGAACTCAACAGAAGGCCTAGGTGGCCCGCCTGATTATATTACTTTCTCAAAATTCATACAACATACAAATGACCAAAGCATAGGCCAAGCCAAAGATATCAAATTCAGAGGAGGCGAGAAGACAGAATACAGGTTACTTAAAGAAACCCTCGCTGTTGTTAGTTGTCATACCAGAGCAATGAGTTTGATTCGTGATAACTTAAAATATTAGTTCATAAGTAAACAATTCCATCCCTAGCCCCATGATAGGAGCAGCTCAGCACGACATGGTGAATTACAGAAAATAAATGGAAGCCACTTCAACATCAGCTTGGAATTTTTTTAAAAAAAAGTGATGCTAGCCAATAGAATTTCTGCATTTATGCTAGTCAAAGAATCCACATTTCCCTGTCAAATGAAGACATAGAAACAAATTCCCTAAAAAAATTTCTTTGGATGAACTGAATATTTCTTTGGATCTAATATTAGGTAGAAGAAAGACGCTACTGTTTGCTCGTTGTTGGAGAGAATGTTTACATACAACAACACTAAATTTTGCAAAGCAAGCAAAGAAAAACATTGAGAAGATCTTATGTCGTTACTAACGAAACGATCAATGTCCTACGTAATGAGAAATTTTGATCAATATTCAAGATTTTAATTCTTCTGGGTAATTGCAGGGCTCTCGATCAACAGTTCTCCCTGCAGCTAAGCCCACTATGCGATCTTAAGGTAGCCTTGGCACAGGGATGTATGCGGGACACCCATCCTTTTGTTTTTGGTATATTATTAAGTAGAATATGACCCATATAAAAAATAGGTAGACATTTTAAAAACAAGAAGCAAATTACGTACATAGTTCAGAAGGTTAGCTCCAGTTCTATGTATGTTCCTGTGCACACAAGAACAAGTTCACTGTACCTGCAATTCTTCTGCAATGGTATGGCCCTGCAATACAGAACAATAGTTTAGAATTATCAATAAGCAGCAGATTCATCCCCTAATATAGCATGACATATTTTTTAACAATGTTGGCACGATCAGTGCATTATCAGGATACACAACAACGATCTTGAGGGCCACATAGATCCTGAAAACCTAGCAAAAAAGGAAGGGAACACGAAGAAAGATGTTACTATTTGCTCATAGTTAGAGAGAATGTTTACATACAACAGCACTAAATTTTGCACGGCAAGCAAAGCAAAAGATTGAAAAGAACTGGTGGCAACAACTTGGACATTCCTAAGGAAACAATCCATGGGCTATGTAATAAGACATTTTCAACAATATTCTAGTTTTTAGTTCTTTTTGTGACTGCAGGAAACTCAATCAACAATTACAGGAGTTCTCCCTGAGTCCCTGTAGGAAATCCCACTATGCGACCTTAAGGTCTAGTTTTAGCCTTGGCACAGCAGCACAGACAGTGTATGCAGAACATGCATCCTTTTCCTTGGTATATTATTATGCAGAATATGAGCCAGGAAAAATAGGTTGGCATTTTAAAAACTAGAAGCGAATTAGTACACACGAAGTGGAGAAGGCTAGCTCCAGTTTTATGTACGTGCCTGAGAACACAGACAAATTTCTGTAACTGCAGTTCTTCTGAGAACAGCATTGCCCTGCAATACAGAACAATAGTTTAGAATTTATCGCCCAACTAAATAGTAGTAGTTTAGAATTTATCCATAAGCAGATCTGCAGATGATTCATGTCCTTATATAGCATGACCATTTTTTTAACAATGTCGGCACAATCAGTGCATTATACTACAATGAACTTGATGGTCACATAGATCTGAAAAGATGGGCAGAAAAGGAAAGGAAAACGACAGTTCGGATAACATATTCTGAAAATACATCATGGCCAACTTCCAAGAACAAAAAAATATATACACCGCCAAATAGATAGACCTGGAAGAATTCATAGACTCCACAAATCGCATCACGGAATACAGACTTAATTTAATAATATATAGTTTATCCACGGATCGAAATCAACAATCCCTAGGTCAAGGAGATCATTGTTCTCTCTTGCCATTGATTTTTAGCAGTGAGACCATTGTACATCAATCCGCACCTGACGTCCCTCGCTAACAACAAATCAAACAACATTTCACAACGACACCAACCAACGAGCTACTACTACTTACGAAATTAATCAAGAACACCAAGACAGCAGATAGAGCCAGAGAGCTTAGTGACCAAACCGCAGCTGCGACTAGGCGGCGGCCCGTACCTGACTGCTACTGGGGCGGCTTGCAAGTAAGCTGCAGGCGTTAGTGCAGGAGGAGGAGGAGGAGGAGGAGAAGACGGCCTGCCGGCGCACCGGCCGGCGGTGCGCGCCGCCGACGCTGGCCGCCGATTGCGTCGTCTCGAGCCGGAGAATGTGGGCGACCTGCCTAGGCCCATGATGGGGGTAGCCAGCTTCAGACCAGCCCAAGGCCGCTTTGGGCCCAAACTGGCGGAAATCACCTGCCTACCGCTGATTTGTTGTGATTACTGATTATAGAGTATTACCTTTTCTTATGGGTAATTTTGCATTATCGTTTTTCTTCTATGCATACCAGATAAACTAACCAGCTGGCTCATCCTATAAATCTATAAAGTCATCCCCACTAAGTGAGTGAATGCTATTTCTCTATTATCTCTTTGAGCCACATCACCTTAATTGTTTCTAGCCCTTAGATGATTGATTTATGGTCGAAATTATGTCCCTTCTTTCCTTCTCCTACGAAGTCACATCATATTTGTTTTCTCTTTAAATGATTAATCTATATTGTCTCTTTTATTTTTATTTTCCTTCTGTCATTGATGCATATCATCTTAGTTTTGCTTTCGAATAATATATTTATATATGATTTAAATTGTTAGAAAACACATTATTTTAATTGTTTATATTTTTTCCCATGGTTGATCACAGATGAAAATCATATAAAGTTATACCGTGTAGCTATCTGCATGTTATTTGTACTATTATCATATAAAACTCCCACAGCAACGCGTCGGGTTTCATCTAGTTTACCTAATGGCATACCGTAGATCCTCTTTTAGTAAAAAGAAAAGAAAAGGAACCCCTTAGGCATCTATTTTTATAATCGCATTATAATATTATGCGCCATTCCACATTTTTTTACACAATGATCACAACTCACAGCATTTCTGAATACCACCATTACACCTACAACACTCCAACTCTTCAACCATCTGTAGAAAGCATAAACTGAGAAAGTGAAATACATGATAATACAAAGAAACATATGGATCATTTTAAGCATGAGCATAATCAGGGGGACTTCTGGTCTCAAGTTCAATTGGGAGTCCAAGAACAGGCATCGGTGTAGCATTCCTGTAACCTTCTTCCTTGCAGCACAATTTCCACCGGAATTGCCTCACTAGGTAACGCAAGTTACCAATGTTTCAGTCCTCGCGAATTCGTTTCCAGGGCACAAAGCAATAAGGTGGGATTGAAGACATTTCATCAAATCTAGAAGGGTCAAACTTGCTTGGGTCGTCTAAAAAAAATTTGCGTTCAAATGTGTGACAATTTGAGCAGTGAAGACCTGCCTGTTAGGAAGCGATAGGCTAACAAACGATAAAGAACAATATATCAATCACAGAAGACACGAGATTTAACGTGAAAAACCCTCCCAAAACAAGAGAGAAGCTGGCCTTTATTAAGTGCAAATGAATTTGGATCAGAACTAATCACTGCCTGGCATAGCACAGAAAATGTGTGGGGGAGCAATCCAAGGAAATGTAAGAGTTGGGTATAGTGTTCAGATAGACGCATCACTGACACAGTAATGTCATAAGGTCAATGGAGAAGATATCCAATGACACAAAAAGGGAATTAGTTGAGACAAATATACATACTTGCCATCCTTTTGGAATGTGATAGCCCCGGTACTCGATGTCTTTGGTTGTTGTTTGGAAGCTTCTTAAAAGCGCAGGAACTGTCCGTAGCGTCTCCATTGCCATCTTCCATGTGTACTTCATCCTTGAAACATCATTCCAGGTCAAAGGGTCATTAGGTCCTTTGCCACACAACTAGGAAGGTTGCCCGCGTAGTTGCGCGGGCACTTTATTTGATGTTGCTTGAATTTTTATAATTGATTGTTTAAGGGTTCTATTTTTTCTTAAAAAAATCTTCCAAAGCCATTATTGTTTAATACACATGTTCTATTTGCACAATAAAGAAAGCTAGTGCCCTCTAATTGGTTAGATTTTTCGTTGCATACTTATCGCAGTGTAATCATCTAAGAACTAAAAAATGATGCAATGCTTATGCTAATGGGTGTTGTAGTTTAAGTGAAAGCTAAAAACCTATTTTTCTATGAATTTTATAAGTTTTTCTATAATTAGTTCACTTTGCTCCCTATTGAGTTTTGTATTTTCTATTTCATTTTATATAATCTTATTTTAAGCTCAAATTTTGTGAGATGATAGAATAGTGACAGAGCATGATACCTTAAATGTCAAACTTTTTAAAAATATGAATCAACTTTTTGTGTAAACATCTAATACTAAATTAAATAGGTTCTCATTCTTTATTTATTCATGGATTGAGGGGATTCAAAACTATGTTAAATACACATTCTTGTAGAGTCCAATTCTATTGTGCAGCGTAGGAGACAACCATATGGGATAATTTCATGCAAGTGTGGGAGGCTATCAAGAACACAATTGGATGGCTAAATATAACTACGAACATATCATTATTTTTGTAATGCGATTTCTTATGATTGTTCCCATGATTTCATTTGTTATAAAATATGTAGTTAAATATTAGGAATTATGTAATCAAAAGTAACCAACCCATAAATATTTTGTTTAGCTAGCCTACACTAGGCATGGATTAAGTACAATTAGATTTTATAATCGTTTATTTGAAGCCTATAATGCCTATCCACTTGTCATAATTATCACATATTCTATAAAGTTCTAAAAGACCCTAGAAAATATGTGTTTCAAAGATCAGATAAATTATTTGAAAGCTTTTTGCATTTCTAGTTAGCATGGAATTTGTTTGGTCACTATACATTCCACTTGCACCTTCTACTCCATATGCCCTATGGCGAACTCAATAGGACTCTCATCCTCTATTGATGCATTATTCTTATCTCATTAAGACTCGTCTACTCACTCTCTCCCTGCTTTGCTTTCTTTCTCATTCTAGTTGGACAAGAAAATTTTTGGGTTCCAAAGTCTAAACAAATACATTGTAAAATTTGACTATGGCTGCGTTTGTTGCTGGGAGATTGAGAGAGAAAACACCTCGTTTTCCGCGTGCACGCTTCCCAAATTACTAAACGATGTGTTTTTTGCAAAAAAAAAAAGAATTTCTATAGGTAAGTTGCTTTAAAAATTCATATTAATCCTTTTTTGAAATTTAAAATACTTAATACTCAACTAATAAAATGCTAATGGCTCACATCGTTTTGCGTATCTTCTCTTTTCCTCTCCTCTCAAACTCAGCCTATATCTAGTAGATGACAATTGTTTGGTGATAATTGTCAGGGTTATGGGTAACACGTATCCAATAGTAGTCAATTAAGCTCGACAGGGCCCATCATATACCAAGTCTTATACGGAATCAGGCCTCACATACGGAAGGTATTCCAGATAAGGAATGAGAAGCATAGTTCTACATGAAAATTATAAGGACTACTCGAATCGTATTCATATTTGTCTTCCTAGTTCTACTTGTAGTTTTGGACAATGGGACATCTATAGTTATAAATACAAGACCCTCTGGGAGGAGGGAGGGGGACCAAGAGAGAGTGAGACGCTCAGTTACAATAGATACCAATACACGCAAGGCTGCGCACCGGCCGCCGATTGTGGCAGCTCGAGCCAAAGGCCCATGTTGGGGTAGCCAGCTTTAGACCAGCCCAACCTTCTTGGTAGGCCGGTTTGGGCAGACCAACACCGGTTTTACTTGGACTAAAATTTCAAAATCACATAGGAGTACTTGTTAATAAAAAAACCATAGTATTACTTGGACTAAATAAATGCTTATTAATTAATTTAATAAGGTATAAACTTAATTTGTTTTCCGTTGCAACGCACGGGCTCTAGGCTAGTAAATTTGCAAATTGCAATGACCACATTATAAACATGGTTTCTCTTGTGTATGGACATTTTAAACAAAAGGTCATGAGTGATTCTTTTCTGTGATTACTTTTGTCAATATAAGATGGAGTACGAGGTTTCTCATGTGTCTTGTGCCAATATTATTTTACCCTTGGGAGAGTTGTACAATAAACATGAAACATTGTGGAGCAAGAGTAAGATAAGGAGATATGCAAGTACACCCACCAGTCATAAATATCTTGTCAAAACTTTTATACTTTGATCGTTATTTTTTAATACCCGAATGCATCTTTTTTGAAATCTAATAAGTTCAATATAATATGATACTTCTTATGTTTTATATTAAGTCACTTTGATTATTTTTAAATCAAAGTACTTCTGATCAAGTTTATATAAGAAAATAGTAACATTTTTAACGCAAAACAAACATACTATTAAAATATATTGAATGCTAGATTTAATAAAATGAATTCAATGATATAAATATTGCTACATTTTTTTATAAACTTGGTTAAACCTAAAAAATTTTGACTAAAAAAAGTTAGAGTGTTTTATAATATAAAACGGAGTAGTAGTACTTTCATGGAAAATCTAAGCATACCAATTTATGTTTTTAAACTGAGCTTTCAGGAAGTCACCAATGGTCAAAATTTTAATGTTTGGCCCTAAAGATGAAATACTTGTGTCCGAAGAAGATAGTAGATACATTGTGGTATATAAACATAAAGTCAGTTTATACTAAGGTTTAGTTCTTTTCTTCAACTATAAACTTTAACTTCCTCGTTTTCTATTAGCACATTTTTCAAACTGTTAAATGATGCTTATTTTGCAAAAAAAAAAACAAAATCTATATAGAAGTTGTTTAAATAAATAAATAAATCTATTTTTTATGTTTATAATAGTGAATACTTAAGTCATTATGTGCTAATGAGCTTTCTCGTTTCATCTGCATTGCACATCTTCCTCTAGAGTCACGCAAAGAACGCAGCCTGGGCGTGTACTGTCATCCTTGCATGCTATTTGAATAGTCATCACATTACAATTTGTGAAAAGTGCCAACACCGTAGATCATAACATTATTCATCACCCCTCGAACACGTCAGTTTAAATTTAATCTACATATGTGTAACAAAAGTTGGAGAATCTGAATATAGATAGTGCCTATATTGTTCATATAGATTTGCTTTTGTTTTTCTCAATCTAAGGATTGAATTTGGACTTTAATTCTTGTCAGTTCTTGGATGTGTACTGCATTACTCCATGATTCTCTCTGGCTAACTGCAAATAGCATAAACTCAAAATGCACGGACATGAAGCAATTTTTAAGCATGAGCATTTTCAGGGAGGCATCTCGGCTCCAGTTCAACTGGGAGTCCAAGAAGAGGCGTCGGAGACGGATCTTTCTTGTAGCTTTCTTCCTTGCAGCACAGCTTCCACCTGAACTGTGTCACCAAGTAGTGCATGGTCACCAATGTCTCAGTCCTTGCAAACTCGTTTCCAGGACACATTCTTGGACCTCCCCCAAATGGCACAAAGCAATAAGGCGGAATCGAAGAGTTGTTCTCGAATCGAGCAGGGTCGAAATTGCTTGGCTCAGGGAAAATATTTGCATCCAAATGTGTAACAGATTGGGCTGTGAATACCTGGTAAGTCACAGAAGATCAGTATTAGAAGACAAAGGAGATTGGAATGTCACTGAGACAGGGAAGAGCAAAATGTCTAGCCATATACTCCTTTCGAATTTTTATGTTTGACATCGTTAACTTTTAAACGTATATTTGATCATTCGTGTTATTAAAAAATTGAGTAAATATAAAAAATATAAGTCATGCTTAAAGTACTTATATTGACAAAATCAATCACAACAGAATAAATGATAATTATATTTTTTTAACAAAATGAATAGTCAAATTTATGCAAACATGTTAATTACGTCAAACATGAAAAAACGGAGAGAATACATGAAAAGGACTTGTTCTCCCAAAAATTACTTACCATCCAACCTTTTGGAATGTGATAGCCCTGGTATTCGATGTCTCTGGTAGCTGTTCTGAAGCTCCCGAAAATTGGAGGGATTGTTCGCAGTGTCTCCATTGCCACCTTCCATGTGTACTTCATCCTTGAAACATCATCCCAGGTTAGAGCATCCCCAGGTCCCTTGTTCCTGGCAATCTCATCTTGCTCTGTGAAAGAAAAAAAGTAATGCCACTCAGCAGAAGATCGAAAACAGTAGTGATATCAACACAACACGAAAGTACTACCATCTCCGTCCCTAAATATTTAACGCCGTTAACTTTTTTAAACATGTTTGACCGTTCGTCTTATTCAAAAAAAATATTTTAAAATATGTAAAACTATATATATACATAAAGGTATATTAAACAATGAATCAAATGATAGGAAAAAGAATTAACAATTACTTAAATTTTTTGAATTTGACGAACGGTCAAACATAACTAAAAAAGTCAACGGCGTTAAACATTTTAAATTTTTTGAATAAGACGAACGGTCAAACATAACTAAAAAAGTCAACGGCGTCAAATATTTTGGAACGGATGGAGTACTAGCTAGCTGCTCACCCTCAGTTATCTTGCCAAGGACTTCTGGCTCCTTATCCAGGTGCCAGAGCATGAATGTGATTAGAACAGATGTCGTCTCATAGCCTGCGATCAGAAGGAAGATCGCGTTGTCCACGATGTCCTCGACCGTGAGCGAGTGCGCACCTTCAGCACGCAAGGCGAGCATGTATGCGAAGAAATCGTCAGCTGCTGAAGCGCCATGAGCCTGCTGCTGCTGCTGCAAGAGCGTCTCTCTCTCACGAGCGATCCCCCTGAGCAACTTCCTGATCCTTTGGCTCGCGCTCAGGCCCCTGCTGAACCTGGTGAAAGGTATCTTCACTGGAATCGACAGCGCAGCCTTCACCATCGCCGGGAAGTCGGTGGCAAGGGCTTCTCTGACAGAACCTGCCTCTTGTCCGAAGATGACCGAGCAGATGATGTCCAATGTGAGCCTCTTTGCCAAAGGAAGAACCTGCAGGTTCATGCAAGAGTAATACCTACATGGGATCTAAAGTTCCGTAAATTCATGAAAAAAAGTTGCCAGAGTTAGGTGTTCAAACTCAACTTTATTTGGGAGTAACAAAAAAATTCAGGTGAATACTATGTTTCTCAAAAATGAAGTTGATTTTAGACTTGACATTTGGTATGGATGTATTTCACACATATACCTATCATTATAATTTTTTCATGAATTTAGAAAACTTTTTCGAATAAAAGATTTTAGAAAACTTTTAGGTACGGTTTTCACGGTTTTTCAATTATTTGATGGTTTTCACCGAATATATTTCCTTAACATAGGTACAATGTAAGGTTATATTTACATCTAACTAAGAAATCAAGAAGGGTATAAGTTTATAAATATCAACAAATTTGTAGCGACTAGCGAGTGACATGTTGAGTAGTAATTAATAAGGATCCAGCAATACAAAGAAACAAATCGAAATGAAAAGAAAAAAGGGCACCATGTTCATACCTTGACAGTCTTGTGTCCAACCCAATTCACCTTAACATGCCTCCTGACTTCCTCATCCATCTTAGAGACATACCTGATCACCATTTCTGGGCTTAAGAAATTCTGCAGTGCGCCACGGACTTGCTTCAGCTCCTCGCCTGAGAGCATCAGTATATTCCGGCCGCTAAGGAGGTTCATCGACCTTGTCCCCGTGAAGAGCAGGTCCTTGTTGCTGAATATGAAGCGGTTGGCTGCAGGTCCGGCCATCAGGACTGCAGGTGAGCCAAACAGCCACATCTTGGACACAGGACCATACTTGCTGATCCTGCCTTGGTACCATTGGTGATCAGTGTTGCTGCGAAGGGCCCGGAGGAAGGAGATGCTCTGGCCAACGAATGGGAAGCCAAGTGAGCCCGGAGGGAGATTGTAGGATGAGTACTTGAACCGGGTGACAAGGTGGAGGAGGATGGGTATGAACAGGGCAATCAGCAGAGCAGGAAGAATGGATGAATCCATAGGTACGGTATGTGGTAATGCAGTCTGCTGCCTGGACTGGACAAATATTATGGTAATTCAATCTTCAAGCCACATAATAGGGCCAGTTTAGTACAATGTATGTGAAAATTGTTGAAGATAATCACAAGTCAACATCAACTTGTAGCTCTCCAAGTCAGCAAACACATTTTCTTCAACTGAAAGATACAGGCCTTGTTTTTCTTCAAACTTCCAACTTTTCCGTCACATTAAATGTTTGGACACATGCATGGAGCATTAAATATAAATGAAAAAAACAATTACACAGTTTGCATATAAATCGCGAGACGAATCTTTTGAACCTAATTACGCCATGATTTGACAATGCGGTGCTACAGTAAACATTTGCTAATGATGGATTAATTAGGCATAATAGATTCGTCTCGCAATTTACAGGTGAAATCTGTAATTTGTTTTGTTATTAGTCTACGTTTAATATTTCAAATGTGTATTCATATATGTCACAAAAAATTTTTGGCACACGAACTAAACACAGCCTATGACAAATTCTCTGTGATGCACTGTTGATCAACAGGAACAGAAGAATCCTTTGTGCAAGATGGCCCTGTTCTTTTCATTCTATTCTTTGCACAAAAGATGAGCTGAGAAATCTATGCAAGTAAAACTTCAAACCATAAACAAATTTACGCATGTAGCGGAGATGACAGCTTCATGTATGTATGCTTGCGCGATTTGTTAAGGGCAGTTTCCAATTCACACAGATGTTCTCTGAAACATAAGATAATTGAGCACGGAAGCAAGTTATGAATCAACAGAGATTCACTAGGACTCTACACGATACACGACAAATGGCACAAAGGGTCACACAGATTTGACAACTGAGACTGGAGACAAACAATGACATATTTCTGAAAGTCCATGAGGGTCATTTTCGAAGAACTAGAAAAATCTAGCAATTAACTGTCTCTAAAAATAGACAAAGTATGGTGACAGTGGGGCGAGAGCGAGTTTCGCAAGCAGAAATTTTGACATGGAACAATTCGATTCCCGCGGGAATTGGGAGATTTTTCGGTGGTTCCACATGGGCCCTGAAACTATCGCCAAACACTCATTAAATTCGTAACCCTACACACAGACTCTCCACAGATGTGATAAGTTCCAAAATCCAAATTCCAAGATCTTATACCCCAAATACAGAGTCAATCAAATGAGGAAGGCACAAAAAAAATGGGTCTCGCGTGCCGCCGTCGGATGCATTCGACGATGGCTCCGATAGTTTATAGAGCTAATCTGCCTATATGATTCATGCTAATCATACTTGCTGCATGACGGCAAGTTCACAACTATAACTGGCCAGGAACAGGAATTTGTTCCTTCTTTCTAATCATGTGTTTGGTTCAAGAGATAGAGTGGGTTGGTTGGATCGAATCCCACTTGTCAGGGTGTTTGCTTTGAAGATAGGTAGGATAAGATTACCGCTAAAAGGGAATATTCTCCTGGGATCCGCGTTGGATTAGCCCCTTAAAATTTGGCGGACCAATCCAACCCATTTTTCTATCTCACTGACGTGTGGATCATCTTCTAAATACTAGGATCAGCGCATCCCTCATGCCAAACGGATAATGGAGACAATCTCATCCTAAAAACAAAGGCCGAGTCCAACCCATCATACCTCATGCCCAAACCAAACAAGGATGAGCATACCAAAACCTTGTTTAAGAGTCTACTCCCTCCATCCCAAAATATAAGAGATTTTGGTTAGATGAGACGCATTCTAGTACTACGAATTTAGATATGTAGTGCTAGGATATGTCCCATCCAACCAAAATTCCTTATATTTTGGGATGGAGGGAGTACTACCTTTAGGCCTCATTTGAAACCGAGGATTTGTAAAGGAATTTTCCATGATTGTAATCCTGTGGCAAAGTTTTTTTCTATTTGGTCATTTGAAACAAAGGATGAGAGCTTCCTAAAAACTGTGAGATTCGTTAGGAATGCCTGAGTGCACGTTGATTTTGGAGAAAAGTTAGTAAGAGCTTTAACCTTTTAAAAATAATATTTTTAAGTCTATATTTTTCATTCAATTTTTATGTTTTTCCTACGATCTATCCAAACAATCTTTCTTCAGTTTTTTTATGCTTTGTAATACTCTTTTTACATATGTACCGCTACCAAATCATGTACTTTATTATTATAGCGTGTTTTTATCATTACTACCTTTTGAAGTGGCGGCATATTTAGCTGAAACCTGGCAGATTGCTCCCCAATTATTGATATCCCTTCTTTCTATAAAGTTAAAGCCAAAATCTTAAACTTCGTGCTTCCACGTCATCATCAAATTGTGAATCGTTGAATGAATGTATTAGATTGCTTCTCAGATGTTGGATGGAATACAGCATAGAACCCAACCCATCAGTCACCGGGTGAGTCTCTTCACCTCCTCAGTGCCAAATGTAGCCCACATGAACACATTGGCCCATCTCCACACATATTTACATGTATCCAGCCCGTCAACCCGTATAAAAGAGCTTTATGGCTGAATGCTCCTTCAGTTGACATGTGCTATCTAAATTATCTATAATTTTTTGATAGGGCTGCTAAAAAGAATTTCTCCAAGAAAGTTATTTGTTTCTTCTGTTTCTTCTTGAGATTATACCTCTTATCTAACAAATTGATGTTAACCAAGTCCCAAAGCAACACGCGGGGCATCCTCTAGTTGCTACTGATGAAACCACCCAAAAGAGGCAAGGCAAAGCAAGCCTCTCTAGCCCCTCTGACTCCAACGGCTTGCCCTCTGACAAGAGTTGCTGGATCTGGCCTTGAAAAGGTCGATTTGGCTGCCCTCCCCACCTTTGGTTGTCGACACCCTCGTGCCACCTCTGCCTTGCCGTTGCCGCTTTCTTCCTCGATTGTCGTATCCACCCCACCGTGCACCATCCTCTTCTCTTCCTCGCAGATCTAGTCGCCCCACCGCACAGTCGTACCCCACCGCCCCCATCCTTGCTTGCCATGGAGCCCGGCCCCTTGCTCTGGTGGTGGTGAGGCGAAGGAGGGGGAGGATGGCAGCGGCTAGGGTTGCCCTATCCTCCCATGTCATCCACGAGGGGAGGGGAGCGATACAGGTGGCTGCTCTTTGGTTCCAAACAGCTAATTCTCCTACAAAGTATGTAGCTTCACTGCATGCTATACCATCCTTCGAAATTCAGAACTTTTATTGGATGTTTCATAGCGTGAACCTAAATTTAAAAATTCAAGCTTTAAATGAAAAGCTAGATTATAAAAATGGCATCGCTTTGTATATGATACCTCTTGTACCTCTACAAGATCAGTAAAAAGGCTCTTCTCAAGATCAGTAAAAGGAGTGAAAGTAGCACAGCGACTAACAAATTGAAAATCCTGGATTCATTACATATCCAGGCATGATTATATTGGTTAGGTGTGACAGATGTACATATTTTACTCTTGAACATTGAGGAAGTGGAACAACAATTATTTGCAGGATAAAAAATACGTTGGAAAAAATTAGCCCAATATTAGCTCACTATGGTTCTGTTTGAATTTCGTGAAGATGAAGATGAAGATTAAGTGTTTTACGTAAAACGAGATGGTAATAACTTGTGATTAATTGAGTTTTAATTATTACAAACTTGAAAAATGAATTAATCTGATATTTTAGAATAACTTTCATATAGAAAATTTCCGTACGAAACGTACCGTTTAGCAGTTTGAAAAGCGTTCCACGAAAATCTCGTCTCTGTTGGGTTCTCGAACAGGACCTATGCGTAGATACTAAAAAGGGGATGTGGCACTAGCCTCTTTTTGAGACTTGTTCTTGACTTCGCACCAACCAAGGGCGCAAATCCATTCTGAATAGAGTAAATTTCACAGAACTACAGGTATTTTGCACAATTTATCACAAAACTACAGATTTAAGAGCTTGTTTCACAAAACAACAGATTTAGTGTCCCCATTTATCACAAAACTATATGTACTTTGTACAATCTATCACAAAACTATAGATTTTAAGAACTTGTTTCACAAAACTATAGATTTAGTGTATTCGTTTATCATAGAATTACACATTTAGTGTCTTCATTTATCACAAAACTATAAATTTAGTATCTCCATTATCACAAAACTGCAGGTTTTAACAAGTTCTTTGAATCTGTAGTTTTGTGAAAGATCGTGTAAAATATATGTAGTTTTATAAAATTTACTCATCTGAACATTAGTTCTCTGTTCCTACAGCCACGTAATGCAAATGATTTAGCTAGCCCAATGAAAATTGACACTAGGCAAAAAGTGTAAGAAAAATAAACTAAACTAGGTGACGCCCCACGCGTTGCCGCGGGCCCGTGGCTTGGAACACTGAATGCTAAAATGTGAGTTCAATAATTACAATAGATATGCCACCAGTGTAGAGGCAAAAATATAGCATTCTTACAATGATATGAAAACTCTGTAAGACAATAATACAGTGGAATATATATTTAGCAAACAAAAAGCAATTCAACCATTGGGAACAGCAGGCGCTGCTAAGGTTCTGGGGCACAAATTTGTTATAATTATTTGCACCCAACACAACAAAAGAAGTATGCCAAAACTGCGAGCAAATTTTCAACTAAAGCATTATGGCTAGAGAACACGTGATTTCTTTGGAGTACATAACATATATAAATACGGACATATATGATATGTTTTTGTTCTTTGATGGAACCAGCAATATATTTGGATATTAGTTAGACTGCCAAACATGCATGGAAGGAAAACTCAATATGGTCTTCTCCTTGATATAGCAAGATATAAATTATTTGCCCTTCAAGGTAGACAAGTGCCTACGGTAGATGAACTTTAGTTTGCTGCTAAGGTTTGGATCTGCGCAAGAGTTTATAAAAAATCTCAATTAATGACAATGTAAGCGTTGAGGGAATTTAGTTGCACTATAACCCATTCAAGCACAATATTTAAAGCTGAGCATAGATGAGTAGAAATAAAATCTCATTACATGGCATGCACGCTCAGTTAAAACACGATAGTAATATGGAATTATACCTATATGTAGGGTGATGTAAATGAGCACTGCACATGTATTCACACTATGATCTCTTGTAAATTACAGTATTTGTAAGAAATATGAATCCACAACGCATATATGTCTACATTTCCCTGTGTATTTTCTTAGCACTCAACAGGAAAGAAGACATACGCATAGTCTGAATACAATCATGAAAATAACCTTGCCACTTACCTAGAGAAGGGGTAATCGAGAGCAAAGGCATGGTCCATAGAACTGAAGAGTAGTCATATGAAGACTGACTTTTTTTTTTCAAAGCAGTGATCTTCCATAAGCCATGGCTCCTAGAAGACTGAAAAGAAACATATGTCTGTCAATACAATACTATCCTATTGAATAGATAAGGCATAAAAGAAAGTCATCATTATTAATGCAATTACCATTAAGATAAATTTTCAAAAATCTCTCTATACACCACATTATGAGTGCTGTCCACATGATCTGGAGGGTTGTTTTCTATCAAAACACGTAAACCATCTGGTGAAGTTACTCGTGAGAAAGCAACGTAGAGCTGCCCATGTGAAAAGACTGGCTTGGGTATGTAGACACCAACTCTATTAAGTGTCTGTCCTTGGCTTTTATTTATTGTCATTGCATATGAAACTCATACAGGGAATTGGCACCGCTTTATTTTGAATGGCCATTTACTGTCTGTTGATGTAGTTATTATTCTTGGAATGTATGCCCTACATCCCTTAGCCTTCCCGGTGATTATCTCACCTTCAATCACACGACGTGTGAGTTGGCTTACTATTAGCCGAGTACCATTGCAAAGGCCCTTTGATGGGCTAAGATTGCGTAGAAGCATTATTGGAACTCCCACTTTTAGCTTTAGGTGATGGTCCGGTAAGTCACTCATTTGTATTGTACTAAGGAATTCCACCGGATAAAGGGCATCAAGTGTGGCTCGATTATTTGTATTGTCATCTATTGAATCTGAGCTATAGTATGAAATTTCCTTTGTTGTTAGCCTAGAGATCATCTGAGAATTAATAACTGAAGCTATTTCATTTGTTGGCGCTAAGATTGCTCTCTCACAAAAGTAAGCAGCTGGGTTTGGGACATCCAGAGCATCATAGACAAAAGCCACTAATGCTTCCAAGTTTCTGGATCCAGGTGGTAAAAGTAAGTAATCTGGAATCTTAATCCATGACGTATCATCCTGATCAGTTGGGGAACTATCAGGTACTGTTCCTTCTCCAACATGCAACAACCAATCTGAAAATGTCTTAAGATGTTCTCGTTCAGCACCTAACAATGATGGAGAATGCAGCCTCATATTTTCAATCAGATGCATAACAGTACAGTAAGACCATAGATGGGAGCTTGTGATGGATGCACTTAAGATTTGTCTTTTCTTGGCATTAGGCAGAACTGGAAGTGTTTGTCTAAAATCCCCACCAAGCACAACTGTCATACCTCCAAGCTGTTTAGTGCTAAGTGATGGATCATTTGATGCGAGAATATCCCTAAGTGTGCGATCCAAAGCTTCAAAGCAATGCTTGTGATTGACAGGTGCCTCATCCCATATGACCAAAGAAGTTTGCTGTATAAGCTGTGCTAAATGAGTATTCTTTTTAATAGCACAAACTGAGTGTTCATCAATATTTAACGGTATTCTAAAGCGAGAATGGGGTGTGCGACCACCAGGCAATAGCAATGCTGCTATTCCGGAAGAGGCAACAGCCAATGCAATTTTCCCTTGAGCCCTCACATTGTTAAGCAAAGCATTCCATAGAAATGTTTTTCCGGTGCCACCATATCCATGCACAAAAAATGTGTGACCAGTTTTATTATCCACCGAGTTGGTTATAGCATCATAGACCTGCCTCTGATTTAGATTTAATTTACTGAGTTGGTCAGCACCTTCTGTTGATATCACACTGAAATCATATGATTGCTCATCCATTAAAAGCCTATTCTCAATCATAGATGTGGTTATGGCTGGTTCAGGTAAACCAAAATGAGCCAAATTATATCCTCCATTTTTCAGAAGCCTATCTATCTCAGTTAGTACATAACCTCTAACATGCTGTGTAAGAGAAGGCATAGATAATGATGTTCTAGCATGATAAGCAGCATCTTCACCCAGTGCAGAAACATGCTCTTCAAATAAAGAGAGGGGATTTGCTACATCACAAAATATAAGAAGTGTCACGAATAACTCACGGAGTTGGTAGGGAAGAGCCCAGTGTGCTGCATCAGCCATCGCAGATGACCATTCACGATCATCACCAAGAAGACCTAGAGCCTGGCATGCAGCCTGAAATGTGGGATATTGATAGCCTTCAATAGTTCTAATGTCCAAATATGATCTTGCTCCCTTCACTATATGCAGTAACATATGGAGATAATATTGCTCTCCTTTATTGGGACCAACATGTGCTACTCTACCAATTTTGTCGCTCCCTCCTCGAGGAGCCCAATATTTCCCATCCCCATGCCAAGTGAACCATTCAGAGAACTCAACATATGTGTATTGGTTAGCTTGAGGATATGTTTTATTTGCTTCAAACCATGCAGTGAGCTTTGTGACGTGGCTGAATGGGTTTTCCAAAACTTGTTCAAGGTTATCATCTTCAGTAAAGGTAATATTGTTTTCAAATGGCAAGTGTACTGAAGTCGCTCAACAGAAGGATCAGTGTGGTGAATTTGAAATTGTAGCAAGCGCCATGCTGCCTCATTAGGAGCTATGGTCCTGCACTCTAAGTAATCATGTATCTCATTAACTCCTTGGTCAGATGATTCACCAACTGTGCTTGTACGTTGGAAAAATCAGAACCTTTGTTAAAGTACTTAAACAGATATTTTTCCATACCATCACGGTTCACTCTCTCCACATTTATATGCGCTTGATATTTGACCACCAAATTGACATTATGTGGAACAACATACTGATTATCAGCAGCAATGCCATTCTTGTTAATAGCTAACCCATTTTTTGGCCTAGCATATCGAACATGGCCATTTGGCAAGACAACTGTTTTCTCACAAAAATCCTTTGGATAGTTGCTGGAACACTCACCAAAGGTCATGCAAGGTCATGATTTATTGGCTACACCACATGGACCATGGATCATAAACTTTGATACAGCCTCATAACCAATTGGATCATCAGAAGGATTTGGCAACTGTGCTGATATGAAAATATCAACCTCTTCAGCTGTCAATGGGCTGCTCCTATCTAACCATAATATAAGATGGACATGCGGGAGCCCACGCTTCTGAAATTCAATGGTATATA
This sequence comes from Oryza longistaminata, assembly GCA_009805545.1. Lineage (NCBI taxonomy): Eukaryota > Viridiplantae > Streptophyta > Magnoliopsida > Poales > Poaceae > Oryza > Oryza longistaminata. The sequence continues at coordinate 24,080,381 of CM020182.1, read as the reverse complement.
CCATTGCAAAAAGAATACAGTGAGCAAGCATTGTGTACGTGAAAATGAATAGTGTAATTAAGAATGGAAAAAAAGAGAAAAGGAAATGCGGAATTACCTGCAACTATTGGGCCAAAAAACATATTCTTTGTAATATCATCCATAAATAGGTTCAACTTCATATGGAATACACGATCGACGATGTCAGGTCTATCAGAAGAATGCTGTCCTGGTACCAAAGCCAATGCTTCTGTGACCTCAGACCATAAAGGGTTTGATGTAAAAGTGATAAATAAATCCGGACAACCATATCTTCGACAGAGAGCAACACAATCAAGATAATTTTGATACAGATACCGTGGCCCTCCAACATATGATGAAGGCAATATGATCCTCTGCCCAGCTTCCGACCCTTCTATGATACCCATATTAACTGTTTTTCGTATTTCCTTAAATGGGGCAGTTCTATACTTAAGCTGAAATGACTCGGTTCGACACTGTTTCAATCTAGATTCTTCCATGCAGCAATAGCCATCTATTATATAGGCATGTGTTCCTCTCTTGCATCGCATAGGTGTATTGAAGTCATCAGCTCTATCTTGGAGTATGTAAGCAAAATACTCCGAGATAGTAACATACTTCCGTTTGATGGCTGCTGATCGTGGGCATCGCCGATAGGCAATATTTTCATGATAGCCATCCTCTCCATATGGAAAAAGAATTGGGTACTGCATTGCCATGAACTTGCAATGTTTTTCACTAACTTTGTGCAGCTGACCAACTTTGTCCTCTACCAACAAATCACGACCAACATCACTTGCACCAAAATTTCCAACCACTAAGCCAACAACCTCAGATGCTACGGGTGCACTAAATACATCACCGTGCTTGTCAGGCACTCCAAACAATCTTATGCAGTATCGATCATCAGATCTTTGAGCCAATCTATCACGAGCAGTCCTAAACAACTGAACAATTGGATTGTGGGTGTTGAACATTTCTATAAGGGCAGCAACAATTTGTTCTCTAGGTTGGAAGCTTCTATTAGCATAGGTGGCAACTTGAATTCTATTTCTAATTTCATTCTCTGTATTGAAAATGTATAGCTGAGCATATTCTGGTCGTTTACCTTCTTTTGGCAAGAGAGACCCCATACGGTGGCAAAGCTGTCCACTTATCTTAAAAACATATGGGGCCCGTCCATCATTAATAGAATTTATAATCTTAACCCCCATGGATGTAAAGGCAAACATAGAATTATAATATCGAATGTTCTCAAAAAAGTGAGCTGACATTGAGTGGTTTACCTCTGTCAGAAGACTAAATAAAGGTTCTGGAGGTGGCTCGTATGGAGGCAATATAACACTTCCTCCTCTGCAGCAGGTATTATATGATGGTGATGATGTGGCACGACGCCGATCAATACGCTCCTCATACCAAAAGTAAGCACCGCAATAGCGGCATGTATTGCTTGGAGGGCCAAGATTCAACGGAGAAAAGATAGTACCTAGCAACAAAGAATCATACTTGTAAGCCTAAGAACCTAATCGCAATGAAATAATTTGAAGGTTTAAGCAGGTGCCCATAGAACCATACGGTATATGCAGCTACTGTTCATCATGCCAATCAGTCATCAGGTATATTCAAAAGTGAATTTAAGCAAATGAGCAGAATGACTGTTCATCAATGAATTTTATGATCAATGAAGATGGCAACCATCAACCCAACATCAATGAATCAACTTGATTGAACCAACAAACCAACTTGATTGAATCAGCGAATTGAGCATCGATTAGCAAACTTCTATAACAATCAGCATGCCAAACATTAATGACTGAACATATATGACAATATCATAGATCAGACCAAAAGTAGCTATCCAAAATGAATTGGCATATGTCATCCATATGATATAATTAACACCATACATTAATTAATATGACCAACACAGGTTCTGTTAGGCTAATTATTATAAAGAAGGAAATATAAAAAAGAAGAATCAATACTCAACATTTGTTTAATGGAATATAAGGCTAAAACAAAGCCTCATGAAATTATTACACCCTAATATAAGTAATATATATATATGTGTGTGTTTATATATATTCTTAGTCCATATGAAAATGTACGGAATTCCCTTATTATTCCAGGGTAAAAAAAATAAACAACAAATTATTACCCAAGCTTACCTTTCGTGCAGGCATCGGTACATACACTTATTGGCCTCATAAAATCGAGCATCTCTTCAAGTACATTGTGTCAAAAACAATAGTAAATTTCAATCGTGAGCTATTATGTCATAAACTGATCCAAATGGAATGCTATGATGAGCATTTATCAGCAAGCTTTAGCACAAATCTGCATGGTGAACATTCATGATTGAGCCTCTGTTTTCACAGGAAGAACCAAGCTATGACATGTAATCTGATTGAGCTGAAATGCATAGCCTGTCCATGAAAGCTAGAAACTCACATTAGCAGGAGCAGTGAATTTGCTGCGAAGCATATAACTATAGTAAAAAAGAAATGCATAGAAGAAGCCCTAGAAATTAACTTACGACGATGCTTAGTTGATGGAGTTAAAACGGCATGGGAGGTTGATGATGAACCTACGGATACCAACCCCCATATTAGCAAGAATTAAAATCACCTAACAGGTAGCACCACCAAGTAAAACCATAGGAAAAACACACGGGAAATTAAGTAGTACATACTATGCCTTGAGGATGCCAGCATACATGCCTTACGCTTCCTACGTGATTGAGCAGCTGTCGCAAAATCTGGCCGCGGGAAATCTAATTAAGAACATAAATGTTATGGTCATGATCAATGCAATAAATCCGGTAGAAAAGTAGTGAAGCACAATAATGTTCACCAACATCACAACGCAGCTGGTTGAATGTGTGGCTATAACATGTATGTTCATGCGCCATACAGTGCAGGTAGACAATGGCAATATAAATGGCACAAAAAGTGCAATATGGCAATTATACCAATGGGCTGAGCAGACAATCGCCGCCGAACAGAACGTCTAGAAGGCAAATGAAAATCCGTAGGAAAGATGTCATCACCACCAGATAGCGCGTCAGCTGGGAGAGCATGAAATTATTTCATTATTTGTATAAGTCACGCAGGTCGGTGAAATAAATAAGCAGAACATGATAATAATAATAAGTGAAGGTTATGCAACTCATTTAAAACCTGTTGGTGGATCAGTAAAGATATGCTGCCAGCGTCGCCGGCGAGTATTAGCAAGCGGTGCACCATTAGATGTAGACATCACATCACCCAAGCAGGACAATGAAAGTGAGAAAGATAGATAGGAAAAAGGAAAATCGATGCAGCCTTGAATGTTTTTTTTTCCATTATACCCAAATCATATAGGCGGCACATAGGTGCTGGAAAAGCTGGGTGTTTCAAGAGGGAAATCAGGGAATACATGTATAATGTATGGCACACGATCGATATGGTGCAAAATATGCCGAAAGGAAAAGCCCCCAACCAAATAGCACTGAAAAGGTTGATCTTGCGGCGATTCTGCACCCACTACTGTAAAAAAAATATTTCCTAGTATAGCAGCTAATCGAAACTATCTTTCATCATAATTTATGTTGTACATCAAATAGACAAAATATTAAAAAGTAGTGTATATAAACTATCGGTGTATAAAGCCAGCATATCTAGATAGAATAAATATGACCCAACTTTGACACATGCAACGGCTTGTACTCGTGCGTAATAGTTGCAACAGAAACTATCAAACAAAGCAATAATCAATCTTACCAATAAAATATATGTTTGGAAAAACACAATCCCATATCTGCATTCCAATTATTAGGTAATTCATTTAATAAGTGTTCAGCGGGCCATTCCAAGTACCAATTTGTTGAACCTATCCACATCCAGTACTATTTCTCCTAGACCCTTTCTCTTATTATGTGAACCACATGTCGGGCATGCAAACTATAAAGGGGGGAAGCCACCAAAAAAACGCTACTATAAAGGCTAATCTTGCAGCATTTTTGCACCCAGAACTGGAATAAAATAAAATTACCTAGTATAGCAGCCCATCCAAATTCTTGAAGAAAGGTAAAATGAACGGCATCACCGAGCTCGGCAATCTTGAAATATCCATCTAGCTGCAAAATAGTAGGTAGATTAGCTATACCATGATAATCTAGTAAAAAAAAGGCCAACAGGTAATTGGGTGGGAAAACACCGCATAATATTATTAAAAAAATAACCAAGCAAACACAAAACCAATAAAATTAGGGTGAGTACTCGATAAGTCAAGATTATTAAGAACGGTCAATGTCACCAAGCAAATGAGAATTTTTTTTTCACAGAAAGATAGAAAAGGATATCTAAAATTATGAAAGGCCAAGGTCCAAGGAGATTAGCACTTGTTCTCAAGACCTATCCAATGGTAAGCTCAAAAGACTCTCACAACATAACAACCAAGATCTGAAGATTATCCTATATCTATATCTATATTGAAAGGAATGACTCTCCTTATATCATTTTTCCTATAGAAAATTTAACCAAGTATTCTACATGTGCAAGTTATAAGAAGAATATATATATTTGTTAAAACATGTTTCAGAATCACCATCAATCATATAATTAGGAATCTGTCTAGTGTGGACCTTATTTATGAGATCTGAGGAAGGATCTCACCCAAGTGTACAATCTACAGATGGGTGGCTTCATGAGTAAATGACAGGCAGGATGACCAGGAGCAAAGCATCAGGAATGCAAGATTAATATTAGGTGGGACACGCGAAAAACCCAGTAGGCGGTGTGATTACATGGAGACCAAGCAACAGATGGCACTGGCCAGGCCTCCCCGCTTGTAGAATAATAGAACACGAAGAAACATATGCATTCTTGTATAACAGCATTGACAGCAGCAGGGATTTCTCACATTATTGATATGACAGGTACACTATTGAACTATGTGAAGCATATAAAATTTATTGTGTTTGATTTCAGTTCTAATCATATGAAGCAGTGTAATTTGCGTAGAATATTAGAAAGCCTTTTCCACCTATTTTACTTTTGATAAATTTCTGTGCATTGCTTAACTTCTTTATTTGGATTTTCATAAGTTTTCATGCATTAGCCATTTCCAACAAAAACAACCATAACTATTCCTATTCTAACCATCTGATAAATATCCAAAGCCTATAGAATTAGTACTTGGAAAAAGGCTGAATCAGTTGGGAACAATCTAAGCCGCTTTCATCGCTTCATATGCAAATTAGAGCTTAAAAAACAAAATAAACAGTAACCAAAACTACTCCAGTCCACAATCAGACCCAGGACTTAGCAAGCTAGCAGTTATGTCACATGTGAGAGCTTGGATATGAGAAAGCTCCTGACAGGAAACACAGTGATGTGCATAGATGAACAAATGCACTTATCGTTACATGATAATGTCTGCCTCGTACACACATGAAACAGCTCATTAGAGTCTCTTTATGTAATTAGAGATGAAGAAGGTTAACCCAAAAGATCAAAACTGATTTCTATTCAATAAAAAACACCGCATAATATTATTAAAAAAAGGCTCCCTGAATTTGTATAGAAATTTGAAGACCAAATCAAAGTAAATGACAGCATAACCCAATCTCAATGTGATCTAAATAGACCACAACAACACAGACCACTCCATATATTGTGTTGGTCTATAGCATCTGCCATAGCTACTGTCACATCCTGCTCTAACTGAACCATGTGGGTAAAGAGATCGGATAGAACTACAATTTGTTGTCGGTAACCGAAACTAAATGAAATCAATATGCTGCTTTCACAATATGTGCGATGGCGACAATGTTTACTAAGGTAATGCATATAATATGTGTGATTGTGAAGCAGTTGATCGACCATGTGACACATGGTAGCATATGTAGCATATGAAATTTAGCATATAAGGATTTGGCTCATGCAGCTGATGATAAATCGCACGATGCTAGAAGCTACTACCTATTCTGCAGCACATAGGTGACCAAACTGGAGATGCCCAACTGCATGTGAAGTACCACAGGGTGGCTGGACGGGCTAGCATGCATCCAATCCAAATCAAGTATGCTTGATTTATAGAGAAAACGATGGGGAGAGATAAAAGAAGCAGCACCATACCTATAGCTTTTCCTGGTCGAGCTCACTGTCCCATGGGAGGCGATGGCGTTGTATTGACCGGCAGCGGCACCGCGTAGGGCAGCCGGAGGGCGACAGTGGCAAGTAGGGCATGCGGAGGAGGCAAGTAGGGCATGCGGAGGAGGAGGACGGCACGTAGGAGAGGCAAAGGGCGACGATGGCGCACTGATCAAGCAAACTAAAACATCACAAAGTGCAATTCACAGCAAAGAGCATAATGCGAAAGGCATCAAGCATGCCAACAGTAAAGAAAGCATTGCCAGACTAAATTAGCAAGATTAGTAGGAATCCAAAACTTCTCAGATATAAACTTGCTAAACGGCAAAAAACTAACTTGATCACAAATGTGCAATCCACAAACCAATTAGCACGGATATAAACCAATCTAAATACATGTACTCATCTTCAGCACTAAAACTTGCAGAATGGTTAAATTACTTCGTGCCATAATCTTCTCTACTTGCCTACATCAATCTGTGTTCATGGTACCAAACACACTGATCAAGCATACTAAACATCACAGAAATGCACACTTCACAACAAAGAGCAGAAAAGCATTCGAACAGATATGAATAGCAAGCTAAGATTTCTCAGATATGAATAGCTAAAAGGCAATTAGTACTGATATGAACAAATCTAAAAATACTCATCTTCAGACTAAAATTTGCAGGATGCTAACTTAATTTCTGCCATAATCTTTCATGTAATCATCAATCCTGCAGCCTATCTAGCAGGCATCAAACTGGAGGTGGCAATCTCAACTCACCAAGAACAGCAACAGCGACTAACACAAACACGCCCGCATAGGCGTAGGCTGGGCGGAGGGCGACGGCGGCGAGTAGAGTAGGCGAAGGAGGACGACGGCACGTAGGGGAGGCGGAGGGCGACGATGGCGCGCCTAGGGCAGGCGGACGGCGAGGGCAGGCGGACGGCAGCGCGTAGGCCAGGCCGACGGCGAGGGTGGCGCGTGCGATGCGAAAGCGGAAGGCGCAGGGGAGCGAAGGGCGATGGGGACGGAGGGCGATGGCGGCGCGTCCGCTCGGCGAAGAGAAAGAGGAGGCTTCGATGATGCGGTCCAGGCTGCGCCGCTGCGGTGGTGTGGTGCGGCTTCGATGTGGATAAGGCCTCGCGATGGATGGTGTAGATCAAAGAAACGCATCAGATCGTGCGGCCAGGAACGGAGGGATTACTGTTGTACTGTAGCAAGAGGAAGCAGCCACGTAGCGACGGGAGAAACTATAAGTTTATTATGATTCTGCCAGTCTACTGGTCAGATATGAGTGTGGAGAGGTGCGTGAGCTTGGATGGCCTGACAGAAGCGCAAATTGACAGTAGGCTGGAGGAGGTTGCCAAGGCTGGGGGATCGCTTAAAGCTAAATAATGTTTGCCTAGCCAACTTTTTCAGCTCTAATTCTTCCCAAATTAATAAGAGAAACGCCTGCAGAGGTTGTTCTTTCATATGATTTTAGTACTATGCATGTCAAATTAAGCGCTGATCTTTACAACCTACTGTTAGGAATGCTACTGTTTTCTCTTGCTCTTCGTATATAGTCCTCAGTATGTGTTGTAATATAAGAATGGCTGTGATTCTTGGTCTGTTTGATTTCTAAAGTTGGTAAAGATACCAGAAAAACATATAAACATCTGTTCTTGATAATATATTAGATGTCGCGTTTCAACTAACATTTATAATCATTATATTCCCACCGAAGTATTGTAATGCATATAGCATCACAACACTAAGATGAAACCTGAGCGTTGGGTAAAAAGAAGAAAATAACACAGGAATAATTGTGAGAAAGCAAGTTGAAAACTAGCTGGACTAAAGATATAGTAATTCTGGATGGAACACTAGTCTTTGTGGACTAGTAGAAGGTATAGAATAACCTTTTCTTTTACTACACAAACCATGCATGTCTGCAACCACAGATTACGAAAATTTGTTGCAACCCGAATCATAAAAGTACAACATCATAATCTAGAAATAAGTTCACGATCAGATGAATCCAAACTTCCAAAAAACAAGTTCATGATCCGTAATACATTACTAAAGACATTGTGAAATAAGGGACATAATTGGAAAGTCAATCAAATCATTTAGCGTGGTAGCTCAGCTGAAGCAATGAACTCATGCTCTAGGCTATAGCATCTTTGGCTAAGCTGAGCCGATGCATTAGCTCCCACCCCGAGATGATCAGCCATCGTTGACTCAAAGTTAGGTCTTGCTCTTTTTCGCAGCAATGGATGCATCTCTTCTTGGTCGTTTTCTGAAGCGATATGGTATCTGTTTGATATTTCTGTTCGCAATGACTGCAATTGCATCTCCACTTGCTTCATCGTAGGTCTATCTTCACTTCGGGACCTTATGCACATCATCGCAAGAGATGCAATACTGTTAATCTCTTCTTCAGTTGCTTCCTCGTAAACCTGAGTAGCAATAATATCCCTTATGGGCCTTATCTTAAACTCTTGAAGAAAGTAACTAGCCAAGTTCATCATTGAGCCAGTATCGGTAGTAAAAATAGGCTCCTTCAATAGAAGTAGTTCCAATAGTACCACACCGAAGCTATATACATCACTCTTCTCAGTTAGTTGTCCAGTTTGACAATACTCTGGATCCAAATAACCAAATGTGCCTTGCACCTTTGTTATAACATGGGTTTGATCAATAGAAACTAATCTTGAAGTACCGAAGTCTGAAACCTTGGCCGTGTAATTTGCATCTAACAATATGTTAGAAGACTTCACATCACGATGAAAGACAGATACTGAAGCTTCAGAGTGGAGATAGTAGAGGGCTCCAGCAACTTCAACAGCAATTCTTATGGTGTCATCCAAAGACAATGAGACACCATTGCTTGAATTATATCGCAAAAGTTCAAATAGTGATCCATTGGAAACAAAATCATACACCAATAGTGGGACCTCGGTTTCAAGACAACACCCAAAAAGTTTTACGATATTCCGATGGTTTATCTGTGAAAGAATGACAACTTCATTTATGAATTGAGTGATCTCAACTTCCTTAATTACCGTAGACTTTTTAATGGCCACAATCCGTTGGTCACATAAGATGCCCTTGTAAACCATGCCATGCCCTCCACGGCCAAGTATACGTGTGTGGTCGAAGTTATTTGTTGCATGCTCTAGTTCTTCTAAAGTAAAGATGTTCATTCTATCAGTAGCATTTTCATCCGATGATATAAGCTGTTGTAGAAGAAGTCCTTGGTTTTTACGGAAATTCTTTCGACGCTGCTGCTTTTGAATGTCTTTTCTCCATCTATGAATAAGTAGTGGTGCACTTAAGCCAAGTAGTAGTATTCCAACGCCAGCAATAAGCCCGATAACAATACCTATACAGTGAATTAATTAGATGGTTATGCATATTACTTTCTTTCATATATTCCCACCATGAATGAAGTACATAACTCACCTAATATAAGATTCTTTTGCCTTTTTACGAGAGTGCACTGCTTAGTTTTATCATCATACTCTGTTTTAGCAGGGCACTTTGTACAAGTGAAGTTACCGATAGTATTATGGCATATTCCTTGACATATGCCTGGTGTACTTTGGCACTCGTCAACATCTGCAACCACACACATATAACAATATAAGATGAGACAGAAATCTGCTCCTAACTAGGAGACGTATACTACTATACTATGAACTAGAGTAATACAAAGTAATGCGTATGTGTGTGAGAGAGACAACCTTGGCAGCCATTTTTGATATACGGATTCCCATCAAAACCAGGACTGCACATGCACCGATAACCAGCTGGATAAAAAGTACCATATTCGGGGTATTGATCAGAGTTGACATCTAAGCATGTACTGTTAATGCTCACGCACGCATAATTCGGGGTATTCTGCCGCGCTTCTTGGCAAGTGAGGTTGGCAACAGCAAAGCGCATACTATGTGATTCCTTCCAAGAAGTAATGAAAAGTTCACTTTGTACTCGACTCCCATGGTCGACGGAAATCTGCTCAATTACACCGGCGGTAATGAGCCCTTCGTTGATATTTATGTGTGTTATACTGATAGGAATGTCGAACTGGAGAGTGTGGGGATGCTTGTGTGTGTGTACGCATTGGAGCAGAAAGTCCTGCCTAGCAGAACAGCCTTCCTCTAGGCCGAATGGGTATGGAACTGCGATATTCCCACATGAACGGCTGCAATTCTCACTCCTGGGTGCCGGAATGTACCCTGCACCGGAGGGGAGAAAATCATGATGTTAACTGCAATAGTTTTGATTAACAACTTCCAGAGCAAGGTACAATATAATAATATGTATTAATAAGAGTTCTTTTGAGGGAAATAAACATTTATATTATTATTAGGAGCCATGCATATAGCTTAATATAAAACGATGACTAGGGAACGGCGTACTGTTAACCCAACGAAACAATTACTGTGCTGCCGTCAGCATGATATCATTGGTAACAGATTTAATACTATAATACTATATGTATCATACGTGACATCCATATGTACCAAGTTTTAGTAACCGCATACCTTACTAACGTTAGTACAAGGTCTGCTATCTAGATATCATCCCGACATCATGGTGATGTCAACAAATTTAAATTATATCATTACAATGACATAGCAGTTTCTAGCCTCTTCTAATATAATATAACTAGGAACAAGATTCGCAGGCATCTTATTGACTCTTTTACAAAAACAATGATAAAAAACTCATTTAAGGATCATTTTTTCTTATATATTATAAATTTCTTTATGAATTTTAGGATATATTAATTGAAGATATTTTTCAACTAAAAATATTCTCAGTAGGATTATCTCATCTAATTATAGAAAGACTTCTATTTACTTCTACAACTTCCTTCATTTTCATATGCTTTTTTGAAATAAGAGTGCAATTATATAAATATAATTAGTATGCATAGATAATTTATAAATGTATAAATCCTATAGACTAAAGTACACTTTTATTAGGTCAATTATTATTACAAAGTATATTTTTATTGCATGATTTCTAACATAAAAGTTTAGTATGATTTGTGTTCCTTAATTAACCAAACATAGTATGAAATTGTAACATCCTGAAAATGTGTCATTTTCTAATCCTGCATCATGCCGATTCTTATGTTCTTAATAACCTCCTAAACTTAGGACAATATAATTAGAGGGACCTCCTAAAACTAACTCGCACAAAACCTCTCTGGTATTTAAGTTCTTTTGTGTTTTTCATTTAAAATATATTTGGTTAAATTGAGGTATTTCTTGATTTGGTTTAAAACCTTCTTTTGACTAAAATTCTTTTATTCAAATTTAGTTTGAAAACTCCTTTCTATTTTTATGAATTATGGTCCAAGAAATTCTCCACTATTGTCCTAGAACCTAAACCAAATGATTCCAATTTTATTGGATTCAATTGTCGACCCATCCTTTGATTTTAAACCTATCCTTTGATTCCAAACCTATTCTTATTTATCGCCAAATATCTAAATTCCTCCTTTTGATCTAGCCGCCACTTTAATTCATGTGGCTTGATTTCCTCTTCGGCACAAGAATAATATTATTACAAATATTGTGAATAATTGCTCTTGTGCTAAGAAAATA
>CM020182.1:24052438-24066427 GCA_009805545.1 Oryza longistaminata | reverse complement strand
ATAACCTGAACCTAGCAAACCAGATATGCTAGATTTTGCTTAGCCATGCCTAGTTAGATTATGCATAAAATTTAATGAACTTAGATTGGAACAGTACGGTAGAAATGGTTGATTTCCGGGTGGCTAGTACTGTTCCAACCGACATAAGATTGCCAAGTACATGTGAAGAACATACGAGTACGACCGCAATTCTCGTATGGGCATAGACCTAGCTGATTAAGTTATCTAGCAAAGGTGGTACCTCTGTATAGTGGTTCTTCTTAAGTCCTCGCGCAGGAGGCAACTTACGCCGAGCAGGGCGATTGTGATATTTACCGAGGCGCAGGTAAATATCTTGATTATCTCGCGAGCTGTGTGTGTGAATTATGAAAACCTGATTGAGATGACGGGGGTCTCTCAACCAGTTCTCTCCAAAAACCTCGGGAACGCCAGAACTCCTCTCGCTGCTGATAACGTTACGTTCAGAGCGCATGGGGATTATAGTTCATGGAACAGGTACCACTGATGTTAGTAACCGAAAAGCTTTGCCATGACTAAGCTGATGAATATTAGCATGTCATGGATTGCGGGTAAAGCGTACATCTACTGCAGTATGAATATTATCAAAACTATTCGAATAGCCGTGCTCGCGGTTATCGAGCATTGGGACTCACTATGGCATCTTGGTTAGAAACATAATTTCAAACTTTATTAAATACTGTTGCATAACAAACATTTCAGGATTTCTACTTCTTTATTCTCAGCTTTCTGCAATTAAACCTAGTTCTACACAGATATTACCATTTCATGCATTCATTGTTGGTTAATATAATAGCTTGCTGAGTACGTTGTACTCACCCTTGCTTCAACCCCCATTTTTTAGAGTCTATCTTGGAGTTCTTGCCGAAGCTGGGAGTTCAATCATATAAGTTAATCTCATTTTAACTTAGTTCTCAAGTATAGATTAGATAGATGGTTTAAGTCTATAGCAAAACATTAGAATTGAGTCATTCTATAGCTTCTACTGTATTAGTTAGCCACAAGCTTGTAAATACCCTTATATTTTGTAATAATATCTCCTTTGAAACCTTAATCAAATATATGCAATGAAGATCCAGATTGTTGAACCTGTATCAATCTACTGATCCAGGGCTTGATACAGTCTAAACATGTCGGTTTCCGAATCATTAGTTTTGGGACCCGACAGAAATACTCACATATCATGATATTTAATAGAAATCAAAGAAAGAACAATAAGCCTACTTCCACTATTTTTTTACTTATTACTTAGGGCATTAATATTGTCTCCAAAACGTAGAACTTATATATGGTGGTAAATAGGAGTGATACTTTATGTTATCCGTTATCCTTGTTTGTTATGAATAATCCCCGTATGGTCCGAATAGAATAGAAAAGACTCTACATGTTAATTCATATGATGATATAACTATTAGCGATGGTGGCTTCCACTGGGTCACCTTAACTTAGCTATATGTTACATGCTATACTTACTGTACCATAGCAAACTCTGTTGTCCATGTTTTGTGCCCTTTAGGGAAGGATAAAGAGAAGATGGAAGTGATCAAAATAGTTTTTTTAGACATAGTTTGTTTTTGGTGTTGATCATTACTACTCAAATTTTTATGATATAGATAGAATACTCTCTTTATGAAAATGAGAGAGATTAATCATTCTACATTATTTAAAAAAAATGTAGCTAAGCAGACATACCACCACGATAATATCCAGAGCACTATATGATTTTTTAATATTTTGACAAATATCTATAGTTTAGCTCCTAGTTTGTTTTGAACACCTATTGTGAGCCACTTTTACTAATTTGAAGAATGTATTTATTTTTTTCAAACTTATTTATAATAACTAATCCATTTGAGTATACTTATAGTTACGTCAGTGGAGTTTAGGACATATATCCATCAATTATGTTTGACATATTGAAATTCTTTAAGTATAAGAAAATATATCATGAGTAGTTTGTTGCGCATGTTATTTTATTGTTCATTTGTGTTAAAACTATTTTGCAAAAAAAAAGACCACAAATCTCATGATGGATTAAGGGGTTGAATTATAGCAAAGATCATTGACTGGAAATAGTTTTGATATTTTCTTTCATATCTATGTACTTGTATGCTGCTCACTTCTCAAATTACAGTCAAATACTTCTGAAAATGTCAAAAGAAAAACTTTGAGAATCTTAATATCAAACAAATTATAATTTAATTAGATCTACTTGAAAAAACACAAATAAATTGTGCTGTTTTTATTTTTCACATATGTAAATTTAAATTAGTGTTGTATATTTGTGATGTGATATTTCACACCCTAAAATATGATGTGAACTTTAAAAAAAAATACCAAATGTTTGTCCCATGTGTCGTGATGTATTTAGTACCAATGTATTTAGGACCAGAATATAACTTTTATATTTTAATTAAAGGAATACAACGTAATCGCAAATATGATATATAATTTAAAAATAATTTAAAATATGTTTCAAAGAACATTGATTGGATATTTTATATTATTATTTTAGATCTTAGTTTAACTATGTATATATTAATATTTGTGAAGTAATATATTTTAGAATATCATATTTTAATGAACCTTGATTTTTATGGATGTATTTTTTGTGCTGTATTTTTTATATATGTACATGCTGGTTTTTTTCATTTCTTTCCACCGAACAGTAGGTAAGCTATTGATTTGTTTTCATTCGTGTATCGTACGGGAGAAGAACGTAGTAGCGTTTCTGTCGTATAAAGAGGAGAAAGTTATTATTTTTTTGATAGTAGATCTAATCCAATGGTGTAAAATAACGGGTCCATCATTTTTTTTAATAATAGATCTAATCCAATGATGTAAAATAACATGTCTATCAATTTAAGTAAAAATCGACGGTGGGAATAGATAATGCCATGTGGCGGTCTAGAAGTGTTTGTAGGAGTATCACGTGACGGTTTAAGAGTATTTGTAGGAAATTTAATAAACTTTTAGTATATAATAGAAGGTTTATATAATGTATTTTTAAATCTTCATTACTTACCTAGCTCGTCACGTGAGCAACCACTTGGTATATACGGGTTCCCTTGATATCCATCTTGGCACTTGCAAGAGTAACCACGACTAGTGCTTGCAAAGTCATCGGAACATTGGCTGTGGTTGCTGACACAGGCATAGTTGGTAACGTTAGCCGAGGCCTCTGCACATGTCAAATGATCCACAAAGGCCCACGAAAGTTGGATGCCATTGGTTGTGATGCTAATTTTGTCCCATGAGGCAATTTGTTTCGTGCCCTGACTGTTGGGGTTGTTGCCTTTGCTTTGTTTGTTGCGCCGGACAAACTGGAGTTGAAAGCCACGGACCATGCGAAGCGGAGGCTCGCAACATCCGCTATCACCGTTGTGGCAGAACACCTCGTCAGTGGTGCCCACAACCCCTCCGCTTGGGCACGTAAGCGTGCACAACCAGATCCTCTTCGATTTATTGTCGCCGAGCGAGTATACATCCAAGCCACAGCCCCTGATGGTTAGTCCCCCGCCACCGATGACGGTGAAAGAGTTGCCAGGTAGTGTCCATGACATATTGTACACATCGATGCTATCTCTCATAGGGACGATGTAAGAGAAGACTGCAAAAAATTCTTACAAATGAAAAAAAAACAAGAAAATAAAGTTACTTGACTATTATATCGAGATAAAATAAATATTCCCATAAACAACAAACATCTATCTATTATTATATTATTAAAGTAATCTTGAAAAAAATGTACCATGTTCACTGTATAGGTAGAAATTCACAGATTAATGAGAGAGAAAAAAGAGTTTAAGTAGAAATATAATTTAAAAATAACTAAAATTCGGGATTAAAAATAAGCACTATTGAAAGAAGAGTCCATATAAGAACTCGATACGAGATTAATTAATATTTGAAATAAAAAATAAAATAAAATCCAAAATTAGCAAAAAAGAAAAAAAGAAGAGTTCAAGTAGAAAAACAATTTAAAAATAATTGAAATTCGGAATTAAAATTAAACAATATTGAAAGAAGAGTTGATATAAAAAACAAATACGAGATTAATTAAAATTAGGAATAAAAAATAAATTAAAATTGGAAATTAGAAAAAGAAAAGAAAAGAAGAGTTCAAGTAGGATAGGGCAAGCAAATAAAATACAGTAAAGGTGGGGTGTCGACTGGTGTGCCTTTTAGAAACCCAATAAAGTTTAATTTTTAAAATTAAGATAACGAGTAACAAAGTTTAAATAAAATTATGTCTAAAAAATATATAATTTTATATGGGTGCTAGCCTCGTAATTGCGGGTGGCACTGTAAACCTCCTAAGGGGCGCTCAGGTGGTATGTTATTAGGTATTAATTTACAGACTTTTAATATTGGCTTAATTGATGAGGGTGATTTTTACTTTTGTACAGTTTTCTCTTTTATAAAATGAAATTCAACCGTGGGGGCTTCCCCCACTGTTTTCTGGTAAAAAAAATAGGATTGATAAGTTTAAATGAGCTTTAGTTTTGGAGTATGGGCTTGCACAAAATGAATTCAAGGAACAATTTCTTTCTGAATTAGTTCATATGTGCAGTTATGAAACCTTACTAATTATTATTGGTGGTGATTTTAATATTTTGCGTAACCTTATAGAAAAGAATAATGACAATTTTGATAATAGATGGCCATTTCTATTTAATGCTATTATAGATGGTCTTAATCTTAAAGAACTTTTAATGTCTGGAAGGAATTTTACATGGGTCAAAAATCTAGCACTACCAACTTATGAGAAGTTAGATAGAGTGTTAATGTCAACGGAGTGGGAACAAAAATTTCCGTTGTCCACGATGTTTGCTCTTAATAGAGATATCTCTTACCACACTCCTTTACTTCTAAACGCAAATTCTTCATCTATTTCCAATAGCCATGAAAATTTTAAGTTTGAGTTAGGCTGGCTGTTAAGTGTTGTTGATGGTAATACTCCTTTAGCGTTAGCAGACTAAGATTCGTAGACTAAGACAATTTTTAAGAGGTTGGGCCAAACAAAAACAGACTAGTGGCCTTTATAAGAAAGAGAAGAAGGTCTTGTTAGAAAACTGATTTTCTTAATAAAAAGGCATAATTAACTTTGTTAACTCAAGAAGAGCTTGATTCTAGACTTTATTTGAGGAATAGGTTATCCTGTTTGCTAAGGGAAGAGGAAATTAATTGGTATCAGTAAGCTAAGACTAAAGATATTTTGGAAGGGGACTCGAATACTAAATATTTTCATTTGGTAGCAAATGGAAAGCATAGGAAAACAAGGATTTATCAGTTACAGGATAGTGATCGAGTAATTAATGGTGATGCGAATTTAAAAGCACATATCACCACTTATTACAAATGTCTTTTTGCCCTCCTGAAGCTTCTTCCTTAACGTTAGATGAAAGCCAAATAAGTGATATTCCCCAGGTTTCTCAATTAGAAAATAATGCTTTAGTACAAGATTTTTTTTAGGAGGAAATTAAACATGCGATTTTTGAAATGGAACATAATAAAGTTTCGGGTCTGGATGGATTTCTAGCTGAGTTTTATCAGGTTTTCTGGAATGTTATTAAGCCTGATTTGATTGATTTATTTAATGATTTTCATAGTGGTAATTTACCTCTTTACTCTCTTAACTTTGGTATTATTATTTTACTGCCCAAGTGCAAAGAGGCTTTGAAAATTCAACAGTATAGGCCTATTTGTTTACTTAATATCAACAGTATAGGCCGATTTGTTTACTTAATATCAGTTTCAAATTTTTTACTAAAGTTGCTACAAATAGAATTTCTGGAGTGGCTCAAAAGGTTATTAGTCCTACATAGACGGCTTTTATACCTGGGAGGAATATTATGGAGGGTGTTGTTATTCTTCATCAAACGATACATGAATTGCACCGAAAAAAAGAGTGGTGTAATTTTTAAGATTGATTTTGAGAAAGCGTATAATAAAGTAAAATGGTCTTTTGTTCAACAAACTTTGAGAATGAAGGGTTTCTCAAAAAAATGGTGTGATTGGATTGCGTCTTTTATCCAAGGTGGACATGTTGGCATTAAAGTGAATGACCAAGTGGGATCAAATTTCCAAACATATAAGGGTTTAAGGCAAGGGGACCCGTTATCTCCAATTCTTTTTAATATAGTTGTTGATATGCTAGCTATATTGATAAAGAGAGCAAAAGATGATGGTCAAATTTCTGGAGTGGTCCCACATCTGGTTGATGATGGTTTATCTATCTTACAATATGTTGATGATACTATCATTTTTTAGAGCATGATTTACAGAAAGCTAAAAATATGAAATTGATTTTAACTGCTTTTGAAAAATTATCTGGCCTAAAGATAAATTTTCACAAGAGTGAATTATTTTGCTTTGGCCAAGCAAAGGAATGTCATGAGCAATATTCAAATATTTTTGGGTACAAACTAGGAGATTTTCCTGTTAGATATCTTGGCATTCCTATGCATCTTAGAAAGCTTAGTAAAAAAGATTGGTTAACAATTGAACAAAGAATTGAGAAAAAACTTAGTAGTTGGAAGGGTAAGCATATGTCTGTAGGTGGGAGATTGGTTTTGATTAACTCTGTGTTATCAAGTTTAGTTATGTTTATGATTTCATTTTTTGAGATTCCTAAAGGGGTTCTTCGAAAAATTGATTATTATAGATCCCGTTTCTTTTGGCAAGGCGATGAACATAAAAAGAAATATAGTTTGACAAGATGGGATATTATTTGCCAGCCTAAAGAATTAAGGGGGACTTGGTGTTCATAATTTAGAAATCCAAAACCAGTGTTTACTAAGTAAGTGGCTGTTTAAATTAATAAATGAACAAGGTGTGTGGCAGGATATTTTGAAAAGAAAATATCTTGGTACTAAATCTATAACTCAAGTTGAGAGGAAACAAGGGGCTTTCCATTTTTGGTCAGGATTGATGAAAGTTAAAAATTCTTTTCTAAATATAGGTTTCTGGTTTATTAACAATGGCGAACAAGTTAAATTTTGGGAGGATAAGTGGTTAGGTAATTCATCTTTAAAGGACAAATACCCATCATTATATTCTATAGTTAGAAGGGAAAACTCCTCGGTTGCAAGTGATATGAGTACTGTTCCGCTTAATGTCTCTTTTAGGAGAGCATTAGTTGGTTAGAACTTGATTAGATGGCACAATTTGTGTGCTTCAGTTGTGCATGTTAACTTAACAGAGGAGGATGATATATTTAGATGGAATCTTCATCAAAGTGATAAATTTTCAGTTCGATCTATGTATTTGACTCTAATTAATAATGGGTATATCGAGAGAAATAAGTTTATTTGGAAACTTAAGATGCCTATTAAGATTAAGATTTTTATGTTTTAACAAAAGACAATTTGGCTAGGAGGAATTGGAATGGTAGTTTGAGATGTTCTTTTTATGAAAAATGAATTGGTTTACCATCTTTTCCTGGATTGCTATTTTGCCAGATTTCTTTGGAGATCTATACAATTCACGTTTGGATTATACCGTCCACATAGTATATCTCATATGTTTGGGAATTGGCTTGTGGGTGTCAATAAAAAGATCAATGAACTTATTCTTGTTGGAGCTTCCGCTGTATGTTGGGCTCTCTAGCTTAGTAGAAATGAAATTGTTTTTGATAGATCACCTTCAAAATCTTATTTGCAGGTTCTTTTCAGGACAACATATTGGCTCCAGGAATGGGCTCAACTACAAAGGCATGATGATCATATCAAGCTAATAAAAGATACGTGTCGTAAACTCGAGTCGACGATCATGCAGCTATTTGCCAATTTCAGGTGGAGATTTTTCAATAGAATTCAGTAGTTGTGAGGTCTTTACCTTGCTTGGTTTGTATTAGTTTGCTTTTACTTTTGATTTTGTTACTTTGACTACATACTCACCATGTGAGTTTGCTTTTGTGTGAACTTTGTAATAATTGGCTATAGCTCTTGAGCAAAGGCCGGAATGTTTCATACCGTTATCTAAAAAAGCTAGCTAGTTACTATAAAAAGGCCAATACAAAGAGACCTAATTTCAATCTATGCCCTTAAATTTTAATTTGAGTTAAGTTTGGGTTTTTTATGTTAGAATATTTTTCACTCATATCTTTTACCATGCTAACAATGCATATGCATATAAACTTTACGTACACACTATTTGTTTTTTACTTCGTTTATTTTGCTATACAGCTCATGATCGAACTGTATACAAACCAATCAGAGCCACCTGGTGTTTTCTGAAATCGCGGGGATGGAAGCCATTAGATCCGGTGCTCTCCCAGATCGCACGGCTCTTCTTCAGCCACATTTGGACTGAAGCCGGCGCCTCGCTAAGAAACTTCTCGTAGCCGTAGGTGTTCTGGGGTTTCATGCCGGCCGAGGGAAAACTAACCGACCAAGCTCACCAGGAGTACAAGGCCATGTTCAACAACCCACTACCACCGGAAGCTGTCCAACACCTAACGGCTTTGATCTCTCTCAGACAACGAAGCTATGAAGGAAAGGGACGACGTGCCCGCCACCTACCTAGGCCCGGTCCTGGAGGAGGCGAGGAGCTCACCAAGACCAATATGCCTAGTTGCAACTGCGAAGAAGAACGTTCGCCGGTGCCGAGGATGTCCATCCCTCGCACCCCGCTATGTCAAGCGCCTAAGACGATGCATTTCGCCGCAATTCCGTGAATCCGCTGCCGCCCTCCATTGGTGCTGCAATTCAGTGCCCTTCACCTCGATCGGCTTTACAGAGCCTGTGTTCCACCACCCTTTTCGGTGCCGCATTTCCATGCCATGCCCGACGCTCACAAACATACCGTGCCGCAAGCCTGGGCCGTGCCGCCACCTCTACAGCACCTGGCATCACGATTGACGCAGCGCAAGGCATCACAACGCTTCGCGAGCCACCCCTAGCGCAACAGCCGGCGTGCATACCTTGCCATCCTTGGCACCGTGACGCACTTTTGTTCGTCGTCGGGCCCGCTTTTGTTCGCGCAACCATCTCTCCAGGGCCACATCACATGATGCGTGCGTGCGATCTAAACTTCCACAACGCTTATAGATGATTGGGCCGGCCCTTGACGTGATTACCTAGAATGTTCGTGGCCTAAATGTGAAATCATTGTCATAAGTAATAATATTTTATGATGAATAAATTGGCTTCGCAAATGGTTTATTCGATGAATTGGTTTGAAAAAAAATATGTGGACGTACGTTGGTGTGAGTACGTGTGACTAATGTGGGTCAGGTTGTGATATCTGTACATAGGAACGGTTGTTTTGTCTAATTGTGTGCAGGTGACTTGAGGTCAGCCTTGATTAGTGTGAGAACTAAGACTATGCTCAGGAAGGAGTAGAGGTCTAGTGCAATCGAGATTACCATGTGAAAAAGTAACTAGAGTCAGGATTTTTAGAGATCAACTTCGGTCAACGATGGTGACGGGTCTAAACTGACAGAGGAGTTGAGGTACATACGGTAAAGGATGCCGGGTGAAGAAGTTTGATACGAGATGATATACGATGGATGGACACTGTGTGGGAGAGATCTTCGTAACTAAGTTCATGAGATGTGCGTGCAAGCGTCGGTGTTCGCGAAGGATATTAGAGGACAGAAAATTGAGGAAGAGTATATAATGCTACAGTACGGTGAGGTACGGTGAGGTACTGATGCAATATGTGTGTACTGTATCGTGGCTGGCACGCATGTACTGGTTTGTGGCCTAGCTTGCATGCATGTTGCATGCTTGGGATTGGAGGGCAGGCAGCTTGGCCTGGGACGTGCAGCTATAGTTGGCCATGTGGGCCGCCCGGCACGGCACGGCCCAGGCCCGGCCGTGCCTGGGCCGAGGCTTGTCGGGCCGGCACGGCCCGATCGACGCACCGGGCCGTGCCGTGCCAGCCCACGGGTGGCATACATGGCCCAGGCATGGCCCAATACTACTCGAGCCGTGCCGGGCCGGCCCGAAGGCACGATGGTCCATCGTGCTTCCTCAGAGAAAAAGTCTATTTTTGGTCCCTCAACTGTGTGGGGTGTGTTTAAATGGCTGGAAATAAGTCTATTTTATATACCTCTTGTCTTGGGCCTTGCCTTAGACGACTATTTAAGTCTATTTTGCATCTCTATATTTTTTTATTTGATCGGGCCGTGCTGGGCCAGCCCACCGTGCCGAGGGTGCAGCCCAGGCACGACCCGGCTGTCGGTATGCCGTCAAAAACTTCCAGGGTAAAATTTTCCTCTTCTCATGCCGTACACATTATACCCTAGGAGATCATGCGGGCCAGCACGGGCCCGACCCAAGTCGGGCCGTGCCGTGCTTGGGCCGGGCCAAAAAGGCGTGCCGTGGGCCGAGCCTTCGGGCCTCGGGCCTTATGGCCAACTATACGTGCAGCAGACCGAGATCGGATGCCGTACGGAGACGGTGACGTCACGTGGCAACGTCGGATTGGAGGACTAGTTGGAGTCCGATTCATGACAAGTTTAGGGAAGCTTCTAACTGCTGCAGTTTCTGAGAAGCTGTAGTTGTATAATCCAAAAAATTAACTAGAAGCCAGAAGCTGAGAAACTCAGTTTTTTCATATTCTCATAAGCTGGCTACCAACTAGCTGGTTCTCAGAATCTTGAGCTCCTCTAAACAACCCCTCAGTTTGGATGTTGGGCAGAGGTTGGCAGCCGGATTTTGGACAGAGAGGGATTGAGTTCTGTTGGGAATAGGAGTTCTACACCTATTAGGTGTAGGGGATTTTTGGGTATAAATAGATGAGGGGTTGAGACTAGAAGGATATCAACTTTTTAGGAGAGAAAAGTTAGGATTTACTTCGAGGTTTCAATCCTAATACGTGAGTTGAGAGAGTAGTGTTTTAGATGCACTTTGTAAACACATATTGATGCAACAAAGCTGATCTATACTTTCAATTGTTTCATCGATATGTGTTTTTTTGGATCCCGATGGTTTGACCGGAGTTTATCGAGCGGTCTAACCGGCGGTGTGGCGGCAATCACACCGACAGTAGGGAGGCGGTCCAACCGGCGACAAGGCGGCGGTCAAACCAGAGGTGTACGAGCGGTCAGACCGGCGGCGGTAGTGTGGTCAGACCGACTACATCGAAATCTCAATTGATTCGAGGGTAACACTTTTTTCCACTAAAAGTTTTTGGGTTTTGGTTTTTCGTACCATTCACCATCTCTAATAGGTTTGTTTGGTATTGTTCGATCCTACAAGTGGTATCAGAGCCACATTCTTCTATTTGATCTTGGTCGATCTTTAGATTTGTTGCCATGTCTGAAAAGTTTTCAAACAAACCTCTCATCTTCAATGGAGTTAATCTTGACTATTGGAAGAAAAAGATGGAATTTTACATCACATCTCAAGGCTATGATATTTTGTTGAAAGTTGCTACAACTTATGAGATTCTTGCTCGCATTGAAACTACGGCTCAAAAAACTAATTTTGAAAATGATTGCAAAGCACACAATATTATTTTTAATGGGATTTCTCATTCTGATTTTGATCGTGTTTCGCATATTGCTACTGCTAATGAAATTTGGAAAGTTTCGAATGATTTTCATACTGCATCGTCAAACATCAAGGAGTTGCGAAAAGATATTTTAAAATAGGACTACATTAAATTTGAGATGAATCCTAGTGAATCTTTGGATGACTATTTGATGTGTTTCAATAAGATTTTGAGTAATCTTAGATCTGTTGATGCGTCTTATGATGCTAATTATTCTCAATCTGAGGTTGCTCGTCACTTTATGAATGGTCTTGACATGAAAATTCGGGATCTTAAAGTGACTTCTATTTAGGAATCGGTTGACATGAACGCTTTGACTTAGGATATTCTTTATACCAAATTGAAAACATACGAGATGAATATTCTTTTAAAAAGAACTGATTCAGAATCTACTGCTTTGGTGTCTTGACTTGGATCTTCTTTGGATACTTCTCCAATGGCGGTTCTTTCTGCTTTTAATGCCTTGTCCGATGATCAACCGGAGGAAGTCAGTGAGGAGGACTTGATTTGTCTTTCTAACAGAATATCTCAAGCTCTTGAAAAGGTTAAGAACATGAAGCGAGGTAGACCCGTTTGATGCTTTGAGTGCGGTGAGTTGGATCACATCAAGTTCAATTGTCCTAACCGCAAGAAGGTGATCAAGAAGGAGGAAGTGGACAAGAAGAAGATCAAGATGGAGAAGAAGAAGAGTTGCATGCATAGGCTAATTCGAGAACTTATAGAAGCTTGTGAGAGTGATGAATCAGAGTCGGAAAAAGAGGGCAATGGCAAAGTAAGCATGTTGTTGATTTAGCTTTTAGCTTTTATGGCAAATTCTGATGTGAATGAATCTGATAATGATAGTGAACAAAAGCTTAGATATGATAAATTAGAATATGCTACTTTTAAATTTGCTGAGAAACTTAAGACATGTTCTAATATGCTTGATGAGAAGGATCACACTATCGAGATTTTAAATAGAGAAATTGATACATTAAAATCCTCGATTCCTAATGATGATGATTGCAATTCTTGTGAAGTTTTATTTTCTGAAATTAATGCTTTACGAGATGTCAATTCTGTGAATTGCTTGAAATTGGAATCTGAGATTGAAAAATCTAAAAAATTGGAGTCTTCTTTTGCTCTTGTATTTTTCTGTGCATGCTTTTGAACTCTGTTAATTGCTTGAAATTGGATTTGCTTTAGGTATGTACTCAATAGTTGTTTTTCTCTCCTCAGGAAGAGAAGTGAAGTTGAAGGTTAGGGTTTCTTTTCTAGTCCTAAGTAGATGCTTATGGATGGAGTTATAGTTACACTAGGTTCCGCTGTTGCTTCTCCACCTAATGGTGTAATCTATTTATATTGTATTTAGTTGCAATGATTCATCTCGGTTGACCGTGGGTACCAACAATTGTCTCTATCGATTCCACGGGATTCGGTTCACACGAATTTCTTGCGGTGCACCCTCTCTGGTGTCACTGTTAAGTGGTGCTAGAGCGGGGTGTGATAACAACCCACAGCAGCACCTGGAGACACGCTGCTGTAGAGCGAACGATCACCCGGGAATGACCCCGTTAGGGTGAGCGTGCGCTGGTCTTTCCTTGGCTCAGGAGGCCACCTACGATGTCTTTAAATACCATACAGAGGAGAGACACCAAGCAATTAGGAGATTGGAAAGTGAATAGACGTGATATATAGATAGCAAGAAGGAGGAGATGTATAGTATAGAGGATTAGAGGTAGGAATAATATATTGATTTTGTCGATTGATTGTGATTCCCTCAATTGACTTTGGTCCTCTATATATAGAGGGTGGTCTTGTGTCTAAAAACATCTATCTATTATATTAGTAAAACAGCTTTGAAAGGATACATCACGTTCGCTGTGGAGGCTAGAAATTCCCACATTAATCGGAGGAAAAAGAAAAAAACAAGAAAATGAGAGTCTAAGTAGAAATACAATTTAAAAATAGCTGGAATTTGGAATTAAAAATAAGCAATATTGAAATAAGTTTTCATATAAGAACCCAATACGAGATTAATCAAAATTCAAAATAAAAATAAAATAAAATGCAAAATTTGAAAAGAAAAGGAGAGTCCAAGTAGAAATACAATTTAAAAATAGCTGAAATTCGGAATTAAAAATAAGCAATATTGAAATAAGTTTCCATATAAGAACCCAATACGAGATTAATCAAAATTCAAAATAAAATCCAAAATTAGAAAAGAAAATGATAGTACAAGTAGAAATACAATTTAAAAATAGCTGAAATACAGAATTAAAAAAAGGAATATTAGAAGAAGAATCCATATAAAAACCCAATACGAGGTTAATTAAAATTCAACATAAAAATAAAAATAATATCCAAAATTAGAAAAAAATAAAAGAAGATTTCAAGTAGGAATACAATTTAAAATTAGCAGAAATTCGGAATTAAAAATAAGTAATATTGAAAAAAATCGATATAAGAACCCAATACGAGATTAAT
>CM020182.1:24031324-24044285 GCA_009805545.1 Oryza longistaminata | reverse complement strand
TCTAAAATTGGAGCCATCTACATGTTAAAAATATCCACATGTACTGTTTATGCTTGTTTTTTGTACTGTTTTGTTGATTTGTCTTTTGCTTTAGTTTCCGGCCCGACGTTCCCGGAAGGAGAGCGTTTTCAGCGAGGAAGGTTCGGAAGTTTTTTGTGGAAAGCTCAAAGGCAAGTCAACAGATCCCAAACAACCCTTTGAGCATGTTGAACCCGTTTAAAGGGTAATATTTTATTTCAAACTTATTGCATTTTTTTGAATGTCATCGGGTGGTGAACCTTTCCAATTAATTAATGGCCGAGATGACTTTAATTTTCCTATGGGTTATAATTAAGGCATGAACCTTATATTGGATTGGTTCAGCTAAGTTGCCATATGTATGTTTGCTTAGTCATGCTTAGAAACATTAGCTAATTAAGGGGATTAAATACAATTATATTATATATTATTATGGTTATATTTAATGGTAGCTCACGATGGTTTAATCGTGTTATGTTAATTAATTGAATAATTAAAACCTGGTTAAGGTGAGTTGTGAGCATGGGTTTTGATGGTTGTGCTCATGAACAATTAAGGACCCGGTTCGCGAGCTACTGTTGTGAAACATTTAACCCGTGCCAACCACAAGCCCAGCATGGGCAAACGGCTTTATCTTTTGTAATATCATGAATTCATTATAGTGTGCCAGACTTGTGTAAGCGGCGAGAAGTCCCGGGGGGTCGATGGGAGTCCCATGCCTTGGTTTTGAGGGGGAGATTTGATCCAGGAACGGTGCACTGTTTGTTGAGTTTGTGTTGTGCAAGGGGTATTGTCAAACATGTTACCTTTCTGAGGTACCGTGGTGGTGCTGAGGCGCCATGGTGACATGTTGTGGGATTAGTGTCTTGTGGGTACACAGTGGTAAGCACCTCTGATCAAAGGTAAAACCTATTCGAATAGCCGTACCCGCGGTAATGGGTGACGTTGAGCAATGTTTTCGTGATTAGTTCCTCACATTAAATTCATTAACGGTATTTGTGGTAATTAATTTGACTCCTGGTTTTGGAATGCATATTCCCTGGTAATGGAGAATGGATTTGTACAACCGGGGTTAGGTTGTTCAGATGAGGTTGGGCCTATGCAACACGGGTGTGGTTGTGTTGGTGTTTATTTAATACTTGTAATCAATTAATTCAGCTGTTTTACTAATTTCTTAATATTTATTAAATGCTGTTTTATGCAGATGAGTTATATTATGCATCCTTTTGTTATCCGTGCACTTGTAGCTGTGGGCTTGTTTGAGTGTGGTCATAATGCTCATTCTTGCAAATATTCATTCATCCAGAGGAGGAGTACTTCAGTGAAGGTGATGATCTGGAGGAACTAGGCTTGGTCCGGGTAAGTTGCCTAATGGAGTGGCGTCACCATAGCTGTTTCGTAGTTTGCTTTAGTTTTTTTTTCCGCTGCGTAGATGTTATTCTTTGAGAGGAACTATCCACCTCTGTAATAATTTATTATTTGCGAATATTAAATAGCTGTTCTTGTACCTCTATTATCAAATTGTTATTGTGTGCCTCGGGCTTGATTCCTGGACGAGGGGTTTAACACACATTGTAGCGTTTGGATTTTGGATAGAAATTTCGGGCGGTGACAGATACCAATCAGATCCAGGTGAAGAGTCACTGATAGCTGTAAAGAATATCCTGAAGTACTTGAGAAGAACTAAGGATATGTTCCAGTCTATGGAGGACAGGACAGAGCTCGTTGTAAATGGTTAACAACTGAACGCAACTTCAAAACCGACAAATAGAATGATTTTAGATCGCAGTCTAGATTTTGTGTTCTGCCTGAATGGAGGCGCTGTGAGTTGGAAGAGTTCCAAGCAAGATACAATGGCCGAATACATTGCCGCTTCCTGAAGCAGCAAAGGAGGTTTTTGGTAAAGAAATTCGTTTCTCAACTAGGTGTGTGACTAGTGCTTCTGCCCTATGGAGGACCTCTATTGCGATAATAGTGATGCCATTGCGCAAGCCAAGGGAGCCTAGATCGCAAGCATCAAAAGTCCAAACACATTTTACGCGGTATCACCTCATTCGCGAGATAGTGGGTAGAGGAGATGTGAAGATTATGCAAAATACATACGGGATTAGAATATATCCAGATCCCGTTGACCTAAGCACTCCCTCAGCCTAAGCATGAGGCACCACTAGGGCAATGGGTGGTAAAATGACATTCATGATTGACTCTAGTGCAAGTGGAGACTGTTAGTGATATGCCCTAGAGGCAATCATAGAGATGGTTGTATCAACATACAATGTTTACATATTATCCGACATTGGTTCCTTGAAATATGTTGTTCGAAACGATAACCGCATACGTCGAAAGACGTGGTATCAACAGTGGTTGGAAAGGAAACGAAGTGTATTAGTTTTTTTGACTTTATCCTTCGATCCCGCCATTTACA
The DNA here is from genome assembly GCA_009805545.1 of Oryza longistaminata. Taxonomy (NCBI): domain Eukaryota; kingdom Viridiplantae; phylum Streptophyta; class Magnoliopsida; order Poales; family Poaceae; genus Oryza; species Oryza longistaminata. Next base: position 24,041,842 of record CM020182.1, on the reverse strand, counting down.
TGGCCTAGGGACTATATATAGCCCATTACAAGTTCTTACTGTTGGGTTTAGGTTATACAGAGGAATTTTACACGGTTGCCCTTATGAAAGGGACATTCACAGGGGTCCAACATTACAGAGGCTCATGGGCCCCTGATGGGCCGTTGGGCGATCGCACGGCCCCTCTAGCCCCTAGGCTTGAATGGGCCGGGAAGGCTTTTTCGGCCCTCGGCGGGGGCGAACTTGCTTGCGGCGAAGTCGTCCTCCTTCGGGCAATACTCTTCGCCTTGCACTCCCGACGGCCCATCGCTTTCGCCAATTCTTGTTCCGTAGGTCTTTGCGACGGGTTTCGGCAGATTTGGTCGAAGGGCCTCATGCCATCCGCCAACAAGCCCCTCCTGGGCAAGGGTGAGAATGGAGGCTTTGGCCGAGAACGTGCACACCATGTGGTATGGTATGCGGCGGCCCCCCCTTCGACCGATGCTCCTGCCGAAACCTACATTGTTCCCTCAAATAAAGTTCGTTATACTTGCCGGTTTTTATTTGTTCTGGTATTGTTTTGCCGCTGTTTCCTCCAACGGCCAGTGGTAATACTAATCAATATATTTTTTACTGTTTGCCGGGCCAAAGGGAAAGTTAAATTTGGGGGCCCCCCTTTCCCTTCAATGGGCTTTTTAATGTGCTGCCCGTCGAGTGGGATTTGACCGTTTCGCCTACCCCATGCGCACACAATAGAGAGCCGCATTGCTTTATTAGGTGAGGTAGGGGGCGGATAGGGCCGACAGAAGCGTTATTTGTCGCCCGGTGCGTGATATATTTCCACCGAATTCTGCCCTTTTATTGCACACTCGTCATTTTTAACCGAGGGCGTGTGCTCCTTGATTGTTTTTCCTTCCGTAGCGTTTCTCTTGAGACCCCCTCAGGTGTTTCGCCCATTCTCTTCCTTCGCCTCACATACACTCGTTCGCCATGGCCCCTCGCAAGCCAAACCCTGCTTCGGCGAAAAGGGCCGGATCCCACGGCGCGGGTTGATGCAGATCAGCAACCCGCCTTTTTGGGGTTTCTCTCATGGACGACGTCGAGCTTGGCGAAATTGTGTCAGCTCTGCGGGCGCTTGGCCTAGGGGCAGTCTTTCGCCCGGGGAAGCGTAAGTAACCGAAGCCTATCGATAATCGGACGGTAGTTTTGTTCGCCGGTCTTCTTTGAGGGCGGGGCTAACGGTTTTCCGTGCAACGTGTTTGTTGCCCGAGATCCTTCGCCTTTTTCCAGGTGGAGCTCCCACAGTCTGAGCCATCGGCGTTTTTTTCTTTGCTGGTTCAGATCTCCATCTTCGACTGGGCCGTGAGGCCGGACGAGCCGGACCTGCGCGGACAAGTAAAACTTGGCCCCTAGGAAGCGTAGGGTTCCCTGCTTCGTCGATTCCGACGCTGATGACGAGGACGATGCCGAAGAAAGCGTGACGTGAAGAAGAAGGGGAGGAAAGAAGAGGAGGCGGAGGCCAACGGCCCGAAAAGGGACGCGAGCGAGGCATCGAAGACCGCATTTGAGACTCCTGGCTATACTCACTCATAGACCTGGCCACAACGAGACCCGGGGTGAAGTCGAATAGCTTTCCCCCTTCGACAAAAAGATTTGGATGGGCGAAGGCCTTAGTTGCCGTTCTCGTCGGGCAAAGCGATGAAGGGAAGGTCCTGTCAGAAGATAATCTTAGACGAAGGACTCGTCGATGTCGCTCCGGTATTTTTCAGCGACGACGAGTCTTCTGACGGGACTCCAACTTCGGCCGCTGGCCGCAACCTGGAACGGCTTTCGACCGCCCCGTTCTTCCAATTGGCGCCGATGGAGCAGGCGGTAGCGTCCGCTGCGCTGGGGCTTCGGTCCTCCTGCGGAACGGATTGTGATAGCTGCGGCGAAAGGTCTTCGGCAGTCCTCTGCGTCAGGCCGGTTGCATCGCCGCTGATCGAGGCGAAGGGGACGGAGGCGGCCGTTCGAGACGTCTGCTTCGGAGTATTTCGCGTTTGTGGCGCCTCGTTTTCGCCCTGGCGATTTCGAGACTCGGGCGGAAACCTTCCTTACTTTTATGGAAGGGGTAAGCAATTCTTGTCTAACCTACCAGTACCCGAGTCTATTCACCGAGCTGAATGAGTTCGATGAGGGGTGTTTGGCTATCAAAAGCTTGGCGTTCGGGTATGTTTTTTTTATAACTTAGTCTTCCCCTTCTTCTTTACTTGTCCCATAACTAACATTTGTTCTCTTCGCCGTTCTCAATTTTGCATCCCAGATCACATGGAGAAGACGTGGCCCTACCTTTTTGAGAGGACGCCAGAAAAATTTAGCAACTTGAACCACTTGAATCGGAGCTACGGTTAATTAGTTATGATTTTCCGAAGTTTTAATCTATTTCATCTATTAAAAAAACTGAAAAAGGGATTATGACGTCATGATGACGTCATCGACGGCAGCCACGACACGAGCGACGACCTCGCCGGCGCTAGGGATTTCGGCCGGACCTTTGGAGGACACCTACGCGGAGAGGACGACGACGCGAACCCAATGGTGCTCACCGAAACGACAAACGACGACGGACGACGACCGGCGACGAGCTCGAGCGGTGGCGGCGGCTCGGTTGACGGCGCTACGGGGCACTAGGGAGCACGGGAGAGGGGGCAAATGAAAGAGGACGACTAGGGGGTCCTATTTAAAGCCTTGGATTGAAGAGATCGGACTCCTACCGCGTGGAATCGGCCCGGGAAAATCGAAACTCGGTTTTGGAGATAAACTCGTAAACGAACTCGATTCGGAGAGAATACTCAATGATTTGCTCCAATTCTTGGGGGTAAGATAGAGGAGGATGAGGGGATAAAAACCCCTCAACCAATCGGACTCGGGGTGGGGCTGGGGCGGCGGAATCGGCGGCGCAACCGGGCGGCTCGGGCGAGCTAGGGCGGCCGGCCGGAGGTAGAAGAAGGGCCCGACATGTGGGCCCCACATGTCAGTGTCCCACGAGAGGAGGGGCGGCGGCTCGGCTTGGGCCGATTGGGCCGGCTCGGCCGCGCGGGAGAGGGGAAATGTTGGGCCGAATTCGGCCCAATAACTTAAGTGAGGGTTTTTTAAACTTTTTCAATTAAAATAATTTGTGAAATGATGTTTCATTTATTAAAAATACTTCCCTTGCTCAAATAATTCCCAAAAAAATCTAGAAAATAGAGGAACAAGCAAAGTATTTAATAAATTTTTATCTAGCTCAATTTTATGTTGAAAATTTTCCTAGATTATTAGAGTTTAACTTGTAAGCTTTTAAAATAATTTCTAAAAATGATTTAAACAATGCATTTTTAATTTAGGCGATTTTTAGGGCGTGACATGTACCAGACGGGAATTGAATCAGAAAATTCGACACGAGCAACGGATATATGATTCAATACCAATTTGATTATCAGATTGATTTGGTTATAACTCTAGTTACGTACGGACCCGACTAGATTCCTCTCCCTCTCACGCACTATATATGCCCACCACCGATGGAATTGAATCAGAAGATTCGACTCGAGCAACGGATAAACGATTCAATACCGATTTGATTATCGGATTGATTCGGTTATAACTCTAGTAACAGACCCAAAATAGAATCCTCTCCCTCTCACGCATTATATAAGCCCACCACCGATGGATAGAGGAGACACACCTCTCTGCTCTCTGCTCTCTCTCTCGCGCGCACTATTTTTTCTCGGTAGTGTCTGTTCTTCTGTTCCTGTGCTAGCACTCCGCTTCCCCGGTTCCGAGCACTTGTTTGCACAAGGGCTTGGGACGAGCTGGCTTCCGGAACTTTGTTCGCTTGAGTACCAGAATAGGTAGACGGGCGATCAAGTTTTTAGGGTGCACTCTCTAGCACGACTGCTCTGCAACGTCTTCTTCCTCTACATCGGCTCTCTGCATCCTCTACTTCCACTAGATTAGCATGTCAATTGGAGGATGAAATGGAGGTGGCACTAGCGGCAACGTCGCTCCTGGAGGCGGCGGCAACGACACTCCTGGATGTTACAACGTCATCAACGAAGGCAACAATGCCTCAATCAGTACCGGAGCGTTCTTCGGGTATGTCACTTTTCGAACTATAGTGTTAAACATGTTACGTAGACAATGTTTTTCTGGTCATTAGCATGTTCATGTTTAGCACTTACAATAGATCAATTCCTGCTGCACACATCATGTTTATTATCTTAATTTTCTGGATTAATATATGCCGAATTATGACCATATTTCCAACAATCCAAAAACTTGATAGATGTTTTTCGGTTGTTGGTTTTGCGGCATCACTAAAACAACATGCTTTCTATAGTTTAAACTATAAAAGATGGAAAGCACGTGCACTATTGTGGTTGATGGCTATACAATGTTTCTTTGTTTCATGGGCCAAGATGTTTCAACGGTCTCTCTCAGCTGAGGAGTAGGCTAAGATGTTTCAACGGTCTCTCTCAGCTAAGGAGCAGGCTAAGTTCGAGGCAGCGGATTGGCAGTTCGAGGCGGCGGATTAGTATACTAGTTGACAACATAGTGAATGTGTACATGCATATGCCTTCTGGGAAGGCATGTGGGATGCACTTGAGGCCAAGTTCGAATCTCCGATGATGGCAGTGAGCAGTATGTCATGGAGCAGTTCTATGACTACAAGATGATCGATGACCAATGCGTAGTAGAACAAGCTCATCAAATTCAGATGCTAGCAAAGAAACTTGAGAACAACAGCTGCGAGTTGCCGAACAAGTTTGTGGCGGATGGCATTATTGCCAAATTGCCATCTTTTTTGTCGGATTTCGCCACTTTTCTAAAACACAATAGGAAAGAGTTCAATGTTACTGATCTCATTAGCTATTTGGGTGTTGAGGAGAAGACGAAGGCAAAGGACAACCGCGACAAAGAGGTTGAGGGAGGTTCTAGCACCAATTTGGTGCATAAGAAGAACCCTCATGCATCTCACAACAACAAGAAGAAGGTTAAACCTCATGTTAAACCTAATACTACAACCAATTTTAAGAAGAAAGGCAAGGGAAAGGCAAATGACAACTGCTTTGTGTGCGGTAAGCCTGTGCATTGGGCCAAGGACTGTCTTGGTCGCAAGGACAAAAAGTCTTCACACATGGTTATTAGCGAGGGAGGAGGAACATTGGGGTACGATAATTTTTTACTTACAGTTCTCTCTGTTTTTCACTCACCTACTTGATGGGTTGATATTGGTGCTAATATTCATGTGTGCACTGACGTTTCCCTGTTTTCTTCTTACGAGGTCGACAGAGGTTCCGTTAACAATGGAATTTGGAGAGGAACTCGGAGTTGAAGAGCAAATCGAGGCGGATTTGGAGGGAGAAGGATTCGTTTCCAAATTTCGGGTGCGCATTGACTGGGAGCTGTATCGGCTAGAAACGAAGTTGGACTGGGTTGAGACGATGTAGGGCGATATGAGCCGATATAGGTATGGTTGGGTTCACAACAGACCCATATTGGATTACAAGGCATTGTTGTGCAAGGAAAGAGTCCATTATAGGCAATTGTATCTATTAACTAGATATATTAATGTCGGTTTCTTAGAGATTTGGCAAGAGTCCACCATGATGACTTGTTCATATGTTTTTGTAACTTAGGAAAGTTTGAGTTGTGTCCATCATGGACAAGTTTGTACTATGGGTATAAATATGTGCCTAGAACCATGTAAAGAAAAGGAGGACCGTTCAATACACTCTCGGCGCATTGCCACCCTTTTCTTTTAGTTATTTTCGATGAGTTCTTGCTTCTAGTTAGTGCGTCGGTTTCGATCTCTTGATAAGATGTAATGCTTGTCTTAGTGGTTTGCATTATTATGGTTATTATGTCGTTTTAGATATATCAGTCTTGCTAATATAATCATTGTTTATCATATATCTTAGTTAAACTATGTCAATGGTTCAATCTATCTGTATCGGCCAGATCTTTTCTAGGGTTTTGTCGGGTATTGGCTAGGTTGTTTCTGTTAACTAGATTAACTAAGGTATCCACCACCCTGAAAATTAGTCAAGGACTTGATTACCTAGATGGATTGCTTATTTTCATACGTAATGCTGCATCAGTTAAGTTTGATCTATTAAGTCGTGATTTGAATCTCTAGCTCTAGTATGCTTTTTGATTGCCAATAACGGTAGAATTAGAGTTTCAGCCGATCTTACCTGATATAGATTTTTTTAATGTGTTTAGTTAATCTAATCATGCTTTACATACAATATCTGCCCTTTATATATATGTATTACATAAGATAAATATATTTGGTTTTACATGAGGTATATTTCTCTAGATTGATATGTATATATAAAGTTGTATATTAGAGTATTATCTAATACATTATCTTTTATCTAAGTATCATCCTATCAGCTATGACATAAACACACCTAATCTCTAAATTGGTCATTCTGTTTCGTATACAATCCATACTGTCTCGGTTAAGTCCGATCTATACCATTTGTTAATAATTCAGAAAAAAATGACTTAGAGATTAGATGATTGTTTGCCTCTACAGCCGAAATGGCACACTTAGGGTTTGCTTTTATTATTTCAATACCACACCTGACAACCGATTCTGTTTAGTGGCATCGGCTAGGTTAAAGACAATACGTCATTGGCTTTCTAGCCGATCGGCTATCGTTTGTAGTTTTAATTGTTTTATTTTGTTCTTGTTGATTGCATGATCAAACTGTTGATGTGAAAACACGGCGGCTTGGGAGATCTGCTTAACACGGCGGCGGCAGGTCCAAGGCTAGCCTTGAGTATGTCAAGGACATGCCAGCTGATTTGATCCTGCTATCAACAATAAAGAATAAAAGCATAATCAGTCGACTAATAGCCAATTGGACTATAGGCTGATAGCGTATCGTTGATGGTCTCAGCCGATGGAGCTAGACCAAATCGGCTATGGACTGGATATATCAAGGAATAATAAACGCTAAACACGCCCAATCGGTTGTAATACTATCTTTGGAGTTTAATAGATTGATTTAAGACAATATTATGAAAGTAGCCGATGTGACAGTATTTAGAGCAAGTAAAGATAATGTACAAGCTAATACTATAGTACAAACCTATAGGAACATATTAATCCATATTGTTGTCGAAGGACAACCGCGTCACGTCGAAGAACATGGAAACCGGTTAGGTGTATTGAACAATAAAGCAATATATTAGCTGGTAAAATTTTTTGGGAATCCCCCATTACATGGCCCTAGGGGGCTATTTATACTGTTAGTACAGGCTCACACCCTCTAGGATTAGGCTGTTACAGGGGAATTTACATGGTTACCCTTGTGATAGAGACATTACAGCGGGTAGATAGTGTCTTTTGTATCTATGCATGGTCGAAAGCTTTGCGGCTTTTTAAGACAATGTCATCGATGTATGCTTCGATGTTCTGCCCCAACTGTGAGCAGAGAACTTTGCACACGAGCCTGGTGATGGTAGCTCCGGCATTCCTCAACCCGGACGGCATCCTGATGTGAAAGTAGATGCTGAAAGGTGTGGTGAAGGCTATCTTCGGCACACCCCCCCAGGTTCATGAAGATCAGATGATATCCAGAGTATCCATCTAAAAAACTCATGAGCTCGTAGCCTGTTGTCAAATCGACTAGCTGGTCAATCCTTGGGACGGGGAAGTTGTCCTTCGGGCAAGCCTTGTTGAGATCTGTGAAGTCTACACACATTCGCCACTTGCCGTTGGACTTCTTGACCAGCACCTGGTTTGCCAGCCACTCCAAGTGTCACGTCCCAAAATGACCTTAAAATGCATTCCTTAAATTATTCCTAGAATAAGTAAAAGTCGTGTTAAAGCATCCAACATTAAAAATGTGTAGACCTAAAGCTAAATAAGGCTTGGAGAACTTTTATATTTTTTTCTCAAAGCCTAAAATGTGTAAATAAATTTTAGTGGAATTTTCAGAGCACAAATAATAATTATCAGGAAATAAACAAAGTTTAATAGTTTTTCTAAAAAGAAAAACCTTAAAAATCCCCTCCCCTCCTTCTGGGCCGAATTCGGCCCAACTCCCTCCCTCTCTCTCTCCTCTCCCGCGGCCCACTCGGCTTTCCCCCTTTCCCCCTCGCGCGCAGCCGCCGACAGGCGAGCCCGCCCGTCCGCTCTCGCTGACAGGTGGGGCCCACCTGTCATCCCCTCCTCCCGCCGCTCCCTCCGCTCACCCCCATGCCTAGCGCCGCCACCGCCGCAAATGTGTGGCCCAACAGAGCCCATCTTTGGCCTGTTACTCCTTCTCTGCCTCCTCTATCCATTTCTGCGAGTGGAAAACACAATTGATGATGCTCTCTGGTAGTTTCTGGCCCACTCGTAGTATGGATAGGAATTATTCATCTCTTTAAGTCTGTTTTTGGTCCAGCCTTGGCTATTTTTTACCTGCATACAAATATACACCCATACTCGTGGAATATGTTAGAATCAAACCCTATCACTATGTTGGATGTTTTATTTTTATGGTTGATGCAGGTATTGGCGGCATAAAATTTATCATTAACAGCCACCAACAGTACCTACCGAATGCTTTCGGCGCCACGTGGGATGGAGGTCGCGACCATGGTCTTCACCTTGTTCAAGACTGGTGTTACATTTATTAGGGTGGCTTCCAAGAGAGTATCGATCAAGGTAACTAAGGTGACGACATTCTGTTGAGGTGTAGGAAACACATTGGTGTCGTCAACGCGTGTTTGAACTATAGCATTACGAGCCCTTCATCCAGCAGCAGCCAACCGCCACAATCTGTGATCTTCTTCCTCACTACGCATGTGTTCTTCTTCTTCTCTTTGTCAGCGCTCCTCCTCTTCTCTCCGCATGCGTTGCTCTTGCTTCAATCTGACCCTTTCTCCCTCTGCAATTCTCTTGGCTATCTGTGCATCAATTTCAACATCAGTCATGAAAACGTCGAAGAAGTGAGCGGTGTAGTCGTCGTCGAACTCGGAGATGCCTAGGGTCTCAATGACGGCATCGTATATTTCATATGAGCAGCTGAAGTAGTTGACAACCTCCATAGATGTGCAAGATCCGAGTAGTTGGAGCAAGACGTACGTCCAACCTGCCTGGAGCCTAATCTGATCTGAGCCGAGGCTAGATTAGATCAGGACCTTAGGGGGGGAACGGATCTGGATCCAAATGTTGTTTCGATAAGAGGTGGAAGTCACATGGTGATTGGTGGGTATGTCGACGACCTGTCGGGAAAACTGCGCGAAGGAATGGTTGTCGTTGAAGATTTCCCCGAGTGGTTTGAAGCCATCTTAAGGGATAAAACTCTGGAGTAGATCTCAGCGGTGTTTGGGAGATCAAACGGAGCCGAGTGGTTTTCTCCTCCAGACTTGTTCGAATCCGAGTAGAGGAGAGAAACATTGCCGAAGTGTTCGTGATGAACTCTAGGCTACCGAAGCAAAACGCCTGCCCTAGAGGGAAGATGAAGTCAGCGAAAAACCTGACGCTTCCCCTACCTAGCGCGCCAACTGTTGAAACTAGAATTCGGCAATTCAAAAATAGGGTTGTGCAAAGTATCTAAAGTGCATGGGTGATGAGACAAGGGATTATACAGGTTCAAGCCTAATCGATGAGAAGTAATACCCTACTCCTGTTTAAAGATTATCTCCTCCAATTGTTGTATTGATCTGACAATCTGGGTTGTGGTTATGTCCTCAAGGGACATCCTGCCCTCCTTATATAGGCGGAGGAGACAGGTTTACAAGATAAACATTTAACCCAATACAGTTAAAATCTCCTAGAGCTACTTTACATTCTTTCCAAACCATGACTACAAGCCGTTTCCTTAACACACAAGTAAACGTAATACCTGAGCCTCAATCCTATACATATTCTATATACACAATATGTCCCCTATAACCAGTCGGATAGTTTAACCATCTGGGTATATGGTACCTATAATCTCCACATACTGTGGCAGCCGCGCACCTGACCTGCCTGGGGCAGCCTCAAGACACTCGTCGGCCGGCTCTAGTGCAGCTAGGATTTTTGGGAACACAGTGGAGGGCAGACAGAAGTTATCTCCCCCGTTCACCCTCATGCGATGGACGGCCGAAAAGGTCGCTGTGGCCGACGAACGAGCGAGCGGCGAAACGGCGAGCCTGACAGCGTGCCGTCGTTGGTTGGGCGCCAACTGCGACGGCCCAATGAGCGATATCCCAGCCCACAATAGCTATAGTGCAAAGCACAGGAGAAGGCACACCCTCCGAGTAGGGATGAAAACGGAGCGGATAGTTTCCATCCGCTTTGAAGAAAAAGTATACATATACCTTTCGGATCGGATAATTCTCGGATAGTTCGGATACGGATACGAATACATATATTTTCTCCCAAATACGAATACGAATATGGTATCGGGGTTTCGTCGGATATGTATAATAATTTGTATATTCGGTGAACAGTGCTATTCGGATATCCGCAAAAGCCAGGAGACATCACATTTCAATATACCTTTTTAGATTTTAATAGCAGTTCATCTCTTAATACTAATTCACACG
>CM020182.1:23976422-24021564 GCA_009805545.1 Oryza longistaminata | reverse complement strand
GATCACCTAATAGACTTCTTAAAGAAAAAATTAGTCAGATTTTTATATTTATGCAATACACATGCGGGAGTAGCATCTAGCATATGCATGTAACATACTGTACATATCACACATACAAAACTCGTTAATAGACGTAAGTGCCTAATTAGTTACAAATAAAATGTAACTTATACTCCATGGAAAATAGAAAAAAATAATTATACATACATACAAATTTAATAGAAATTACTATATTTACAACATAAACTTTTTTGGTCTCCTCAAATTACCTATTCTCTGTCATCCCGTCGATGCTTTCTCCCTGTACGGTCATGGACAGACATAAGCTGGCAGAAAGCTGTGCACTAAACTGTCAGCGGCAACTTAATTTAAAGTACTAAGCGTGCAACAACGATAATCATCCGCGCGCGTATGCACGGACGGACCAGGAACCACCGAGTCTAGCATTCCGTGGAGCGCGGACGGAAATGTGGCACGGATCTCGATCTTGGATTTACGGCTTAAAATTGAACTAATCTTAACAGAGAAATAAGCCAACTGATTTAGACACTAGGACAGATTCTCACCACTGTAACGGGGCTATATGTGAAGAGCAAAAACAAGCTGTTAGAGATAACAACATCTGTGACGGATAGTATTAACGACCGTTGGCAGTGGTGATGGTGGTGAGTAGGGCGTGGTCGGGGAGGCAGCAGGGAACGGTGGCGGAGACAAGGAGCACAAGCAGGAGGGAGGTGGTGCTGCGGAGCGCATAGAAGACGTCGCAGAATCTATTGAAGGTATTGAGCTTGAAGTCGAGCGGGGAGCGGTGGTCGAGGAGGAGGAGGGAGGCCGGGTTCAGGCGGGTTTTGGCGAGGGCGAGGTTCTCCTAGAGGAGGATGACGGCGTGGCAGCACGAGGCATTGATGGAGGGCACGGGCAACGAAGGCGCAGTAGGCATCGAGGACAGAGACGCCTGCATGAACGAGGTGGCAGGCATCGACACGGCGCGGCGTCCCCCTATAGAGCTTGGCACTGCGCCGCCTCCCCCTATTGACCACAGTCCAGATGTCAGCTCAGCTCCCGGAGGACGATCCAGCAGGAGTGGGCTGAAGGGGATGGGGGCGGCATTGAGGAGGCATGGATGCGGTGAAGAGGAAGAGGGAGTAGAGGACGATGGGCGGCGGCGGCATCAACAGACATGAGCAGGAGGGGTTCGGGGCGGTGGGATGAATGCGAGAAAAGATGAATGAGGGTTGACTCGGTGCGGTTGAAAGGAATCCCTATCCCGTGATCCATGGCTCGGCTCGGCTTAGCTTTTTATAGGTGCTAGTTTTTTAAAAGAACCGATACCTACAATATAATATAATACTATAGGTATCGGTTCTTTTGAAAAATGACGGCACGTAGGTGCCAATACTATTGGAGTCGGTTTTTATCTAGAACCAGAATATATAGCTGCTCAAAGGTGCTGATTAATAGGTGGGAAACAGTTAATAGGTGTCAGTTTTAAATGTACCTGTACCTATGAGCCAGTACCTATTATGGTTTTATAGTAGTGGATTTGTACGTATATAGTTAGTGACATAGAGCTTGGCACTTAATCAACCCAGTCGTACACTCTCCTTGGCAGTGTGAAACTACAACCATATGCAGACACCACACTTGTCATCCTGGTCTAAAGATAGGTTTTATCAATTTTTCCTTTGCTAATATTCAGAAGGTATTGCTCTATCCAGAATTGTCAGTATAACAATCTATTGTGTATACTTTCTCGGGGATGATAATACTTAGGGCTTATTCGAAATGTAGGGATGGAAAAACACAGGAATAGGAAAAACATAAGAATATGATAGGAATGCATGTGTAAAACATAGGATTTGAAAATACTGGAATTTCATAGGAATGGAGGATGTCAAGATGAACCATGGGAAAACACAGGAAACGATGATATGTGCAAAGCTGATTAGAGAGTTAACCATAGTCTTATCCTAAATAATAGCACTAAATAATAAAAAGAAGAAGCCTAATGATGCTCAAGCCTTGCATTAGTGGCATCATGGGAACGCAAACAAAGAGGCTTGACTGGATTTTTTTTCCCTTGCAGTTTTCCTATGAAATTACCACCGTAGGAAAGTTTCCTCTATTTTTCCTAAGTAAGAATCCTCCGTTCCGAATGCATAAACAGTACTAATTCCTATAGGAATCGAAATCCTCCGTTTTTCCTCCATGAATCCCTCGATCCGAACAAGCCCTTATCATTTTCAAACAAGGGTGAGGTCAAACTTTAGGGCTCCTTTGAATCGTAGGAATGAGAAAACGTAGGAATAGAAAAAATGTAGGATTTTGATAGGAATGTAAGTGTAAAACAGAGGATTGCAAAATACAGGAAAAACACAGGAATTGCCGTTTGATTGGACCGCAGGAAAAACGCAGGAATTAGAGGAGAGATAAAGACTCAAAGGAAAGTTTCCATGAGGTTCTACCTCATGTTAGAATTCCTCCAAAACTTGCATGGTATTAGGCATTCCATAGGAATTTCATAGGATTCCATAAGATCCATTCCTTTGATTCAAAGGGCTATATAGGAAAAATTCCTATAGGAATGAAATCCTCTAAAATTCCTATGAATTTCCTTTGAATCAAAGGGGGCCTAAATTTCACTGCTATCCAACCCCACACGAGTGTGCACGGCACTTAGAGAGATTGTGGGCCCAGCTCTGATACCACTTGTTGGCCCAAAACCGGGAGACGTTGGCCCAACCGGGAGAAAGCCTTTCTACACCCCAAAAGCTAGCTCATGAGGTGAGGGACCCCTCCCCTTTTAAGTTGGTGCTACTCCCCCTAAACTTTTCAATGTGGGACTATTCCCAACATTATATATATATATATATATGTGTGTGTGTGTGTGTGTGTGTGTGTACATATATATATATGTGTGTATATATATACATATACGTACAGATACATATATACATATACGTATATATACATATATATCTATATATATTCGATAGTATTTTCGATATGCGTTTTAACAGAAGAGAGCCCTTTTGTATCCCATGAAAGAAAAATACGCCTTACTTCTAATTATTCTTACTTTGTTACTTTGTTAGACTTGTTTTCAAAGTCTGCCTTCTTTTTAGATGATGAAGAGGATTATAGATAAAAGCTTATAGGGATAAATTAAATATTATATAGGATAATGCTAAAAATAGCTTGGAAAAATTATGTAAGCAATGCAATATCGTACTTTTGAAGCATGACATGTGTTATCCAATTGATATTCCATTCTTATAAATTGTAAATGCAGCCAACCGTACAGATGCACGGGCTAACTTTCTAGTTTTAAATAAAACATAATAGATTAATTAGTTTGCACTTTGCGCCACCCTTTATTACCTAGGTTGTACTTTAGACCACTTTTAAACCTATCTTTTCAATTTGGACGGGGTAAATTTGCCATTGTTGCGTTTTGTGTACCTTAAACATTTTTTCTTGCCAGGTCTAACTTCCCTTTTCGCAAATATATGGAGCACAGATTGACAAGTTCACTTGTATACTATAACTGATGTGTTTAAGGTTGTTGGTGTGTATTGGAAATATCGTTAAGGTGGTTCAAACTATAATAATGGCAAATATCCAGTCTAAATTAAGTTGAAATATAGTTATAAGGGTGGTCCAAAAATAAAACTTAGGTAATAAAATGTGGCCTAAAAGGTAATTCACTTAACATGATATAGTAAGTAACATCGTCCATTGATGATTTTGGGTACGGATTTGGATCAGTTCATCATAAAGAAAGGTGCATTGTGTGATGATTATTTCGTTGAGGGATGACGGCTTTAATTTGTGAATTGTGACTCGTTGCATTTCCTTTTTCTTATTTTTGGGAATAGACGATATCACCATAACCTTCTCGCACATCATCCCCGTGAGATCTGACGCCAATGTCTACAATATGTCATGGACAATCCCTGGCGACTCTTTCTTCATAAACGAGGGAAAGATCGCGGTGGCCATCGCGGGCTGTGGCTTGGATGTATACTCGCTCGACGATTATACATCAACGACGATATTGCTGTGTACGCTTACCTGCCCAAACGAAGGAGGGGCAGTCGGCACCATTGACAGGGTGGACTGCCACGATGGTGCCAGCGGATGTTGCCGTCCCCTTGTCCCTATCGACCGTGTCCTCCGACTCCAGTTTAGGAGGCATGAACACACCAAAGCTCCACCCGTCGTCAGTAAGTACGACACAAATCGAGTTGCCTCATGGGATAGAATCAGCGTCACGACCAATGGCACTGCAAAACTTTCTTGGGTATTTCTGGACAATTCGACATGCGCCATAGCATCACATAACATCACCAGCTATGGCTGTCCCAGTAACCACAGCAAATGCTTCGATACCTTCAGTACAGTTTACCGCGGTTACTTCTGCCAGTGCGAAGATTGGTATCACGGCAATCCGTATGTACCCGAGGGCTGCTCACGTGATGCAGGTAATCGATGATGGTTTATTTTGTAATTGATGAATATATTTAATAAAACATAGTAGGATTTTACACCGTCTTTGAGATAAAGAGGTTTTCCCCAATCCTTAAAAGAGTATATACTTCCCTATTGTTTTATTGACAAAAAAATTAAATTGATTGCACTGATTATAAGATAAATTTATGATTGGTAATGACAAACCTTTTTCTAATTCTTAAGTGTTATGTGGTATATACCTTCACCCTAAAGGTTTATACCTCCCAATTAAAACATATACTTATACCTTAAGAAACAAAATAAAAATTCAAGGATATTTACAAAGATGAGGTTTGATCCCTATTCGAACCTTTATAATAGTTTTGTTAACTCCATTAATGAAAAAGATATATATCTGATGGGAGAAAACCTCATATGTCTCGTTTAATCCTGGAGGTAAATGTCTGCGTCATTGTTTATCTTCAAAAAATATATATATCTCCTGGTTAAGCAATAAATATCTATATATCCCAAATAAAATAAACTAATATAAAATTATTTTCTCCCTGCTGGAGTAGGGTACAATGTGGCTCCGAGGAGTGGAAATTGCAGCCGGTCATGTGGGAATATCACAGTTCCATACCCATTTGGCCTAGAGGAAGGTTGTTCTGCGAGGCAGGGGTTTCTGCTCCAATGTATACATGACAAGGCTTTCCCGAGCCCGACCCTCTTGTTCGATCAAATGAGCGTGAAAAACATAAATATCAACGAAGGGCTCCTTGATTCTGGAGTCATAGACTATCCCTTTGGTTCCGTAGGACTACTTCAGAGTAAACTCATCCTGGTTGCTGCAAAGTCCTCTCAAAGTGTTTACTTTGTAGTAGCCAACCTCACCTGTCAGGAGGCAAAGCAGAATATCGCCGAATATGCGTGTGTCAGCATTAACAGTACATGCCTCCACGTCAACCTAAAAAGTGATGGTTACGTTGGATATCGGTGCAAGTGCCTTCCTGGCTTTGGAGGGAACCCCTATTTAAAAGATGGTTGCCATGGTTATCTCTCGTACACACAGACTTATTTCATTGTGCGTGGGAGTATATAATATTTCCCCTGGATAGTAGGAGATTAATCTCTGTTTTTACTGTTGTATTGTGTGGTTACAGATATTGATGAGTGCCGTGCTACACCAGAAATCTGTCGAGGAATATGCCATAATACTATCGGAAACTTCACTTGTACGAGGTGCCCTGCTAAAACAGAGTATAATGATAAAACAAAGGGGTGCATTCCGGTCAAAAGCCAAAAAAATATTTTATTAGGTGAGTCCTGAGATTAAATTTCACAATGAATACAAAATAAGAACATCATATTTATATATACTGGCATGCATGCATAACCGCCCTCTAACCCGCTGTACAGGTATTATAATTGGGTTTAGTGCTGGCTTTGGAATTCTGCTGTCTATCTTAAGCGCAACCCTACTCATCCGTAAATGGAAAGAAGACCTCCAGAAGCAACTGCGTAAAAAGAATTTCCGGAAAAACCAGGGCCTCCTTCTAGAGCAGCTAATTTCTTCAGATGAAAATGCTACTGACAGGATGATTATTTTCACTCTGCAAGAACTAGAAAAAGCAACAAATAACTTTGACCACACACGAATACTTGGACATGGAGGGCATGGCATGGTTTATAAAGGCATCTTATCTGACCAACGTGTGGTAGCTATTAAGAAGGCTATGGCAATCAAGCAAGGTGAGATCACTCAATTCATAAATGAAGTTGCAATTCTTTCACAGATAAACCATCGGAACATCGTAAAACTTTTTGGCTGTTGTCTTGAAACTGAGGTTCCACTGTTGGTGTATGATTTTGTTTCTAATGGATCATTATTTGAACTTTTGCGGAATAATTCCGACGTATCATTGTCTTGGGATGATGCCATACGGATTGCTATTGAAGTTGCTGGAGCACTCTATTATCTCCACTCTGCAGCTTCAATACCAGTCTTTCATCGTGATGTTAAGTCGTCTAATATACTATTAGATGCAAATTACAATGCCAAAGTGTCAGACTTCGGTACCTCAAGATTAGTTTCTATTGATCAAACACATGTTGTCACAAAGGTGCAAGGCACATTTGGTTATTTGGATCCAGAGTATTGTCAAACTGGACAGCTCAACGAGAAGAGTGATGTATATAGCTTTGGTGTGGTTTTATTGGAACTACTTCTTAGGAAGGATCCTATATTTACAAGTGAGGATGGGTCAAAGTTAAACTTGGCCAATTACTTTCTACAGGAGCTGAAGATAAGGCCACTAAGGGAGATTGTTGCTGCACAAGTATATGAGGAAGCAACCGAGCAAGAGATTAATAATATCGCCTGCCTTGTGGAAATATGCTTGAGGCCCCGAGGTGAACAAAGACCTACGATGAAACAAGTGGAGATGGCATTGCTGTCTTTGCGGTCAGAAATATCCAACAGATGCCATATTGCTCGAGGAAATGACCAAGAAGATACGCAGCCATTGCTGCAAACAAAGAGTTGGGTGTTTTGAGTCAGTGATGACCGTTGATCACCACGGGGAGGGAACTAATGCATCGTGTCATCATAGCCATGATACGCTATACCTTGGAGAAAGATATCATCGCTTGAGCTGACCTTTGATATTGCTTTCTCAATTGTGGCCAATATTTTCAATGTGTGCACTATAAACCATGGACCAGTTTCTTAAAATTGCTAAACTTTGAATATTTAGTTGGTTGGCTTATGTATTTCTATTTATGTTGAAATCTGAAATTTAATTACGTGTATGCTCTATTGTTTTTTTTACCAAAGCACTATGGGGGAAACCCCCACAGTAAAATAACTTTATTAAAAAAGGAAAAAGCAAAAAAAAAAAAATGAAGAGTCTATATCCAAGTTTGTAATACATATTTTTCTGCGGGATTCAATCCATAAAGAAGAAGGAGAAGATCCCTCTTAAAAATATTTCTGCAAGAGAGGAAAGATGGTCTAATTCC
The DNA here is from genome assembly GCA_009805545.1 of Oryza longistaminata. Taxonomy (NCBI): domain Eukaryota; kingdom Viridiplantae; phylum Streptophyta; class Magnoliopsida; order Poales; family Poaceae; genus Oryza; species Oryza longistaminata. The sequence goes on along the minus strand of CM020182.1, from coordinate 24,014,091 downwards.
ATCAAAGATTAGGAGATTTCTTTGCTTACAAATAGGCAAGCAACATAAAGTACTTCCTCCGCAAAATGAGAATAACTGTAATTATTCTTTGCTTGCTTCAGCATCTGTGCAAAATTCAAAGTCAAGTTCCATTGGATGTTTAGGAAATTCTAGCATTGTGTACTAAATGATCAACCAATGAAAAGATGAAGAAAATCTTCTCTCACATTCAGTGGACATAGGACACAATTTAGATCACTATCCTGTTAACGACAAGATTTGGCATATTCCGTTAAGTAAGGGGAAAGCGCAAAGCGGTATTGACGGCGTCATTTTGGTATCTAAAGTTAGAAGATTGCATCGGACAAAATGGGTAAAGCTGTATCGGTGGGAGTGTATCGGCAGCAGGATTATGGAGATAGCTGATAGAAGATGGACAATGGCCAAAAGTCGACTCCTTGTCGGACTCGGTTTGGGAAAGATTGTTGATACTTTCAAGAGGAGGTCAAGTTCGAAAACGATATGGCGTGGTGATCTATCTATTAATTAGGTTGAGTCGGTTATTTTCCTTTTCTGTTTTAGGAAAGTTTGTTTTATAGTCCAATTGGGCTTGTAATTTTTACTTTATCCTTAGGGAAGTTTGAGTCTTGTCCGACAAAGACTAATATTTGGTAATAACTATAAATATGTAAGCCCAGGGTCATTGTAGAAAACAAGAGTCCAATTATCACTTTTCAGTGCATCGCCACCCTAGTTTACTAGGTTTTTCCTCTCGACGAGTTCTTATCTTCGAGTTGGGCCTCATCGGTTTAGTTCGATCTCCAGCAAGAGGTGAGTTCCGTCAATAGTTGCTTGTATCAGTGTTGACGGTCGTTACAGACAAATTCCGGCCACCAATGTAACTAGAGTAATAGAGAATTAGTTATGCTTACAATGCATTTTTTCTTTCAAATAATATATATTTCCACTTATACTTGGAGAATAACATGTTGCAGGAATTTATCAAATAAAATAAAGAGAAAGAGGAGAAAACCTCACTCCTAAGAAAGCAAACGGATAAGGAGGGCCCACATGTCAGGTGTAAGCACCGGAAACCGCCTTAACTGGCAAAACTGCCATGAGGACCCACCTGTCAGCCACCCTGCCGAAGCTGGAGGCCTGTTGGGCCAGCCCAGGTTCGGTCGAACCAGGCCGAACCCTGGTGGCGCGCATTCAGCCTGGCCCTCCATGTGTACGATCCGGATGCACTCAAAATGACAGTTGTGAGGGTAAAATGGACAATTCGCATGGCTACAACCGTCATATCGACCCTATAAAAGGAGGAATTTATTTCACTTCACAACACACTCAAGCAAGCTCAATTCCTCTTCATACATTAATATTAGTAGTATAGTGCTAAGTGGAGTAGTATAGAATAGTGTTCGGAGTCTTCGGAAGAGTTTTCGGTATGGCTCTAGCAGCTCTTGTAATCTCTTCTGTAATACTTTCCGAATTAATGCAATACTCTTCTTCATATATATTCGGTGCTTTGCTTAGTCTGAGTACTAGTCTTACTTTACATCTGCATTATATTAATTGTGTTGGTAGCCTACCAGAGAGGTGTAATGATGCGGGTTTAATGTCTGATCAGTTGCTCTATGTCGGGTGCACGGGTATAGAGTAGTATTTAGGAATGTAAGCATGGTGCTTAGATTATTGAATATCATTAACTGGGCATATATGCTGCGGGATAGTAGAGGTGGGCCGCTGATGGTGATAGCTTAGTATGGGTATTCCTCCACATTAGTATATATTCCTAAGACAAATTCTTGGGGAGGGTACTCCTCTGTATTTAGCCCGGTTGGACGACCATGACAGGCTGTCGTAAGAAACTCAGCAACCCGGGGTGGTCTCTCGAAGTACCAGGAGGGCACTATTAGAGGGTATTGGCCACATGATTGTATATTAGCATATGTAAACTAGGATTTGAGTGTATAGTACAAGAATAGGAATAGAGTGCTTTCTGTTTCTTCCACTTAGTTAAACTTATTTTATTATGAGGATTTGAATAACTTAGTTTCGTGTCACTCTGCCCATATATTAATCTTAACCCCTACTTAGACTTTGATAAATACAAGTAATATATGTATAAAGAGTATTAGCATAGTCTACTCATATTATCTTCCCTTGGGATTAAAAATGCGATACCTTGTAATACTTCCGGGTGAAATGCTATAATGGTATATCCGTGCGCTTGCAGATAACATCTTACCATAAATATAGTAGGACCATTTCTGCGCCATTTTTGGGAATGAATATTTCTAGTAATGTCTTTAAGAAATACCAACAAGTATTTCTAGCGCCGTTGCCGGGGAAGATTAATAATGAGAACTATAAGCTAATAACTTTATATATATAGCTACCTCTGTATGAGTTGTTTCCTCTACAGGTTAACCTTTATTGTTTTCATTTGTGTCGTGAAAACAGGTTAGTGTATGACTGGTTTCAACCTACCGAAAAACATCAACGAAAATCTAGAATCTTTCTTCCGGAGCGTCAAACCTCATGTTGTTCCTCCTCAGAAGAAATTCTCCACACAGAAACCAGCCATCCAATCACCACCAAGTTTCAGGAACATGGCCGAGAAGACACTGCGTGAGTTAGCTGCCCCCTCTACTTACAACGTGCCCGTTGGGCCGACTGTCGACACTGGTGACACCGATTTCGACATGAAGAGCAGCCTGATAACTATGGCGCAGGCAAGCCCATTCTGTGGCAAGCCGAATGAGGACGCAAGTGCTCATCTGCAACAATTTCTGGAGATCTGCAGCACCTACTCTATTAAGGGTGTCAGTCCGGACGCCGTCAGGCTCCGTTTGTTCCCTTTCTCACTTTTGGGAAAGGCAAAGCAGTGGTTCTATGTGAACCGGGCGATAGTCAACACATGGGACAAGTGCTCCACTATGTTTCTGTCAAAGATCTTCCCGATGGGCAAGACCAACGCCCTTCGTGGAAGGATCTCAATCTTTCAGTAGACAAGGGATGAATCAATTCCCGAAGCATGGGAACGTCTGTAGGAATACGTGGCCGCCTGTCCTCATCATGGGATGGATGACTTGACTCATCCTATAGAGTTTCTATAATGGACTCACTTCCTCGTCTAAGGATCACTTGGACGTTGCTGCCGGAGGAGCCTTCTTCTCAAAGTCGGTCTGTGCGGCCGTCGATCATATTGAGAAGATGGTGTCAAACATGGGCTGGAGCGAAGAATGACTCCAGACCCAACAGCATGGCATGCATACCGTCAAGGAGACGGAAATGCTGGCCGCAAAGCTGGATCTCCTGATGAAGAGGATCGACGATCAGGAGAAGGCCAAACCGCAAGTCGCTGCCAAAGCGCTGGACTCGCACCTCACCTGTGAGGTCTGTGGGAACACAGGTCACTCGGGGAATGACTGCCCCGAGACCCGTGAAGAAGCCATGTTCAAGGGGGACAATGGCTACGGGCCGCAAGGAGGCTAGGGGTGGAACCGGCCCCGGCAATACTATCAAGGAGTCAGCAGCAGCAACAACAACAATGACAGTAACTTGAATCAGCCCTCCTTAAAGGACTTAGTTTTTGCGCAAGCTAAAACTACGGATGCTATAAACAGAAAACTTGCCTTGAATGATAAAGTCCTAGAGAACATAAATGTTAAGCTAGAAGGCTTCGTTTCTGCTTTCCAAAACCAGCTGAGTTTTAACAAAATGATAGAGACTCAGCTGGCACAGCTAACGGCTCTAGTTCCTGTTAAGGAAGCGGGACAGATTCCGGGGCAACCTGAACCGTCCCTAGAAAATGTTAAGGAGATCACCACGAGGGGAGGAAAATCCACTCGTGATCCGCCGAATCCTAACACTACAGGAGCAAGACAAGCTGCTAAGCAGGCACGACCGCCTAGCTCATCAGAACCTGAGGAAGAAGAGTAGGCACAACCCGAGAAAACTACGATGCAGGGATACTGTGACACTACGCTATTGTCGTTTCCTCAACGCCAGAAGAAGCCCTCCGTGGACGAGCAATTTGCTTGGTTCATGGATGTCATCCAAAAGATCCACATCAACATCCCGTTGATGGACGCTATGCGGGTGCCGACATACACCACGGAGGCCGTTGCCTACCACGGAGATGATCAAGCTGACGATGGAGTGTGGCAACGCTATACTCCACCGGCTTCCGGAGAAGAAGAATGATCCGGGGTGTCCCACAATCTCATGCTTGATTGGGACACAACACTTTGATCAGGCCATATGTGATCTCGGGGCCAGCGTTAGCGTCATGCCGAAGGACGTCTTCGACAGACTGAACTACACGGTGTTGATTCCAACACCCATGAGGCTCCAGCTGGCAGACTCGTCTGTCCACTATCTAGCAGGCATCGCCGAGGATGTGCCAATGAAGATTCATGATTTCTTCGTCCTGGTGGATTTCGTGGTACTCGAGATGGACTCAGACAAGGAAACACCCTTGATCCTGGACCATCCATTTTTGACTACTGCGGAAGCCAGCATTGATGTGGGGGCTGGGAACATCTGGTTCCACATTAATGGAAAGGAGGAAAAGTTTGACTTCAGACCAAGAGCAGAGCAATGCTCTATGGTCAAGATCAAATACAGCCCGAATGCATGGAACATCAAGGAAGTTGAAGTGCAGCCGCCGAAGATGGATAGCCTCATGAAGAAATCCCTGTAGATTGAACCAACCAAGAGGAGGCCCCATCCAAAGAACACACCGGTAAAGACTAGTGCGCAAGCCAAGAAGCTTACAACTCTGGCTCCCAACAAGCCGCTGCCCACACCCAAGGCTAAGAAGGTGTGGCGGGTAAAGTAGACGACGACCGCTCCATTACCTTCGGAGATGGATAGAAAGTCTTCAAGCAGAACTGACGGAGGAATGGTCCCGCTCGTCGGACCTTAATTGACGATGCCCTCGCCAATAGGTAAAATTGGTATGTATCTCATATTTGCTTTCACCAACTTAGTTTTTGCATAAAAAGCATATTTGAATTTTCAAACACTTTGCATTAGGAATTTTAAATTTTGAGACAAATATGCACAATGAATTTCTGAGCAAAATAAAAATTATTTTGACCATTTGTCAGCATGGCTCCCACACATGTAGCCGTTGGAATCCAACGGCCGAATGTGGGGCTAGCTGGGCCCACCAGGGGTTCAGCCGAACCAGCAAAGGAACGGTTCACTCTCCTTTCGCATACCAACGGCTAGTGGGTCCCACCTCACAGTTATAGCCGTTGGAGATGCACTATAAGAAGAGGATGTCCAGTTGAAGGAGTTCATCCCAAATTCAACTCATTTACACTCCTTCTCAATTTCTATTTTGCTCTCAAATTCATTCCAAGCAAGTGCAAGCTTGCCTCATAGTTAAAATTCTCCATTCTCGGATTAGCAAGATGCTTTTGGTGCAAAGTTAACCGGCGGGTATTTTGTCTTGTGGTAACCCCCGCTCGAGTTCACTTTGTATTCTTGCCTTTGTGCAGCCATGAGGAGATGGCTCTCCCGCTTGGTCAAGGGATCCGGCTCCCAATCCGACTAGTCGAGCGATCGGTCATCTACCGACGTGTCAATGGAGGACATGGACGCTGTACCACAGCTCCTGACCGACAATGACCTCGACATCATTGACAGACGAGAGAAACAAGCCTACCGGACGCTGAAGGACCGATCGTTCGCTCACAACCGAGCGTACGATCAGAGCTACTCCAGAAAAGAGGTATGGATGTTGATTTTGGTGTAATTTGGAAAACCATCGGTTGGCACGCCTTTGCAACAGTAGACGAGCCTGGCTCTCATCTACTACCATACAGTTTCTGTGCACACTTAGAGAAGTAGAGGGTGGTGTTACTTTTTGACTTTTCGGTAAAGAGTTTAATCTTTTATGGAGTGGTTTAAGTACACTTCTCAGTTTCCCCGAATCTTGTAGAGTCAATTTTCGGAAGGCAACTTCTGGTTTTGAGAAAAACAAATTTTGGGAAGATATTTCTGGTGCACCGATTTGTAAGAAACCTAGAACCAATGACATCCATAACCCAACTCATAGGCTTATGCACAAACGGATTGCCATGACTCTGTTTCCTAGAGGAGATCTTATACCTGTTCGTGATAATGAATTGATTACTCTGTATGCCATAGTTCATAAGATTAAAATTTCTCCTGTGCAACCCATGATTAGGCAAAGGTTAGAAAGTATAAAGGTCTCTGCTCCAGTTGAATGCACTTCTTTGATCACTCATATAGCAAGAGGGCTTGGGGTTATTACAAATGATCAAATTGCTTATATCTCAACCTCTTGTGTTTATATTAAAGAATTATACTTAGTGCAAGGTCATACTTTGAATCATGGAGTAGATGGGTCCTTAGTATTTTTCTTTCCCGGTTGTACAAATGGAATCCCGTTACCTAACGTGGGGTATCATTTGTATTATTGTTATGCGCTAACCATCCGCCTGCAGACGGTAGAGGAATCTCGTGCAGGTGCGACGCGCAGGAGTAATCGCAAGGCGGCATCAGAGGAACAAGGAGATTCAACGTACTCACCACCCGCTCATACTTATGAGGGTGGCTGGGATTCACCTGGAGATGCCTCTGGTTGGGCCCAAGCCCCACAACACAGCACTGGAGGATCTGCTTGGTAGATTGCAGGCAGTTCCTAGTGGCAGACGCCTCATGAGGTGCGCTGGAGGCACACCAATTCAACAGGCTCAAGTGGCATGCCTCCAACCTCCAGCTGGTGGCGCTGGAGTTCCTCTCCTTGGGACTTGGGTGAGCTCGCCAGGAGGATGGACTCACTTGAGATGCAAGTCGGTGAGATACAACAGACCCTTGAAGGACACGTGATCCAGGCGCAAGAGTGGCAGCAAAGTGTTGATGCACAGTTCTTCAACCTCAACAACATGATGCAACAACAACAAGCTGATCTGCAAGCCTACTTCTGCCATCAAGGATTTAATCCTTATCCTAGACCATGAGCAAGAAGCAAGCTTGGGGGGAGAGGTCTCTCCCCCACAAAGGTGACTTGTATCAGCATATCCATTGCATATTTCTTTTCTTGCATTGCATTTATAAATTTAGAAACAACATAAAAATTTGCAAAATAGAAAATACCAAAAATATATAGGATAGATTTTGCCATGCTAGCTAAGACAACCTAATCTCCATGTTGAAATGATGAAAAGTTGCTCTGCTTTATATCTCTAATGTATGTGTTCATAGTTAAGTACTCTCTCAAGTTTTAAGTGAAATTAGCCAACCATTATCCGGGAACCTGAGAGATGTGAGTCACACATTGCATGACCTAAGCTTAAGCTATTGTGAGATATGATATAGTAAAATAGAGGTGCTATAATCTTGATCCAAACTCGGTTTGAATTCTGGATGATTTGTTTTTTTTTCAAAATGCTAAACATGAAAGTTCACCATTTGATATATAATTCCTACCACAGCAAAATATAGTCCTTACTATTGACACGTTTTAGAATATTTGGTTGCTTGTATTTCCATTGAACTTTGTCAGAATTTGTGACTTGTGTAGATGCCTTTCATACTCTATGATCAAGATCATATACCCACGAATGCACAATTATGCTAAGCTTTTACACTGAAAGCTAGCATCCATGTCATCCACCATATCCATGTCATCATTAGCCACAAATAAGTTCTTCATTCATGCTTCTTTTCCAAAGAAAAATCCTTTACAAAACAAAAAAAAGATGGGTAAGGTATGTCTATGGAAAAAAAAGAAAAAAAAGAGAGAATAAAACTCTTGCTCTTCAAAAATTGGAGCATGATGAAAAAAAGTAATATATAGCCATACCCTCTCCATAAAAATTAAAGGATATTCTCGAGGACAAACATAAGCACAAAGGAGAAGCATTTTCTTTATCCATATTTTATTTTCCACCATACATTCCACACACTATGCACGATCTTGATCTAGGCACGACTTACTATCTACTTTAGTCTAGATTTTTGACTTAGTAATATTTGTGGATACAAGTATGCCTTATCTGATCCTTACCAAGCTCCACATATTTAACCTTAGTATAGGAATCAAAAAGGCAATATTTATGGTGAGGAACAAATATCTATACACTCTGAGTGATCGAGAGAATCATTTGAGGAACTTAGTTTTTATTTGCAAAATCTTTGAAAATCATCCGGAGTGAAAACTAAGCAAGGAAATAGAAAATGGTGCTCTACGATCTGTTCTGTCTCTCAATTGCCTAAGGTGGTGAGAAGCGTGTGTTCCACAAATTTTAGGCGTAAGGGTAAGCCTCCATGCACATTTACTTAACATGAGAGAGAGTACACAAACTATGCACTTGTACATTTTAGATATACACCATGGTAGCAACTCCTGATCAACAACTAAGTTTTGTTTTCCTTTCCTCCTTTACTTGGGACGAGCAAAGTATCAAGCTTGGGGGGGTTTTGTTGACGGTCGTTACAGACAAATTCCGACCGCCAATGTAAATAAAATTTTGGAGAATTAGCTATGCTTACAATGCATTTTTACTTTCAAATAATATATATTTCCACTTATACTTGGAGAATAACATGTTGCAGGAATTTATCAAATAAAATAATGAGGAAGTGGAGAAAACCTCACTCCTAAGGAAGCAAATGGATAAGGAGGGCCCACATGTCAGGTGTAACCGCTGGAAACCGTCTTTACTGGCAAAACGGCCATGAGGACCCACCTGTCAGCCACCCTGCCGAAGCTGGAGGCCTGTTGGGCCAGCCTAGGTTCGGCCGAACCAGGGGTTCTGCCGAACCCTGGCGGCGCCCAATCAGCCTGGCCCTCCACGTGTACGATCTGGATGCACTCTCAATGGTAGTTGCAAGGGTAAAATGGACAATTCGCATCGCTACAACAGTCATACCGACCTTATAAAAGGAGGAGTTCATTTCACTTCACAACACACTCAAGCAAGCTCAATTCCTCTTCATACATTAGTATAAGTAGTATAGAATAGTGTTCGGAGTCTTCGGAAGAGTTTTCGGTATGGCTCTTGTAGCTCTTGTAATACTTTCCGAATTAATGCAATACTCTTCTTTATATATCTTCCGTGCTTTGCTTAGCCTGAGTACTGGTCTTACTTCATATCTGCATTATATTAATTGTGTGGGTAGCCTACCAGAGAGGTGTCATGGTGCGGGTTTAATGTATGATTTTACCGGTTGCTCTATGTTGGGTGCACGCGAATAGAGTAGTATTTAGTAATGTAAGCATGGTGCTTAGATTATTAAATATCATTAATTGGGCGTATATGCTGCGGGACAGTAGAGGTGGGCCGTTGATGGTGACAGCTCAATACGGGTATTCCTCTACGTTAGTATATATTCCTAAGACAAATTCCTGGGGAGGGTACTCCTCCGTATTTAGCCCCGGTTGGATGGCCATGACAGGTTGTCGTAAGAAACTAGGCTATCCGAGGTGGTCTCTCGGAGTACCAGGAGGACACTGTTAGGGGATATTGGTCACATGATTGTATATTAGCACATGTAAACTAGGATTTGAGTGTATATTAGAAGAATAGGTATAGAGTGCTTTCTGTGTCTTCCACTTAGTTAAACTTATTTTATTATAAGGATTTGAATAGTTTAGCTTCGTGTCACTTGTTGGTATTTCTTAGCGACACTACTGGTAAAATAATTCCCAGCAATAGCACTAGAAATAATCCTAGTATATTATGGTCACAGATATGATCCGCAAGCGCATGGATATACCATTGTAGCATATTTCACCCGGGAGTATTCCAAGGTATCGTATTTATTTTAGGGATAAGTCCATTTTACACCCCAAACTTTTATGTTTGTCTAAAATACACCCCCAAACTATAAAACCAGGTATTTGACACCCTCCAACTATCAAAACCGGACATTTTACCCCCTAAAGCTGTTTTAGACTGGTTTTGGACGCCACGTCAGCATAGGTCTCACCAGTCAAACAATCCTCCTTTTTTCCCCTAAGCTCGCTGAGAAGCCGGCGAGCTTCCTCCCTCCGTCAGCTTCGTCCCCGGCATTCTCCCTCCCTCCATCCCTCCACTGCTCCACCCACCCACCGCCCCCACCCCCTTGATGATCCATCAACATCCATGCCGAGGGGGGAGATGCTGCAGCGAGCGGCGAGCGACGATGCGAGATCTCATCTGATGGGGCGGCGCCTGGAGTAGCGAGAGGTCGAGGAGATCATTGCCGCCTCCCTCACGAATCACAAGCCTGTTCTCCCCGCGCGGGAGACGCGGACCTCGCCGGAGCCACACGCACGAGGAGTCATCCCAGCATAGCGTCGTTGCCGCCTGGTTGAGGATGAGGAGTCGCTCGGGGAGGAGGAGCTCGAGCTCGCCGGCGACAACCAGCGCGCATCCGTCTTCGTTTCCGCCGCAACGGCGCCACGGCCCCTGTCCCTTCATCCCCGTGCTCGTCCCCACCCCTTCATCTCCCCATCTTATCCAATCTTGGCCGAGGGGGTTGGCTCTGCTGTGCTCTTCAGCGGCGAGTGAGTAGAGGGAGGGAAGAGAGGGAAACGCAACGCCAGATAATGGACGCGGAAGTCGAGGACGGTGCGACCAGCGGCAATGGATGGATGCGAAGAACAAGATCAACACAACCGGTGTCCGCGAGCTAGCTCCGTAATCACCGGTTGCCTCGCTCCATCTTCACAACCGAAGACTTTGAATGGCATGTCAAAAAAAAAAAAAGAAGATTGGACCCAAAAACAATTAATCTGAATGCCATGTCATTTGCCACGCAGGCTAAAACCGTCTAATCTGAAACGAGGGGGTCATTTAAACGGTTTTGATAATTGGAGGGTGTCAAATACCTAGTTTTATAGTTTAGGGGTGTATTTTAGACAAAGGTAAAAGTTTGGTGGTTTAAAATGGACTTATCCCTTTATTTTATCCCAAGGGAAGATATGATAAGAGAGTACTATGCTAATAATTCATATATTACTTATATATACCAAAGTCTATGCAGGGGTTAGTTCAGTTCAAGGGGTAAGGTGACACACAGCTAAGGATTTAGCTAACTCCTACATCTCCTAATTATGGTTAAGTGGTAGTAGTTTAGATATGTTCTATTCCTGTACTTCAAGTATACAACATCCTAGTCTATTCTAACTAGTATACTCTATGTAGTATAACCCCTTTAACAATGCAGCATAGCTAAGCCGAAACTCAGCTATGCCCTCCCGATGCATCTCAAAGTTACCCCGGGTTGCCAAGTTTCTTACGACAACCTGTCATAACCCTCCAACCGAAGTAGGATACAGAGGTGTATCCAACCCCAGGAAATTGTATGTAGAAATATAAACTGCGGGGAAGACGCCCGTACTGTGCTGTCACCATCAGCGGCCTGCTACTCTCCCGGCGAATATACCCCTAAATAATGATAACCGATAACCTAAACCCCATGCTTAAGTTACTACTTATTACTCTACAGCCTTGCAATCGGTGCAGAGCATCTGAGTTCCCGGACCATAGCTCTCGGCCTAGCCAGAGCAGACTTATGACCCAGTAATCAGACATTATACCAGCATCAATGCAAATCCCAGAAGGTTTAACTACTAAGATTTATACTAGTTATAAATAAACTAAGAATGGTACTCATATTCTATGACTGGAATAAAGCATCGAACTTGTATAAAGAAGAATATTATATTGATAAATGGATGTCTTACAAAGAAGAAAGAAAAAGCTATAGAACCTTTACCGAACTCCCCGAAGCCTCCGCGGACTTGGAACTATTCTAACTCTACTCCACTAACACTACTACTAACTTTGTAGAGAGCTTTGATCCTTGCTTGAGTGTGTGTGGGAATGAATGATAGGAGGGGTATTTATTGCAATGAGGTGCCTTGGGAGTGTGGAGATGCTCCAAGCATCCTAGGAGCATCTTTGCTTTCCTCTTGACATGTGGCATGATGAAGCATCCAAAGAGCATCTTTCACCCTCCTTGTGCCATGTGTCCATGCTTATGACGGTTTCCACCAGTAGAAACGGCCACAACCGTCATTAGGAAACAGGTACTACCGACCTCGGCTAGGGCCTGGGCCGATTGGGCTTGGCCATGGTTCGTCCGAACCAGGGGGTTCCCCTGGTGCTCATTCTTCTCTGGTAGACTGACAGGTGGGTCCCTATGACGGTGACATCCATTTTGGGCCAAATTCAGATATATAAATTGGACCTTTGGGCCTCCTAATGGATTTGCAGGTCACTGGCAGACTTTCGACTGATTGATCGGTATGATTCCACCGTCTTTCACTTCACTTTGTTAGCTTCTCCTGCATACATGTTAGTAGCATAGTATATAGTGGAAGTAGATATTTTATTTGGAATTTATGCATTGCAAGCACAACTAGTGTTCATATATTGGGTAGTATTGAAGGTCGAAACTGGTCGATAACAACCGTCAACATCACTCTGGCCATATATTAAACTAAACCCCTGCTTAGACTTCTTAAGGCCAAGTCAGTCCGTAGTCTACTCATATTATGGCAATGGCGCGGAGTCTTCTTAAAGCCAAGTCATTCGGGGGAGGCAGTCACGTTGGCTATGTTCTTGCTCAATCGCGCGCCGACAAAATGCCAGGACAACAAGACTCCGCATGATGCTTGGTATGGGCAGAAGCCGACCGTCGGGCCGCTGCGCATGTTCAGGTGTCTCGTGTATGTCAAGGATGTTCGGCCGCACGTGACCAAGCTCTAAGACCATGGCAAGCCCAAGGTCTTCCTCGGATACATTGAGGGATCCAAAGCCTACAAGGTGTTCGTCCCGAAGTCAGGGCGCGTTCACGTGTCGCGCAACGTGGTGTTTGACGAGGGCGCCTGCTGGGACTGGAACACCACTGATGGTATAAACTCTCCTCCACCGTTTGATTTCTCTATCGAGTACATTGTCACTCAGGAGCCGGCTCGTGTGGAGTCGCCCGCGCCCACGCAGGTGAACCCGGGACAAGGCGCGGCTGCGCACGACGAGCCACTCCGGCCTCACCTCATAGTGCGGGGTCCCTGAACTTCGTCAGCCCACCATAGGACGGTGACGACAACCTCAACACTGATGCCGACAACTGTCCGCCCCGATACCGCTCCATCGACGGGATCTATAGGGAGGCGATCATGCCGGGCCTGGCCGCAAGGGACCTGGCGGACGACGAGCTGTACCTACTGGTGGCGGAGGAACCTGCTACCTTCGGTGAGGCCGAGCGTCACCAAGAGTGGCGGCGTGCCATGCTGGAGGAGATCTCCTCCATCGAGGACAACAAGACCTGGCGCCTCGTTGATTTGCCACCTAGTCATCGCGCCATCGGACTCAAATGGGTCTACAAGATCACGAAGGACGCGCACGGCATGATCACCAAGCATAAGGCTCGTCTTGTGGCCAAGGGATACGTGCAACAGCTGGGAGTCGACTTCGATGAAGTATCCAGTAGTTGGTGAGAATGCTGCTCGCTCGGGCAGCGCAGGCAAGCTGACCTATCCACCACATGGACGTCAAGTTGGCATTCCTCCATGCGGAGCTCACCGAGGCGGTCTACGTCAGGCAACCTCCCAGGTTTGTTGTGGATGGACGCGAGCATCAAGTGCTTCGCCTGGACAAGGCATTGTACGGTCTTCGGCAAGCGCCGCACGCGTGGAATGCGAAGCTGGATGCGAGCCTGATGTCACTGGGTTTCATGCGAAACGACTGCGAGCATGCGGTCTATGAGCGGGGCAGTGGTGACAACCGTCTGCTCGTTAGCGTGTATGTCGACGACTTGATCATCACTGGCAACGTGGCGACGGAGATCGACCTCTTCAAAGCAGAAATGACGTCCCTGTTCAAGATGAGCAATTTTGGTCCCCTATCATTCTACTTTGGGATGGACGTCGAACAAGTGGCGGACATCATTCGTCTGTCGCAGAAAACGTATGCGCAACGCATACTGGAGCGAGCTGGGATGCAGGGATGTAATCCCTGTTGGACGCTGATGGAGCCTCACCTCAAGTTATACAAGACAAGCATGGCGCAACTGGTGGATGCTACACAGTACCGCAGCATCGTCGGCTGTCTACGGTATCTGGTTCACATGCGGCCGGATCTCGCGTTCTCGGTTGGGTATGTGAGTCGCTTCATGGAAGCCCCTACCACCAAGCACGACGTGGCAGTGAAACGCATCTTGCGTTATGTCACCGGCACGGTTGATCTCGGCTGCTACTACAAGAGGATGGAGACGTCGTCTAAGCTCACTAGGTATTGTGATGCAGACATGGCGGGCGACGTCGACACCCGCAAAAGCACGAGCGGGGTTGTCTTCTTCCTGGGCGCCAACCCTGTTAGTTGGCAGTCCATCAAGCAAAAGGTTACCGCGCTCTCATCCTGTGAGGCGGAGTACATAGTGGCGACGATGGCGCGGCGTGTTAGGGGATTTGGTTGGCATAGCTGCTGAGAGAAATCGAACAAGAGGAGCCACAAGGCTTCAAGCTCCTCGTCGACAATAAGTCAGCGATCGCCCTCAGCAAAAATCCAGTGTTCCATGACCGGAGTAAGCACATTGCCACACTCGTTGGCACCGATGGGAAGATTGCTGACATTCTGACCAAGGCATTCGGGTGGGTTCGTTTTTAAGAAATGCGAGCTCGTATCAGCATCATCGAGGACACTCCAAGGCGCCAGGCTTAGGGAGAATATGTACGTCCAATGCCAGCGCCATATGCCATCCCATGTGCCTTACACAAAGCTCGCATGTGCCATATGCCAACACACTGACCCGTACGTGCAACCGAGAGGGTCGGCTCTGATACCATTTGTAACAGCCCTCCTTCCAGAACTGCGTAGCTCAGCCAAACCGACGGACGGGCCCACATACACATACCACTCCACTTCGTCCTCGCTTCGTGTTTAACGGTTAACTCGGGAATGATATGGTTGGATGGAAGATGCCTTATAGGATGAATCCACTCTTGCTAAACTAGCAAGGTGGTACTAAACATGCGCACACAATTCTCATGGCCCACACAGGCTTAATTCTAACTGGGCCGGGATGTCACAACAACCGACACTGATGATACAGATCGAAATTCAAAATTTGGGCTGCGTAAAAACTAAAAAAACAATTTTTATACTCCAATCATTCATAGCTATGTATATAAAAAGGCACAACCACTCTTTCCTACTTCCTCAACTCAAATATAATTCTTGTCATGGTGTAGATCCAAACCCAAATCCTCTCCCTCTCATGCACCTATCCTTACCAACTCATCTACTCTTGTTAGCAAATAGATATTTTTTGTTTTGAGCCATCCTAACCGAGATTTAAATCATGGATTTGAGTATATAAAATAATTCAAATGAAATTATTATCAGCTGCAAAATCCTAGATCGCGTCGAGAGCTACAATTTCCATATAAACTTTGCCGCAGTCCGAGTTCGTATGAAAAGGTTAAGTTCATATATCCGAAATAAACACTAATATGGTTAAGGACATCAATGCCGGATCATAAGAATATTCGACATTAATGTGAGTGGCATTAGTGTTGGGCATTCTAAATACCCGGCACTAATGTCTTTTCCCACCAAAAGTGTAGTCATCCCGCTCCAACTGTCAAGACCGGTCACTGATGCGTTACTCAGTAGTGTCGGTTAGTGGTAATAACCGATACTGATATGTTGCCAAACAATCAATGCTATATGGTTGTAAGACCTGGCCCTGATGTCTCTCATCAGTTACTCATTAGTGTCGGTTAGTGGTATAACTGATACTGATATATTGCTAAACAATCAATGCTGGATGGTTGTAATACCTGGCCCTGATATCTCCTCATCAGTGTTGGGTAAAGCATATGCATAGCGCAAGCTTATTTTTTTGGGACGGGAAATCACCATCAGTTCTGGTTTAATTTTCTTGAACCCCACTAACGATGGAAACGGCACTCATCGATGTGTTGTTCTGTGGAAGTGACTTGTTATAAAATCGACCCCAACACCAATATCAGTAGCCAAAAACGGAATAGTGCTATAGAAGATCCAAATAGCAGACGATAAATAGCGTGATAGTTCGCTATGCAGTAGTTCCATATTTTTTTATAATGTATCAGGTGTTACCGGATGTATGTTGATACCCACAGTAAGTTACTTTGTGTTTAGAGAAATGAACGGTAACACCAGATAGCACACGGGAGCCTTCCCATCTCTGGTATAGTGATCAATATCAGTACTATTATTTATTCTGATAGATAAATGTCCCCTTTATTAATTTTCTGGAAACTAACTCTTGCATGCATAACTAAAGAAACCAAAGTCTCATAACTAGATGTTGTATGCATCCGTTCGCATGCACGAATTATTAAGAGATAATAAAAAAAAAGATACTTGATCGATCATACACAGAGTTATTGAAAGTTAACAATATTTTCGTGACTCCATGCATGCAGACGATGATTATTGTTATATTCCCATTTTCCTTGTCACTCCGTGCTGGATCATAAGAATACCTGACACTGATGTGAGTGCCATTCTAAAAACCCGACACGGATGCCTTTTCCCGCCAAAAGAGTAGTCATCCCGCTCCAACTAGCAAGACCCGACACTGATGCGTTATCATTAGTATCGGTTAGTGGTAACTAGGAAGGAAGCCCGCGCAGATGCACGGGCTATTTATTTATTGTGTATAAAAATAATACTAAAAGAAGTCATATCTCACCATATTCAAGAACCATAGTTTATCTTACAATCGTAAATGACACACTAAATGATAATGTCTATCATATTCGTAGAACCGTCACTTTATCCGTTATATTTAAACTCGCCTATCACCTTTCTCCACAAACATATGAGTTAATATGGGTTTTGATTTCTTTTATTTTATTATACATCTAGTTCATGGGTAATATACCAAGCAATAATCTATATTGCCAAAATTATTTGTGCTAATTTTGTTAACACTATTTCATAATAATGTAAAAAGGATATAGTGTGGTTCCACGTGATAACTTTTTATGGTACATATATATATTTTTCGGGTGAATAGTAGTCTCTCTCGTATGTACTTACTTTTTCATGTTTATTTGAGCTAATATTTTTATCTCATAAGGGTATGTATGTGAATTTATAGGGTAGGCATCCATATATTTATATGGGTGCCTACTATTACCTTTTATATCGCTAGTAAAATATTTACTTTCAAAAAAATTGGAAGGATGGCGTACGTGAAGTGGTGCCATGGTGACATGGCTCCTTGGAAAACATTGCCATGAATGGTCACTACATATATGCACGATTTGAGAAAAACCTTAGTACTACAAAGAAAAAAATAGAAAAACTACGTGGGAGAATTGAATATGCACTCTTTTTTTTTTACATCTGTCGTGTATGTACATATATATAGGAAGGGATTCATTGGTTTCTAGGAGAAGAGGATTACTTGAGTAGATCTAATATATGGCTGAAAATAATGGATTTCCCGATTTAAGTGTAAATCGATGGCTAGATGTTTTGCTTTTTTACTTATAATTTTGAGATATTAAAGATATATGAGAGCATCACGTGACATCTTATAAGTGCTTGGAGTATAAAAACACTTTTATTTATACTCACAATCTGCTAAGTAGTCAATTATAGTTTGTTGTGGCTTGGCGGCACCCTCTACTTACCTAATGGTTGCTCATCACTTAGTATCGTATTTTATCTTTGTTGCTTGATGATACACATGCTCGTTGTACGTCAGCTAATTAATAGGTGTAGTGTGCATAGATGCGCAGTATGACTTGGTAATTGGTGGATAGTAGTTTGTATATAGAAATTATATACACAGGGAGTAGTGGGGATATACAATTGATATATTAGGCTACTTCTGATTGATAATGTATATTATATACTAAGTATTAAGAATTTTAGTATATAAGTAATGAATTTAAGGATAAGTTCTAAAGTGTTTTCAAATCGACTACTCCTTTATTTATCATGAGCGTATTTCCCGAACTGTTAAATGGTTGGTGTGTATTTTTACAAATATTTATATATAGATGTTTTAAAAAATCAATGAAATCCATTTTTAAGTTTGTATAATTTAATACTTAATTAATCTCGTGCTAATGATCTATATCGTTTTGCGTGCCCTTGATAAGCTTATCCAATGAGCTAGATTGAATGAAAGCCTAAGTAGCGAACGAAGCCTAAGTAGGAGATAAAGAACATCGACGTCAATGTCAAAAGAATATATTTTATCTTTATTTTCTAATAATATATAAGTAGAGAAGCACATAATACATGAAAAGTATGTTTGTGAAAAATTTAGTAATGTCATTTTGGCATATCTAATTTAACTACTCACAACCAGGGTTTTTTCTAGTATATTTTTCAGTAGGGAGTGAGTAAGTTTGAGAATGCTACGCACAAACAGGATTTTTTTTTTATTTTTGAAACGCAAGTCTAATTTAACCACTTATTGGTATTCCGATCGTCTTAAATTAACATGCGAGTTTTTTTAAAAGAGATTTCTTATACAAATTCTCATGTATTTGCAAAAGCGCACAAACTTAAAAGCTTACTCAAATACGTATATTTATTTGCAGAAGCGAACGGAGTTAAAAAATCGACTCATACACGAATGACGTACCAAAGTACCGACAAAGATATCTTTAATTTTTATAATAGCAGAGATATAATTTATATTTCTCATGGCTGTTTTCATGACATGCGCCTAGTTAGAAAATCAAAATAACATGTTTTTTTTACAAATTAAAGCATAGTTTATATAGGCTTAAATTATTAGCTTGGTTTTTATCTAAGCGAGAACGAAAGAAAAAGAAAAATAGAAAGGCGTGGGGCCCAGCATGTGTACGTACGTACGTACTTTTGTTTTAGATTTAGAAATTCCAACATACTTAGATACGCACGTACCAATGATTAGAAATACATGTGGGCTTTTTTTAAGATTGATCTAATGGTTGAAAGTACTGGGACCATCAGATTAACTGAAAATCAACGGCTAGATGTTTTTCTTTTTCTTATAATTTCTATAATTTATCGCAGTGCCAAGTGGCGGCGTAGGAGCATTTGTAGGAACGCGATGTGGTGGTTTGAGAGCGTTCGTAGGAAGTTTAATGGACTTTTAGTATATAATAGATAAGCTTTGTGATTTTATTTAAGAATATTTATGGTATAGGAATATAATTTGAGATTTTCTAATTATTTTAGTAATGTTTGGGATTTTATTTTAGTAATCTTTAATTTTTTAGTAAATTTTGTGATTTTATTTAAAAATATTTGTGATTTAGGATAATATTTTAGTATTTTCTAATCCGTTTAGTAATTTTTGGGATTTTATCTAATAATATCTGTGAGTTGGAAAATATTTATATGATGCTTTGAATATATGTTGCAAAATATGGTGTTTTGTATATATGATGCTTTATGAATATTTGTGCTTGTGTTGATCGGCTGAGTATATATGAATTTTTTGTGTGTGTATGTGTGTGTGTGTGACACAAATGCATGTAGCTTATCCCTTTGGCTAGCTGTTTTGTATCAGTGGCGTGATAGTTCGCTATGCAGTAGTTCCATATATTTTTATACTGTATCAATATCACTATTATTTATTCTGATAGATAAATGTCCCTTTTTATTTGCTGGAAACTAATTGTTACATCCATAACTGAGAAACCAAAGTCTCTTAAATAGATGTACTATGCACACGTACTTGCGTGCATGCACGAATTATTAAGAGATAAGAAAAAAGGGATACTTGATCGATCATACACAGAGTTCTTGAAAGTTAACAACATTATCGTGACTCCATGCATGCAGACGATGATTATTATTATATTTCCATTTTCGTTGTCACTCCTCCGGGAGAGGGCGAAACTTGTGCTGCAGAACCGCGATGAATTCACTGGAGGTGCAGCCACCAACGCTGACGGTTGATGCACAGTTCTTGTCTGTTTGGTCTGTGCAGATTTTGCCGGCCTTCTCCAGTTTCTCTTCTTTGATGTAACCCCAGTAATTTGGGAAGTGATCTTTCTCACGTACCTCGGTGTAAGCCTGCGGCAAAAAGGAAAAAAATGCTTTCAATTCTCTTTTAAGATTTAGATTATTGGTCTATATAAAATAAAACCCCCTGTTTATTAAGCTCGGCTGACCTTATTTAGTTAGTTAATTACTCCCTCAGGTTAAAAGTAATTGTTATTTTGGACATATTAATATTTGATTAGAACAAGTTTTTACCAGTGTTTTATTGCAATATCAACAATTATTAATGTTGGCATGTTGCGACGATGAGTGGTCATACTTGCTGGTGGTGCAGTACTTACAGAGTTCTGCGTGGCGCTCCAAGGAAGGGACCATGCGACCATGAAGTCCCGGACCTGGCCGTCGACGTCGCGGCCGCGGAAGACGCGCGCCGCCTCGCAGCCGATCGACTGCGCCGTCGGGTGGGCGTGGAGGAACGCCAGCCACTGGCCGTTCTGGAACGACGCCGGCGGCTGCTCGTGGTAGACGTAGCCGTACCAGTCCATCGACCCGCCCTCCCCGTCGACGAGCTCCAGCGCGGCGCCGGTGGCGTTGTAGACGAGCACCATGGCGGAGGCGCCGTCGCCGTAGGAGGCCTTGAGCCCCACCGCGTGCTGCAGCGCGTCCAGGTTCTTGCCCTCGGCGTGGATGAGGCGCATCGCCTCCCGCGCCCGGTCCACCTGGCTGATGCTCTTCCCGGCGTACCGCGACATCGCCTCCAGCGTCTCGTCGGTGATGGGCACGCCGAATGTGCTCATGCTTGATACTTAGTTACTTTGTAAAGCTAGCTAGCTAGGATCGATGATCTGTTATGCTAGCTTAATATCCCAATGTATTTATAGTACTGGATTGCTAGCTAGTGCTCACCTCTTCTGTTTACTAATTGGACTCTCTGTGTGAACTCTTACGTACGTTAATGAATTAAGGAGAAATCATATGCATGTTAGGTATATAGCTCAGCTTACATGAATCACGTGATCATAGATAGGATCTCACAGACCTGCTCATACTACAATTAAAGATAACATAAATTAGTGAGCCTGTATTGTTTAAGCTATATTGCTTATCACGCCACAACTAATTTAACACGAACTCTCAACCTAGATTTTCCCGTTAATGTGGGAGTTCCTAGCTAGTATAGACACTAGCTAGACAGAGATCGTCCTCTTGGGGATAGAGTACTACTAGTACTACTATATAAGAGGGGGGAGTTGAGTTGGATCATGTACACATAATTAAGCTAGCAGATCAAGCTGGATTAGCTAGATCGTATAATTAGCTAATAGATCGATCGATCGAGAGATGGCGAACTGCTTCGGCGATGTGGTGGACAACTACAAGCTGGACGAGATGGAGAGGTACGTGGGGAAGGCCAAGAGGCAGGAGGACCGTGCCCGGGAGGCCATGAACCTGGTGAACGAGGACGGCAAGGACAAGAAGGCGGCCAGCTACGTGCAGGGCGTCAAGGACTGGTACGGCAACGGCGAGTCGACGCTGTGCCTCGTCTACAACGCCACCGGCGCCACCCTCCGCCACGTCGCCGACCACGACTGGTGGGGCTTCGTCGGCCGCACCCCGTACCCCACCGAGATCGGCAACGGCCAGTGGGCGGCGTTCCACCACGTCCACAAGTCCGGCGACTCGTCGGGCTCCGAGGCCGCCGTCGTGTACCGCGCCACCAACGCCGACGGCGTCGAGCGCGACCTGCTCGTCGCCTGGAGCACGCCGTGGAGCTCTTTCTACCGGAACAAGGTCGTATACATATATCAATTCTTCTTCGTCGTTAATAGCTAAAATTGTGTCGCCATTTTTTTCAGCCGATTCGCAGTCGATTTTTACTCGATCGGTCCAATAATCTTCATGATTCGTGCTAGTATTCTTCCTGTTGGTCTACATCATATGATGTAGAGGCCGGGTTTAATATCCATTATCTGGTTTCGGCTGTCGCGGTAGAAACCGAGAATATGAATAAATATATAAACGTATATATGTTTCTCTCTTTGTTAATGGCAGGCCTACTGCGCTGTTGGAGGTGTGGACAGCTTCCAAGGTGACTGGGAGAAATTGTACGACAAGGTGAATAACGCAGCTTACACATGCAATGCCGACTCGGACGGGTTCAAGATAGATGCCAGTACTGCTACCGGTGACAGCCCCGTCTTCACGGCGACCATCCAAATCCATTTCAGTCAATGAAAAGAAAAACAAGATCGACCACATACTTGCATGGCATTCGCTCCTGTTGCACGGGGCACGCCCGCTACATTCTATTGCTGTATCAGCCAGTCAATGGATGTAGTGTTCTTCTCTTTCGCGGAATAATGTAGCTGTTACTATCGATCGTGTGAACCGATCATGTACACCAGCTCTCGTTTGTAATGTTCCAATCTTACATATTATAATAAACGCGTTCAGCCATGTAGTTTGCAGCATTAAAGGAAAAATATCAGTATTTACATCCTTATCTTTACTACTTAAAGAACCTTTTAAAAGAAAGGTTTAAAGCAAGGTGATCCTTTATCTCCAATCTCTTCTTTCTATAAATCTAATGCTCACTAAACACCTAAAGCACAACATGCAAGCATAATATTTATTAGCACTCCTAAAACCTACATACAAGCATGCCACATTAACCCATTAAGCACACAAAGCTTAACATGCAAGCATATAGTAATTATGTCTACAATTTATTTTATTCTAAAACTAAACAGACATATGCTAAATCATCATTCTCAAATCATTTTCATAATATTTCAATCCAAATCATTTTATCATTTCTCCAATATCTAACATATATCCCGTAGAAAAGCATGGGGCATCATCTAGTTTTTAATATTATCGTAGACATGTTAGCTATCCTAATCAAGCGTTCAAAGGATGATGAACAAATTGCTGGAGTAGTTCCACATTTGATTGATGATGGTTTATCTATTCTGCAATATCCAGATGATACATTGTTTTTTATGGATCATGACTTTGAGAAAACTAAGAATATGAACCTAATACTTTGTGTTTTTGAAGAGCTCTCTTTTCAGAAAAATGAAATATTCTGCTTTGGACAAGCTTAAGATAGTGAAGAATAATATTCTATTTTGTTTGGGTATTGTCAGGGAAATATCTTTTCTGGTTAATTATCTTCGTTTTTCAATACATTTAAGAAGCTGACTAACAAGGATTGGAAATTGGTACGGGAAAGAATTGAGAAAAGCCTAAGTAGCTGGAAAGGTAAACATATGTATGTGGGTACAAGATTGGTTTAATTAACTTTGTATTAATAAGTCTAGTTATGTTTATGATTTTTTTTTGTTTGATATTCTTAGCTAGAGGAGTGCTTCAAAATATTCATTATTATAGATCAATTTTCTTTTGGCAACAGATAAACTTAAGAAAAAAAATATAGACTTACAAGATGAGATGTCATCTGTCAACCAAAAAAAATAGGGTGGACTTGGGTTTTATAACATAGATATTCAAAACCAATGTCTTCTAAGTAAATGGTTGTTTAAGTTAAAATACGAAGATGGAGTATGACGAGAAATGCCTAGGAGGAAGTACCTTAATAATAAGTCAATAAGTCAAGTAGTGAAGAAAACGAGTGACCCACATTTCTATTCGATCAATGCACTCAGCATTAATTTTTAATGGGCATGAGAGAAATAAATTGTTGTGGAAATTAAGATGCCTATCAAATAAAGATTTATGTGGTATTTACTTAAATGGGTAGTGTTAGCCAAAGATAATTTAGCAAAAAGGAATTGGAATGGTGGTACAAAGAGATGCATTTGTTTGCATGAAGAGACTGTCCAACATCTATTTTTTTAATGCCATGTTGCTAAATTTCTCTGGAGAACCCTTTTTATTTCCTTTGGGTTGCAAAAACCACATAATTTTCCTCAAATGTTTGGAAATTGGTTGGTAACCATGAATTCTAAGGCCAAGAAATATATTTTGTACGTAGGAGCATCTGCTTTATATTGGGCTGCATGGCTAAGTAAAATTATATGGTTTTTTTTTTTAACACTCCAACTAAATCTTATATGCAGATATTATTCAGAGCAATTTTTTGGCTTCGGATCTAGGGCCAGCTTCAAATGTGTGAAGAGGAAATAAAAGTCATATGTGCTACATGCCATAATTTAGATTCAGTAGTTATGCAAGTTTTCGATAACTTTGGATAGAGATTTAGCAATAGACTGAAACTCTAAATAAGTTGTTATTTTCGCTTGGTTGGTGCAGTTTTATTGGCTTTTTATTTATCTTTGTTTATTTATAGTGTATTTGAGTTTAGTGCCAATAACTTTGTAATAAGTGGCTATAGCTTCAATTGAAGCAAAGGCTAGGTTTATTATCCATTACCAAAAAAAACTTTTAAAAGCGTAGTACGTGGTGGTTCATCGTCTGTCATTTGTCACTCCTAAACATGCGGGGCCCACCAGCAGAGTCGTCGCCCCCCTCCACTCCCCCTTGACTGCTAAACCTCCACCAATACAAACCACTGCACCATCTCGAGCATGGCTTCCTCACATGGCAAGCAGGCATGCCTGCAGGCTACCCTGAACAGCACATATTATCTCAACTAATGGTCTAGAACAATATGTTAAATATCTAATGGTTCAAGAACAATAGATGCCTGTTGATGCGAAAAACACACACTGGCCTGGAAGATCTGCTTAAATTCAGTGTAGGTCCAAAATCTTGTCTTTTGGTTCGTGAGCGTGCCAGTTGATTTGATCCTGCAGTCAACCAGAAAGAAAGACAAGAAAACCATGATTAAATCCATAAACGATAGCTGATCGGCTAGTCGCCGATGACATATCATTTATCGTCAAGCCGATGTCATATTGTAATCGATCGGCTGTGATAAGTGAACAAGACATTATATTGATTAATTTCCTTGTGATGACTATGCAAAACGTCATTGGTCCATAAAGGTTTTTAGAAAAGCTTCATAAAGATTAGTTGGTCGATTTTAGTGACGAATCGAAAGAAGGGAAAAGTTGCAAACACATATATAATTAATGTCTTACAAAATTAAGCTGTCTAACAACTAATACTCTCATAAATTTTAATTTATAGAGTTCACCACCGTAAGGCATAACTCGAGCCCTGAAACCTGCCCATCAATGATATATAATTCAAAGTACGTTTTACACCCATCAACTATATGTGCAAGGTACCGTTAATCAAGTGCCTATCCTACAAAGAGAAGACCATCATAGAGCGTACAACTATGACAATTGCTAATTAGGATTGTATTTTCTATACGTGCAAGAGAAGAATGAGATCGAGGGAGCATTTGGGGGATTTGGGTGTCATTGTAGCTAAAGGGGGAACATGTGACGTGCTGTGATGCGGAGGGGTTGAGCGCAAGAGTGTTGCATGCATGGTGCGCCATGTTGGCGGTCAGCCATGCTCAAAGGGCAATTGGACCTAGTCCATGGATCTATACATATAATTTTTAAATTCACGGATCTAAATGATACCATACCAAATGGTTAGGAACCGGCCATGTATTTCACTCTGAAATCAATAAAGTATTTTAGGTTTGGTAATTAAGGGGGTGCAAATTCTGATTCATATATAGCTGTGATTCACTGCATTAAATATAAAGCATAGTGATGTTTGGAGATCTCGATATGCAATGGTTGCATAGTGCTGACAGTGATGATCGAATTATTTTAGCATGAAAAATATCATCTGATACGTTAATTGTCAGTATTCCTGGCACGTGTACTAAACAATCTTACGTTGTCAGTGTTGATTTAATGATTAGCTGATCAGATAATATGCTCGATCGATTAAACTTATTACATGCCTGAACCGCGTGTTTGAGTAATTTCACCAATAATTAGTACTATTAAATTGAGGAAGCATGATACGTAGCGATAGCATTTTTGCCTCGATTCTCATGCATGGCTTAAAATTGTTCTACTATTACTTATTTTTTTCAACGTACGTTAAACACGATGAGCTGTCTGTCCAAAAAGTTCGCTTGTAATTTTCAATACGAAAAATTGGCAGTTCTACAGTGCGTGTTACGCACGAGTTGTTTATCATATACCCAGCTAGATTTGAATCTTATAGTTTTGAGTGATGAAGATAGCTAGCTGGCCTGCAGTCTTGGTTCTGCCAGTGTGTATACGTTGGAAGTGCATGCAGATCAGGGCATGGAAATAAACGTTAAAGAATAAAGATGCTCCAGGAACGTCTAAATTAACAAAGATAAATACTCCCTCCGTTTCGAAATGTTTGACGCCGTTGATATTTTAGCACATGTTTGACCGTTCGTCTTATTCAAAAAATTTAAGTAATTATTAATTCTTTTTTATCATTTGATTCATTGTTAAATATATTTTTATGTAGGCATATAATTTTACATATTTCACAAAAGTTTTTGAATAAAACGAACGGTTAAACATGTGCTAAAAAGTCAATGGTTTCAAACATTTCGAAACGAAGGGAGTATGATGTTAATGTCGATGTGGAACTATTTGGACCAACGTAGTACGTCTTGCATTCTCACTCTGATTAAGCACGTTCGATCTTATCAACTCGTATCGTACACAATCATGGTGATCAGAGGTTCACGTGTTTGCGTAATATCACCACACTATATCCGAGGTACACATTTACGCTGATACTTAACTGATTACTTAGTGATCGAATATGCTCGATCGATTAAACTTTACAAGCCTGAAGCCGCGTGTTTTAGTAATATCACCAACAATTAATTAGTACTATTAATTTGTCGTTTTGAGGCACCATGATATGTAGAAGATACTTATGCCTCAATCATGGCTTTAAAAATTGTTCTATAGTACTAAATCACTTTTTCAAGGGTTAACTGGATTCATACCATTGCAAATTTATCCATTCAGAAAAATGCCATTACGATTGGTCTATTCGTAGTAGTGTCATTTCAATTTTACAAAATTAGAACTGTGCCATTATTGTCACGTTGTGCATCCATCTCCTTCCTTTTCCGTCTTCTTCTTTCTTTCTCCCATGTTCTTCTCGAAGTCAAGCCGGCGAACCAATCCTCGGAATCCATGGAGCTCAGAGGAGGAGAGTGAGCTTGCCGGCGAGGTGATCGACCGAACCCAACCATACTAGGAAGCGGCGAGGGGAAGATGGCATGCTCGGTGTGGATCCAGATAGTTCGCTCTGATCCGCGTACTAAAATATTTTTTAATACAAATATTTTGCTGTCCTACATTATTAGGTGGTAATTGTTTATATTATCAACCCAGACTCGAATCTTATCTGCCAGTGTGTACGCGTCTAAAGAAACTATTGTACTACTATTTAACGATCGAATTAAGGGGTGTAAATTCTGATTTCTAGATTCAAACCATTATAATGGGGGCAAAATGGACTTTTCACTTTGGCTTGCCAGTGATCAATTGCACAAACATCTCATAAACTAGATCAAGAGGGATATAGTCTTGTATATTGGCTTATTATTTTTGGCTGAGGATGTATTTCCCTAAGAAAATCAATAAAAGACAAAAGTTATATAAAGTCTATAAAGTTATATAAAGTATATAAAGTTATGTTGCTAAGCTATTTCACGTGTCATCTCTATTACTATCATATAAAATTTTTCAGCAACGTGCAGGGTTTTATCTATTATATAATAATGGTAAAGCCTTTAAGTGGTGTTACTTACTGAAATTTAGGTAAGCGGTAAAAACTTCTGGCTCAGTACTTCACCATATTGATTAATTTCCTTGTGACGGCTATGCAAAACGGCGCCATTGATCTATAAAGCTTATTTTAAAAAAGTACCATAAAGATTAGTTGGTCAATTTTAGCGATCAATCGAAAGAAGGGAAAAGTTGCAAAAGCATATATAATTAATGTCTTACAAAATTAAGCTTCTAACAACTAATAATCTCATGGATTTTAATTTATAGAGTTCACCACCATATGGCATAATTTGAGTTCTGAAAACCTGCTGTCGACGGAGGATACCCGTAGACCAGATTATGAGGATATTGGGGTACGTTGGTACGAGGATCTTCACGATACGACACCAAGCACAAAAAAAAAGACAAGAATTATACTGGTTCATGCCCCTCGTAAGGTAATAACCCAAATCCAGCTTATAAAAAATAGTTATTACTTTAGTGCTTAGCTACTACTAGAGTAGTAATTAATTGCATAGACATGGTGTCTAGGTAGTTAATTGCCTGTGTTTGCTGTGTATCCCATAATATGTTAGAGGTTGGTGTAGAGGTGGTAATAGCCCTCGAAATCACCATAGTTCTACCTATCCGGGTACGGAGTAGAGCATGTTCATTTAGCAGCGAGCATGCTTGTGCTTGAAGCATAGCGATAGGATTAAAATTAAGCTTTCTAAACATGCCAGTGTCCTAGGATGAACCTGAAGAAGAACTAAACACACACATTCCCTATGGAAATTCGATATATTGGAATACTTCCGGGTGAATTGCTACAGCAGTATATCCGTGCGCTTGCTGATTTTATCTGTGAACGTAAGAAATACCAACAATCATCTAAATGATACTTCCAGGGGAGGATACGATGCCGAGAGAGCCAGCGTCCCCGTCCAAGGGAACCAGGACGTGGCTTTCACCTAAAGAAAACAATGGGAAGATTAGTGAAAAAGCAACAAAGCCCAAGGGGAATGTGGGGTCCGCAGGCATCGCTGTTGCCGGCACGAAGGTTAGGCTTTTGCCCGAAGTTTTTCTACCCTCCCGCATCATTGAGTGCCTACTAGGTTCAGCAGCCTCCACCGGCTAAATCCCTTCAACACATAGCCACCGCGCCAACGCCTTGGAGTCAGCTGACAATCATTAATCTCGACCTCCAGAGCGCTCTAGATCCATCCACATGGGTGGATTGGAGAGGGAGAGGGTGAGACAGAATGATGGATCCTCTCTCCCCCACGTGACCATCTTGTGGTGGCGAGGTGCCACTGCAAGAGGGCTGATGCCCACCAAATGGCGCTACCATCATCGCCGCCTTGGCCAGGTTGCCCGTGTCATCTATGCAATGGGCCACCTAGCCACTTCGTCATCGCCTTGTCGTCCTCCCATAACGGCAACCTTGCCGCCACAATGCTCCAGCCTTCGAGACAGCCTCGTCGCCTCCGTGTCGTACTTGCCAGTAAAATAGGGTCAATGAAGGATAAGGAAGAAGATGACACGCCTGGTTCGGGCATAGGCTCTCAACAGAGAAACTTTCGTGGCGTTGTGAGCTCGTCGGCCCCGTCGTGGGCGTGCATGTTCCTGGCAACCCAACAGAGTTTAGCCCGCGCAACTGGGCACTATGGAACGAGGGGCGAGCAAGAGCTTTTTATGGAAAAATGGGAGGTTAAATGGTGGGCTCTTGCGCGTGGTCCATGGACGGGGTGCAGGGCCTTGTGTTGTCTTCGTCTTCTCGAGCAACCCAGCGATGGAACGGGACGACAGGTCATTTCAGGGGCTTTGCTTCATTTTCAGACAAAAGTAATGGAGGAGGAGATTTGGTCGGGGCATGATAATTTTGGAGAACGGTGTGAGGTGGATGATGGGTAGGCCCACTTGCAATGGCTGCTAAGGGCTAGTCTTCATGGAGAAGGCTCGACTTGGCCTGGTGAATAGTCGTGCAGGGTTGTTCTCTACTCCAAAAGAAGATGCGCGCCACATGTTTTACAAGGGGGCAGAGAGAGAGAGAGAGGGGAAAGGTGCGGACGCTGGTTGGTTTTTCCTAGGTGGATAGATCGATTAGGCTTTCAGGTGGGGCATGAGGTGTCAAGGGCTCAAGTCCTACTGGAAGTGAGAGGAGTTGAAGAGAGAAGGGAAGTCCTGATTTTGAATCATTTGATGTATTTGACCTGTCGATTTGAGTGAGTTATAATGGTGTAAAAATTTTGGAAAAACTATTCTGTGTAGAGCAAGCCATGATGAACAGTCTGATACAAAGACACAAGCAGAAGAGTTACGATTTCACTGTGGTGAATTGTGAAAGAGGGCTAAGTGATAAGAATATATTCCACATTTTCAGCAGTTTGACTGATCTACTTGGGACATCAAATTAGTTGATAAAATAATGCCAATTTAATTAACTGACAGTTTTTCAAAATGTGTACAGTAATTTTGTGAATTTTTCCAGGAGTTTTGTACAAACAAACAATTTATTAAAATGCTTCCAACCTATTTTTAGCGCATATGAATGCAATGATGAATGTCTGCAAAATCCAAAAACAAGGAAAATAATATCAAAAGACAGAGGAAGTCATTTCACTGATTATAACATGTATTTAAACTTTTAAAATTTTTGGGTCTATTACATTCTGAGTTGCGATACATGAAAAACTAGATGTAGACTTACTAGTTCCTCTGGTAACTCCAATTTGTATGCGACTTTTCCTCGTCGATCTTGGATATTATATGGGTCGTTGTATGTTGGTGCTAACATAGCCTTCATCTAAAATATATGTACTCCTTTCATTAGTGACATGAGATATACAGTCTCCAATTTCAAAACTCACGTCCTGTCTTATATTAACAGCATAGTCCTTATGTTCACTCTCAGCATAGTCTTGAGTTGTTTCTCACCAAGTTTAGTCCAATTTTAAGGCGTCCTACACATTTATCCATATAAATTTATAATGTGTCGTACCTAAATTGATAGCTATTATTATAGGCGAACTCGGTGAATGGCAAACAAATCTCCCATGCTGATCCATACATAAATGTGCAAGCTCTGAGCATATTTTCTAAGATCTGATTTACTCTTTCAATATGTCCTCTAGCCTGTGGATGATAGGCTGAATTGAATACCAATTGAGCACCTTTATAGACATGGATACCAAATCTTGCCTTGTCGATCGGCATTTATTCATTTTATTATAAGTCCATTACCCGACATTATTTAGCCGGTTGCGCACGCTGACAGTTGACATGAACTACATACTCATGCAATTTTTCAAGAAAATTAAATGATTAACTTGCAACGATTTGCCTAGCCCCTGTGAGAAATGATGTAGGCAAGCTGCATGCCATCGGGCATGGTGGCAGTATGGAACTTGAGATCAGTCACCGGAGGCGCCACATTGCCCCCGGTTCCCATGATGAGGTCCACCAGCACGCCGGCGACGGCGACGAACAGGAGGCCGGCGACGGCGCCGGCGACGAACCCGGCCATCGACACGACGAAGACGCCGAGCTCGAGGTCCGCGACCGCCTCCGTGACCGCGCCCTCCACCACCACCTGCACCGCGAAGGCGCCCACCTCCGCCAGCGCGTTCAGGCTGTTGCGGAGCACCGCCTCGACGGTGTGCTCCGCCGTGAAGATGTCCCACACCATGAGGCCCGCCGTCGCCAGGAGCACCGCCACCCCCGCCGCCGTCGAGACCATCTCCGTCACCGGCATCTTGGCCCTGCCGGACTCCTCGATGATGCTGTTGTACACCTCTAGCTTCTGCGCGTCCGTCAGATGCTCGAACTCGCCCTTGAATCCCAACTTGTTCTTGTGTCTTCACATCGATCCAATCGCATCCGATAATCAAAAAGATTACATCTCTCGATCAGAACTAATTCAAGAAGAAGAGGATCCCAATTAATTAGCAATAATTTCTCACCGTTTGACGAGGTCGGGGAACTTGATGCCCTCCTGCTTGAGCATCATGGAGAACGCCTTTGACATGGCGCGGGCGGAGCCGCTCCGGAGCTTGTTGCAGTGCTCGAACATGCACTCCTTGAACATGGCCGTGTCCTTGGCCAGCCGCCGGAGGTTGGCGACGTCGTCGGCGTGGAGCCCGGCGAGGTCGGCGACGAGGGAGTCGTAGTGCGCCCTGATCTTGCCGATGCAGTCCACGCGCAGGCAGCAGTTGCGGACGTTCTGCATGCTCATGTTCAGGCCGTACTTGACGTACTCCAGGACGTCCTCCGCGATGCTGGCCTTGGCCTCGCCGCCGCCGCCCGCCGCCGCCGCGGCGTACTTGTCCCTGGTGGCCGAGCCGTCGTCGAGGAGGTCGACGGCGTGGTTGTACGCGTGGTTGACGCTGTGGAGGTACTTGACGCGCTCGTTCTGGGACTTGACCGCCTGCGTGATCTGGGCCTCCTCGTTGTTCCTCAGCAGGAGAGCCAGCTTCTTCAGCTGGGATACCTCCATCAGCATCACTAGGTCGCCTCCGTCCGCCATTGGTGCCGCCATCTTCGAGCTTGGATCAACGATTCAGAGGACCTGCACCAAATTAAGAAATTCATGTTATTACTGCTACTAATAATGATTATCCATAAATGCTAGCTTTGGATCGTTGGCCATGTCAGTCTTACACTTCCAACAACTGTTCAAGGGAGTGAGAACCTGAAACTATTTGAGTCGATCTACATCAGGATGCTCCCAGGCGACGTCTATTTATAGTTTTAGGCTGCTGTGTTCGTGAGTCACATAAAACGAATCGTGAGTGGGAGTTGGGAACTCTCTCCCCAAACACATAAAATGGATCAATAAGATTTTTCTAAAGCAACTTAATTTTGTATAGAAATTTTTTGTAAAAGAAAAGTACCGTTTAACAGCTCGGGAAGCGTGCACGTGATAAACGAGGAATCTGAGTTGGGAAAGCAACACAACCTTAATTATGCTGGACCGGCAAGCGCACCGCAAAGATATGGTTAAATGGAAGGGTACTATTATTATTTTTTAATTTGGCAACTACTAATTATGTCTCTAAATTAATTATATATATAAATCGAGAAAATTCGTTGTTCTTTGAAATGTGCATTATGTATAAATTAGTTTGGTGCAGGTCTAATTTTGGTATAGCTTGTCCACTATGTAGAAATTTCATTTAGTTGGTGCCAAAGTTAGTTGCTAGAATGCATGTTTTAACTGTAATAATAATGAGTAAAGTCCATCACCGGTCCCTAAACTTGTACCGTTGTGTCATCCCGGTCGCTAAACTCGCAAATCGACCGTTTAGGTCCTCAAACTTGTTCGACTGTGTCATCCCGGTCCCTAAACTTGCAGATCACTCGTTTAGGTCTTCCAACTTGTTCAGTTGTGTCACCCCGGTCCCTAAACTTGAATTTGAATATCATCTGGGTCAAATAGGACGGTCTAAAGACTTTATATTTAAAAATAATTCAAACTTTTTCATGTGAACTCTAATGAAGACAAACTTTATATTAAACTTGTAGCCCTCGACGCGATCTAGAACTTTGTATTTGAATAATTTTTAATTCTAAGTCATTTTTTGTCCCAAAATGTAATTTTAAAATTAAAATTTCAAAATCTATAAACATGACACAATATTTTGGGACCCTAAACAGTTTTAATTCAAAAACTTTTCAACTACAAAGTTGTAGGTCGCGTCGAGGACTACAATTTTGATATAAAGTTTGTCTTCATGAGAGTTCACATGTAAAAGTTATAAATTATTTTTGATATAAAGTTTTTAAACCGTCCTGTTTAGGGACCGGAGTGACACAACTGAACAAGTTAGAGGACCTAAACGAGTTATCTGCAAGTTTAGGGACCGGGATGACACAGTCGAATAAGTTTGAGAACCTGAACGGTCGATTTGCGAGTTTAGAGACCAGGATGGCACAACGGTACAAGTTTAGGGACCGGTGATGAACTTTACTCAATAATAATTGACAACTCTTAATGGACGATCCTAGCAAGGTAATTCTTTTTGTTACGCTAGTGCCATGGCCGTGCATTCTAATGGGATCCGAAGTAATAAGAACGAAGAGTTTGCATCGGCCGGGTTCCTTTTTTATCCGGTTTTTCTGATAGGTCTTGAAAGGACTGGTTTCGGCAGGATGTGTTTTTTAGGTAGGGTAATTCTATTTATGTGGAGAAGTACAATAGAGGGAAGGAGGAGAATGACTTCGTTTTTACAGTGCAGCAGAGTTCAGTATAAAGGGTTTGTTTGGTAACACTTTAACCCCTAAATTTAACTCCTGGAAAAAAGTTTAGAGTGGAGTTGCTTTACCCTTCTAGCTTTTTTAATGACTCAAGTCCGCTCCACACCCTTTTTGATAGAACTAAAACAATTTGGTTGGGTTCGAAAGAGCTGGAGCTATAGTCCTACCAAACAGGAAAGAAAACCTAACGTTGGCAAAACATTTAATTTAACTATGCCTGGAAAAAAATAATTTGAATTTTTTTTACGAGAATAAAATATATTTGAAAGGAATCGTTTTTTAAGATTCCATGAAATGTAGATATTTTGGTTCTTACATTCTGGTAAAGATATTTTTGTTGTGATTTGTTTAATGTCTATCTCCCAACCTGAATAAAAGTGTTTAGATTCATGAGGACGACATCTATTATGGGTCTATAAGTGACCTCTCGTAAGAGATGTTTGTGTCGGGTCCTCTTATAGGCCCGACACATATGAGTTCTTACCTGTGACGGGCCATCCTTCGAGCCTCATCTACAATGAGTTCTAGTTTAACCCATTAGAGATGTTGTTATCCATGATGAGAGATTTTGGTCGATCACAGCTAGATCATTACAGATGGACTGATCTAGTGTACTGACTAAATTTGGACACGGGGTATTTGCATGTACGTACTAACCAGTAACACTCATTTTAGTGAAATATTTATAATGAAGTGTATATGTGGGTTAACTTTGTGTACAATTATGAACAAGATTTGGTGGCCGGATTGTAACAACGCCATTTCCCAAAATTGGTGCCAAATGGCTTTTGGAAAATAAATGACGGTAGTTTCAAACAATTTCTCGGCATTGCCTTATACCGACAGACCTTTCACCGATATGCCGAATAAGACCTTTTCTGACCGATAGACTATGGCTGTTTTCAAAGGTGAGGTTGGGAACTCACCTCCCCGCACACAAAATAGAGCAACATATTTTCTTATAATTAATTAAGTATTTACTATTTTTTTAAAAATAGATTAATATGACTTTTTAAAATAACTTTTGTATAGAATTTTTTTACAAATTTAGTAGTTTGAAAAACATACGTGTGGAAAAGCAGGAAAGTGAGTTTGTTGGGAAAGTTGGGGAATGCTAAAGGTGTTCTTGACCGACAGACTAATTATGACATGGTGTAGTGTACGTAGGCAAAGGCTAGCTGTTAGATGTCCAGCTCCAACTTGACTGGTACAACAATTAGCTGAAAATAATTTATTTTTTATGCCAGGATTCAACAGTCAAAAAAATAAGAACTCCCTCAGTTCCAAAATACAAGGGATTTTAGGTGAATACGATAATACTAGAAATCCTGTTTAGATTCATAGTCTCAGAATATATTAAATCCATCCAAAATCTCTTATATTTTGGAACGGAGTATGCCTGATGTCTCGAGGTGTCACTCGGACTAAAATAACCTGACACTATGAAATTAGATCGGGTCTGATCATGGCTGACTTTGTTTGAGTTTGGCACGCGCAAAACGCACCGTTCAACAGTTGTAAAATGGGTTAACAGAAAACAAGATAGTAGCTAACATAAAAAGCTTAACCAAACTCATTCACTATTGCGCATATAGTCATTTGTGTCGGTGAGCGGCTTGATCATGGATTATTGGTCAGTGATGTGAAAAATCACATGTCTCGGACCGCAATACAGAGAATCTGACATGCACATCAGACCAGAATCGATCTGAAAAATGTATCGTAATCTGACCTGAATCGATGAAAATTGACAAGAATCAAGGCAAGCTAGATACAGAACAGAACAACACAACGTGTAATTAATGCCGGGCTGACAACTCCGTATATTTTCGTTTGCAGATAAGAGCGAATCTTTTGAACTCAGAAAACGTATGTGTTATTTGACGCTGAAATGATTAATAAGTACATGAAATGCATCACAAAATGTTGTCTACATTTAATTACTCATGAAATTATTTAAAGCGATATATGGCTTATAATATCATTATTAGCTGTGGCATTACTCATACATGCGGTTCACGCGTCTATATACTTTAATTAACCAAATTCTCACCAAAATTCCAGTTACACTACTAGAAAAAGCATTTTTCCCAACGTAGGGGTCTTATTTTCGCAGGCGGACATGACGCTTAGAGCCAAATGACCGCCTACAAAAATATAAGTCGGGGTGAAATTTGATGTCCGCTTGCGAAAATCTATTTTCGCAGGCGGACCACTTAAGCGGCGCCTGCGAAAATCATTTTCGCAGGCGGACCACTTAAGCGACGCCTGCGAAAATTAGCGTGGTATATATAGATGGCAGATGGGCCGAATCTTTTCTAAGTCCTTTCCTCTCCCCCTCACTCTCCTCTCCTCTCCCATCCCCTCCCCTTCACCTCTCCTCTCCCCTCACTCTCCCCACCGGCAGAAGGGGCGGACGGCGCGGGGCGGCCGGCGGCGGACGGCGCGGGGAAGACGGCCTGGCGGCCGTTGACTTATGGCGGGCGATGATCGCGGGGAGGCAGCAGGCGCGACGGCGAGACCGGCGCGGCTCCCTCCTCCCCCCCTCCTTGCCCCCTCGGTCGCGGCGACGCCAGAGGACGGCGTCGGCGGCGCGCGACGCGGCGTGGCGGGCGGCGGCCACCCGTGATTTTTTTTTTTGTTTTTTTGAATGGCTTTTCGCAGGTGGGCTGTTACTCATATTACTCGCCCTTCGATGTCAGAGATCCTCAGTTTCTAATTTAGTGTAGGTTTGGACCAACTTGTCCTAACCCCGAATATGTGCCTCTTAAACATTTCCATATGGTTTGGATAGAGGAATGCTGCATTCCATTCTAGACATAACGCTGACGGATAACATTCATGCGAAACACCGTCAGAAGGAAAGTAATTCTAGAATCGGCATTCTAGAAAATACTTTATTCATGCACGCAATCTGATGAACCCTAACTGGAGGCATCCGTGTCGCAAGGATAGAGGAACCGTTTCAACATCCGGTCACAATATGAGGCCTTCCACTTCCACTGACTCGATTGGGATGAAGTTCTTCGAGGGCAGGCCATTCCGTTGAGAATGAAGAAATTCAGACTCGGTCGTGCCGCATTTTTTGTTCAGGGACGGTTTTTTGACGAAGATTTATGTGCAACAGCCTGAACCTATTTTCATAATGAAAACCACTCGTCCTGCGCCTCCTGATCCTATGGATACTTGGGTTTCTAAGGGAAACTGTTTCGGAGTTCACATCCATAATGAGCGAGGAATGGCTAAGGGAGGTAGCAGCTTTCATTCCGAATGTAATTCGGATAAATAATACTCCCTGATCATTTTGGCATCCGGAGGGGAAACGCCGTTGGTTATTCTTTACAAGTCCAACTGTCGGGGTTAATCTCATGCTCTGAGTCATTTGTCATTCGCTTATCTGAGCAATAAGGCAAGTAAACCCCGACAAAAAACATTCTTCAAGCACCGCGGACGGAAATATTATTGAAGATTTGGGATTGTAGAAGATATGCTTGTCCCTGCTTTGAAATATGGAGCCAATCTTTGGAATGTCCACGTCTTTGAAATCCAAGATTTTGACATTCTAATCGGGCTTCCCATTGAGCAACTCTCATCAGCACACGCCCGGCTAGATAGCCTCAGATAACTTTGGGAGGCGAATGAATTCTCAGGTCCATTCTCGTGGGCCGGTTGCGCCTTTGAGTCAAATTATCTCTAGAGATTGATGTCAGCGGAGGAGGTTACAGACAGTTCGCCCATCATGAGTCTCCTGAGGCCCTTTTTGGAAGATGACAGTCTTGACTT
>CM020182.1:23932609-23961166 GCA_009805545.1 Oryza longistaminata | reverse complement strand
TCAATCCATCCTTCGTTTTACTCGGGATGTCCAGCAATGTGCCAACGGTGCTATCAAACACGTTCTTCTCGAGGTGCATAACATCAATTGCATGTCGAATCTCTAGGTCCTTCAGTAATCTAAGTATTTGAAGAAAATTGAGTGCTTCTTGAAAGCGACGCAGTACCGTTGTCACCATCAGCTTTTTCTTCCTCTTTACTGTCTTCTTCTTTCCCTTTCCATATACAACCTTAATCTTCTTTGTTATCTCATACACGTATGTACCACCTCTTGCTACTGGGG
Source organism: Oryza longistaminata (assembly GCA_009805545.1). NCBI lineage: Eukaryota > Viridiplantae > Streptophyta > Magnoliopsida > Poales > Poaceae > Oryza > Oryza longistaminata. The sequence goes on along the minus strand of CM020182.1, from coordinate 23,960,884 downwards.
CAGTGTCATTCTCCACTGTATTATCGAACAATCTAGCCATCTTACGGTACCTATGTCTTTGTGGTAGGAACCGTCGATGTCGCATGTACACTGTCTTCAAGACGACGTCAGGTATTTGTATGAAGTTTTTCCAGACATATCAGACATCCAGTCTTCCCTTTAATCTGCCAGATAATGAAAAGTTTGCAGGTAGGTCATTGATGGTAACGAATATGATCGCACGTAGATTGAAGTGCTCCGCTTAAACTCATCCCATAGTCGTAACCCCTCTTTCCAAAGCTCCTCCATGTCCTCCATCAAAGGCTCAAGGAAACATCTATGTCGATTCCAGGTTGGTTTGGACCTTGTATGAGGATAGTGAGTAGAATGTACTTTCGTTTCTGACATATCCATGTTGGAAGATTATACATTGTGAGAAGGACTGGCCATGTGCTGTGCGAGCTGCTTAAGTCACCAAACGGGTTCATTCCATCAGTGCTCAACGCAAACCTTACATTCCTAGGATCCTTAGCAAATTCGGGTGTTTTGCATCAAATGTCTTCCACTGGCGAGCGTCGGCGGGATGTCGAATCATACCATCTATTTTCCGGCTCTCTTGATGCCATCTCATCAAACTCAGCATCAGTCGGGTTTGAGTACAGACGCTTCAGGCGGTCCTTAATTGGTAGGTACCACATCACCATTGAAGGAATCTTCCCGCGCTTACCCTTATCAGAATCTGGATCGGTACACTCTGAATCTACGGGCCCATTCCCCGTTTTATACCGACTTGTGCCACACGTTGGGCAACATTCCAATTCCGCATATTCTTTACGGTATATATGCAGTGATTCTTACAAGCATGAATCTTTTCTACACCAAGAGATAAAGGACATATGAGTTTCTTCGCTTGATACGTGTTCGATGGTACAAAGTTAGCTTAGAAGCAACACACGCAACCAACAATTCATCAGATCATTAAACTTGTGTCCGACCATCCATGTTTGCCTTCAATCTCAGAAGTTCAAGCACTGAACGCAAGACTGTGAAATCCTTATCACATCCCTTCGTTTCATCGTAAAGAAGATCCTTCGATGCCTTCTCTAATGCCTGCCAATTTTCCAATCCTCGTGACCTGCCCGCTAGCACCTCTGGTTCAACATGGCGTAGCATATCCTCTAAATCAAAACCACCATCGAAATCATCACTATCGGTGCAAACATCGACATCCATTCTTTCACGCGACATGTCTTCGATTATAAAATTCTCTGCCTCATTCATCTCGAAACTTAACTCTTCATCGTCATCTTCCGGATTGGCAAATTCCCCGTGATAGGTCCAAACCTTGTAGTTGGCGCTGAATCCGTACTCCATTATGTGACCCAATATTTCACCAGATCTACCAACAATTTCTGATTCTTGCAATGACGGCACGGACAAAAGATCTTTGTCATATTCTCCCTCAAAGCATGCGCCTTAGCCTGATCAATAAATTTAGATGCTTCCTTAATAAATATCGGCTGCGTTCTCCGCATCTCATACATCCATGACGACCGATCCATCTAATTATATAAAGGCAAAAAAGTTACAGATAAAAAAATAGACCGCAGGTATTTCATACAAAAGTTTAAATGCATTTGTCTCCCAAAAAAAAATACAACAATACATGTAACTAGTATGTACAATTGATTACATGCAAAATTTGCCCATCAAAACATATATTTTGAAGCTAGATTTTTGCAAAAATAGTTAGAACAAACCTTGTCAAAATATTAAAAAAACTCCACTTTCCCACAACGAAATATAACAAAAATGGGCCAAATGAAGGAGGATAGAGAGTTCTTCACCTTTCGTATAGAGTTCAAGCAAAAATTTCGAGTTGAAAATCTCCCCCCTAATTGGTGCTTGCTTTAGGAGAGAGAAAGCTTCGTTTTCAAACGGTCAAGCTCGGCCTGGAGGAGCATATATGGCCGATCATCGCATGCGGTCCCTTAAGCCAGCCGCATGCGAAGATCCATTATCGCATGCGGCTGCTTAGGACAGCCGCATGTGATAATGGCCTATTTTCGCATGCGGCCGTCTTAAGGAGCCGCATGCCCTAATACATGCGGCCCCTTAAGACGGCCGCATGCGAAAATAGACCTATTATCGCATGCGGCTGTCTTAAGCAGCCGCATGCGATAATGGATCTTCGCATGCGGCTAATCAACCCGCCCCCGGGGGGCGGTTTTTGCAGGCGCCGCCACAAGCGGCCCGCATGGAACCTACCGACCCCCTCGTACAGAAAAACGATTTTTGTAGTAGTGACCGTTCGTCTTATTAAAAAAAATGTGAAATATGTAAAACTATATGTGTACATGAAAGTATATTTAACAATGAATCAAATGATATGAAAAGAATAAATAATTACTTAAATTTTTTGAATAAGATGAATGGTCATACACGTACTAAAAAGTCAACGGTGTCAAACATTTTGAAATGGAGGGAGTACGAGCTACCGACCTACCGTCAATTGAGTACTCGTACTAACGTACGCGTGAAAATTCTACTGACTACATGAGAGAAACTGTACAAGTCCTGTGCTTACACAATGTACTACGGCCTAGCCATGATCGATGCAGCACAAGACCTTTTAATTAATTAGTCGATCGACAAGCGATCCATGCATGCATGCGAGTAATTTACAGGCTTCGAGTTCATACACTCAAAACTCAAAACCCCAGCGAGCTGAGGCGTGAGAGCGACGTCGCCGGCCGTCGCCATCTCGCCATCGCGTCGCGGGGGGGTTACGTGCTGGCGCGGGATTAGATCCATGAATCCATCCGTGCCGCCCACGCCGTCAGACAGCCACGCGCGCGGCTGTACAGCTGCGCCGAGAGGTGGAGCTCGCCGCCGGCGGCGGCTGTCGCGTCGCCGGCCGCCACCGCCGGACCTCCCCGTGACCCCGTGAGCCGTGGCGCCTGGAGGCTGGAGAGAGGAGAGGAGAGAGATGGAGAGAGGGGAGATGGAGAGGGAGGAAGAAGATGAGGGGGTGAGTATGACATGTGGGGCCCTCGTGGGTCCCACAATTTTTTTTTATTATTTTATGTGTGAAAATGACATGTGGGTCCCATAGGCTTTATTATTTTTCTGGATCGAATTGCCACGTAAGCGCCACGTCAGTGCCACGTCAGATGAAGACCTAGTCAAATTAGCCACGTAGACGTCACATCAGCCGAAACCGCTATCAAAACCGTCGAGGGACCTCGTTTGCCCGGTTTTGGTAAGTTGGGGGACGGGTCGTATTCGGTTTTGCGGGCAAGGGATGAAAATTGAACTGGGCGACAAATAGAGGGACCCAAAGTGAACTTATTCCTAGTTTAGAAAGACAAAAAGAAGAGCATTCCAATATTAACAGAGATTACGATGAGACTTATCATTACTTTTAACTTTTAACTTTTAGTTAAAAATAAACCTTTCCAAAACTTTTGTTTTTTGAAATTTCAACATTTTAATCCCGACTAACGTGAAAAAACAGCCAAACAATATTACCACATCACCTGCAGCGGGCGTGATAATCATGTCCTGGCTTCGGGGTAACGTGACAAAACAACGCTTCTATACCATCCGGACCGGTATAGCCAAATAACATTGTTTTATCACTTCACCTCAAAAGGTTTAGCTCTTGAAAATAAGTTTTTAAAATGTTTATTTTAAAATTTAAAAATCAAAAAGGTTTATAAAAAATAATAATAAAAAAATTCTTACGGTGGTAAAGGCCGATCAGCCCGCGCAATTATCTGTTCTCATCATGCAACACAGGTAAAAGTGTGATAGATTCGTGAAAAGAAAAAAAAGATGAGGAGAGATGCTGAATTGTGATGCCTTGCATAACAGGCATGCAGTGTGGAAGGAGATCTGTTCCTCTGAGTGTTTGTTTCAGAGCTGCTGCTATTCATGGTTTTGTTATGCAAGAATAGATTACTGGGACATTTTTCCTGAGCTCCTAAATGGTGTTATTTTTGCAAAAACTTTGTATAAATAAATTCCTTTACAAACTGTTTAAAATCTATTTTTCTCAACTTTATAATAGTCAATGAATATGTTTGTAGCCTCCAATAATCATCACAAAATTCAAATCAAAAAATAATTATCACAAAACCATTTAGCTATTAAGGAAAAGGAAAAAAAAGGGGTAGGTGTAAGAGGCTGTGAATCAGTCAGGGAATCGCTGTAAAAACACTGGTTTTTTCGCATGTGGATTGACGACGGAGCAGTGAACGATTCTTTTAATTTGCTTCATCTGTCATTACATTATACTCCCACCGTTTTTCTAAATATTTGACACCGTTGACTTTTTAGCACATGTTTGACCGTTCGTCTTATTCAGAAACTTTTGTGAAATATGTAAAACTATATATATACATATAAGTATATTTAACAATGAATCAAATGATATAAAAAGAATTAATGGTTACTTAAATTTTTTTAACAAGACGAACAGTCAAACATATTTAAAAAAGTCAACGGCGTCGAATATTTAGAAAGGAAGGGAGTATCAAATTACATGAATTAATCAATTGCTCGCTCGTGAAAACGATGTGGAAATCTGTGGTCGGACTTAGCTATGAAACTTCTTCTCTTTTTCTTTTGAACGAAAACTTACTCCCTCCGTCCCGTGATACAAGGGATTTTGAGTTTTTGTTTGCAATGTTTGACCACTCGTCTTATTCAAAAAATTTTGAAATTATTATTTATTTTATTTGTGACTTACTTTATTATCTAAAGTACTTTAAGCACAAATTTTCGTTTTTTATATTTGTAAAAAAAAATTGAATAAGACAAGTGGTCAAACGTTACAAGCAAAAACTCAAAATCCCTTATATCGTGGGACGGAGGGAGTAGCTATAAACTCATCAAATGACAAAACCTTTTTCACCAAATGATCATTGTAGAGCTAGCAGCTCTATGGAACACATCAAAATGCATTATACCGTTATGCACCAAGAGAAAACCGCTCATAAAAAATAACACATGAACCGTGTATTATTTCTAGTAGATCACACAAACAACTGTTATTCAATAATACTCCATCAGTCCATATGTCCCAAAATATAAGAGATTTTAGATGAATGTGACATATCCTAATATTACGAATCTAGATATAAAATTTATCTAGATTTATAGTACTAGAATGTGTCACATTCATCTAAAATTGTTTATATTTTAGTACAGGAGGAGAAGTGGTTTATGTTGGGTCACATAAACCATTATTATTCAAAGAAATCAATACAAAGTAACTAACCCATAAGCCTGTAAGATGCAATGAATCTCAAATAAATATCCGTTGTTACTATATACAATATATATTGATACAAATTACACAACAATTCTACAGAGAGACCATCGTTGCCACTTGCCACCAACAACTCAACTTTTTGTTTTTACCAGAAAAAAAGTTATGAACTGCAAACTCCTCCAAGACATGCTCTCATCAAACCAGAAAATCCATCACATATATTTCTACACAAGAACACTTTAATTAATTACTCCCGAAAACATGAAGAAGAAGAAGAAATCACGAGCTAGCTTCATCGCACGGACAAAAGAAAAAGAAAAAAAAAAACACAAGAACTAAAAGCTTAGAAATCAAGCTCGACCTGCACCTGCAGTGTTCCTCATGGCTTCGCTCGCCGGCCGGTCAGTCAGTACACGCAGAAGCCGCGGCGGCGAGGCGGCGGCGCGCCGCCGCCGGCGAGCAGCATGAACATGATGACGACGATGGCGACGAGGAGGATGCCATTGAAGAGGTTCTCGTCGATGACGAGCAGGCACACCTTCCCCATGAAGCCCAAGCAGATAATTTGCTGCTAGTGATCTCCTCCGATTTGATTAATTACTTCGATGGCGAAGAAGCAGATCGAATGCTAATAATGATCTCCCTCTACACTAATCATCTTACTCTATTTATATCGACTTATCGAGGTGTGTGTGTGAGAATGGATGCTTTCTGTCTCTCTTTCTGGGTCAACTTCCAGAACCAAGTCCAGTTAGTTTTAACTAAATTCGTAATCTCGATTAGCAATAAAATTATGTGATTAGCAAAAGTAAAACACGTTTTTTGCAGTTAGGTGATGCGTGGTTAGTGTATTTTATGGTGTGTGATCACGTAGTGGTTGTGGTCTAACCGTGTGACGAAATGGTACGGCGTTTTGGTTGGTTTTTGCTCGAGTTTGGTGGTATTTCAATTCCGGGCTGAATTGTGGGAACTGTTCATTGACATATCAAACCTAGATAGTGGGAAGATTTCGTTGGAGATTATATGTAGTTGGTAATTTATAGTTTTGAAAGAGTTTTTTTTTTTTTTGTGTGTGTGTGTGTATGGACAAAATCACTCTTGATAGAGGCCAGTTCACCGATCATAACAAGTACAAGTATATAGTCATCAAGAAAAAAAAGTTGATTGGTGTTTGATTCGATACAAATCTAAACATACTTCCAGCTGTTTTTTTAAAAAAAAATTGGAGAGGAAATCTTTCCAGCTGTTTATTAAATTTAGAGAAATGGAGAAAATAAATTTCTTGTGGATCTTCCCACTTGTAACCTGTCAGTCTCATGGACCACACGTCTCTTTTATTTATTTACACCTGTCTAAATAACTGTTCTTTCTGTATTCATGGATCATATGAAATCACCAAGAAAAATCACTCCCCTAGCAATTTGACAAGGACGTAGCTAATTAATTATCATGTATTATTATGGAGAAAAAGGTTGGTGTGGTACGATTATTATTATCACAAATTTCATAGCACATAGGCAAGTTGCACCAACGGCTTGAAGAAATTAAATCCGGTGGCATGTGCGTATACCATCCTCATTATGTCACACCGTTGACATCATAAAAAATGTAAAAAAGAAAAATCCTCTAAAAAAAGATGACATGAGATCGAGTTGTAATTACAAAAATATATGGTGCAAAGCACGCTTGAACAAACATATACCCTGCGTTTGATCTTGATCGATCCCTACCATAGCTAATTAATCGTGATTAACAAACTAATTTATTGGACACGCGTGATCCAACACAAGCTTGCTGATATAATACAATAAGAATCTGTGGTTAATGGACGATTGGTCAAGTGATCAGTCCAAATTAAGGCTCAACGTTTGTATACCAAATACACGGCCTGGACTTCACTGGCTTAATTTATGAGTCAAATTGTGGACGAAATTTCACTAGGCACGGTTACTGAACTACCGTGGACAAAGAAGCTCTCCCTAGATTTTATTCATCTTTCTCAATGTCCATTTGTCACTCCGGTTCAAACTAAATCAACTAAAAATACAAATATTTTCTACTACAAGTCGCTCTCATTTCTAAGATTATAACCAAGTGACCAACACTGCCATCTCAAGCTTTTAGATAGAGCTTACAACTACATAACTACATTTCCAAAAAGAAATTAATATATTTCTAAATGTTTCTTTATTTTCTTATGCAAGTTTATGTGGAGCAGACAACTGCATAACTTCATTTCTAGATAGAAGTTAAACCATCTTTTCAACATGGCACTTTCTGATTTCATATGTAGGCTATTTGTCACATTCCTTCACTCAAATTCATAGTTTGCTAAAATTGCTATTATTGTGTCAATGAATGTAGGATCAGGAATGTGTCATAGCACAGATGATGGTGTTCTTTTTGTGAAAAAAAAGTTCTGAGCCAGTGATGATCAAGCAACCAGCAGAACAGAGTAGGTGCGGTATTCCAATAATAAAACAGGGGCCTCAACCCAGCAATTTTAGTACTAGTGGTCTCGAATATACAGAAGGCGTGCAATTATTTTTCTCCCTTCTTTTTTTCAATGTTCTAATCTTCCAAAAAAAAGTTTAATTTTCTGTGCACTGAACATGCATGCTTCCGGGTAAGAGTTGCACCAACCATCGTTGGTACTACCTCCGTCCTAAAATAATTATAATACTATTTTATTTAGCATATATTAAGGTTTGTTAAGAAAGACTATGATATCCCTTATTAAATAGTATATAGGTAAAAGTGAAAGGGAGGTTGAGGGTAAAATAAGAAGAATTTTAAATGAGAAGTGATTAATGAGACTATTAGTACTCCATGGTGACAACTATTTAGGGACAAATTCAAATTCTATAAATACAATTATTGTGGAACAAAGATAGCAGATGTAAAGTAGATGGTTACTCTGTACGTTTCAAAACATAGTAACTTATGATTCTGTGTTTGGATACTTCTGGATAAGTACCGGGTACATAGCATCTAAAAATGTTCATATGAATATAAAAGAATACTACTTCATCTGTCCCAATATATAGTAACTAGGATTAAATTACCTAGTACAAAGGATCTGAATAATAATAACAATATATGACTTGGCCCTGTTTGGTTCCATGGGCTAAACATTAACTCCCACCTTTTAGCCCTGAATTAGCCCTTAAGGATCCAAACAGGTGGGCTAATTTTTGGCTAAAGTGAATTAGCCCCCCTCAAAACATTAGCCCTCGAAGGGGTGCTAGTGGGGCTAATTTTCTGTGGGGACCATAAAAAAACAGGTCTCTCTCTCCTTCTCTCCTCTCTTTTTACTCTCTCTCTCTCTTTTAGCCTTGAATTAGCCCATGGATCCAAACATGTCATTCTAGGCTAATGTTTAGTCTACCAATTCATGACTAAACATTAGCTTTCAAAATTAACCCTGGGCTAATCTTCCAAACAGGGTCTTGATGTTATCCCACCTAGTACAATGAATCTGGACAAAGAGGTTTGTCCAAATCCATTGCGCTAGGTTTTATCTACTCATTCAATAATATATTTTGGGAAGAAGGGGTAGATTTTAGGATGGGGTTGATAATTAAGAGGAGGAAAAAGAAATGGAGAAAGATGTAATTTGAGAAGGCAAAATAAACTCCTCTCACATCGAAAACCTGCAGAGATTCACAAATGTTGCATGTGCTTCCTAGTTTCCTCTTCATTACATTCAAGAGCTTTCCGTCTTTCCATGTGCCAAATTTATTTCAGGAAGGGGTTGGATATATTTTCTCAATGCACAAGGAGGTAGACAGCTAGTCACGTTGAGAAAGTTTTATTCACAATAATTCATAATCTCAATTATTTAACGGTGAGACTCTTACAAAATTAACTGCTAAAAAAACATTTTACCAAAGAGCTAGCTTACACCCAAAAAAATAAAAATAAAATAGCAATACACTTATTGTTTTCATTATCTAAACAGCATGGTACATACAACTCCACCACACTTAATGATGCACACAATGCTATATATGATGCTAATTAAGGAAGAGATTGGAGGGCTTAGGCAACCAGCCGTTTTCTGTACAATCCCACTAAACATACACACATACAGATATACATTTCGTAGCCGGGGGTTAACCCCCGGTAAAATCCCCGGTGTAAATTAACTTGCTCGGTTAATTTCACACATGATAAAGGGATTAACCGAATAAGCCCTGAGTTCGCAGGTTAATTTAGTCTGAAGACCACACCTGTGAACTGGTCAACACCAAAATTCTCAAAATACAGCAAACAGATAGTAGAAGAAGAAAAGCTTCATATAGCTATTTGCACAATGATTTGTGCATTACCACACAGTAAATATTAGAACGAGTAGCCGTTGATTAATTATTACGCAGAGAGATCTATTGACTTTGAAATGGTAATTTGTCGCTGTTAATTGGTATGGGGCTTGGACCCTCCTGACACAGACGGTGGAAGTCCCCTTGACCTTATCTCTGTGTGCTGCGCAAATGACCAACGGAAACAGCAATTATTTTCTAAAAAAATATGTAAATTATGAAAAATTAATCGCTCTTAATTAATTGACCGAGTTAAACTTGGCAAAATCAGCAATAACCGATCGTACCAAATTAATCAGATCGAGATTGTAACTAGCTAAGTGATTAAACGAGCTAGCTAGAGTACCTGAGATGAAGCCGAATGGGTCTCTTTTACACCAGCTGCTGAAAGAAAGAAGACACGATGCAATCAGCAAAATTAATTAATTATCCGAGTAAATAGCAAAATTAGTAATCACACGCTTCGTCGGGTAAAAATTTTACCCCGGCCGCGTTAAAGCAAACGACAATCTGAGCATGGTATAATAATTTTAGCTGACGATTGAAATGAATTATTCCTACGTACATAATTAAATTAGACATAAATTAAATACTTTTTAAAAAGATAAACTTAACAAATAGTACCTTACAACAAGGGATCTAAACAATACATAAGAAAAAGAGTAATTTTACGGTCCTTGAGTAGGTACCATGAGGTACCATTTTTTATATTGTAAATTTGGTACCTCTTGATACCTAGGTACTATGAGGTACCATGAGGTATCAAATTTTACGCTAAAAATTTGGTACCTCATGGTACCTCCTCAAGGACTGTAGAATTGCTCTAAAAAAAAGATACCTCATGGTACCTCCTCAAGAACCGTAAAATTGCTTAAAAAAGTTTTTTTTAGCAAAACATATTCACATAAACACCAAACAAATAATTCACGACAATAATTAGACACAAATTAAATACTTTTAGAAAAGATAAACTTAGCAAATAGTATATTACAACAAGGATCGAAACAATACAGAAGAAAAAAAAGTTCTTAACCAAACATATTTTCGGAAACACGAAAAACAAAACAATTCACGACAATAATCTGACGCGATAGAATTAACAGTAAGTATATATACTTACCGGCGTCCTTGTGGGCGGCGCGGCCACAACTGGTGATGCGGCCGATGAGGCCGCAGAACTTGTCCTTGAGCTGCGCGGCGAGCTTGGCCATGGCGAGCGGCGGCGCCGGCGGCCGGAGCTAAGCTAGCTGTAGCAGAAAGCTCACACTCTCACAGCTGTGGAGCTAGCTAGCTTAGCTATGTATGGGGAGCTTAACTGAAGTATATACTCTATAGCTAAGCTAATCTAATGGCCACACAACCTTGTATATATAATGGGCCAGCTGGCTCAATAATGTATAGCAGTAGCATATAATTAAGTATATGATTAACCACCTCCACTAAGATTTGTTTGCATATTTAAGCACATCTTCTGTGGTTTCCAGCAGCTAAAAAGGCTATATATCTAGAAAATATATAAATTCCCCACATAGTTGTCACCTCAACCTATAGTGGATTCTGTTTCACGTCTCTATTCCAACGCACGGTCTTTGTATATAGTATATCGTAATACTAATTTACTCACTATTCGGTCGAAAATACATGGCATTTGATATTTTTGGGTCTTTGGAATATAGCTTTTATTATTGTTTTTATCTGAATAAGTTTGTAAATTTTACTAAGTTCACGAGGATAAGAAATCATTTTTTAAAAAGACAAATCTACATTTACTGTTACTACCTATGTTGTTTCCTACTGACGTTTTAAACGTCGGCACAATCTCCAATACATATGCTCTATCAATATATTTAACTATTCATAAAAAATATTAAACAAATACAACTATAAAAATATATATATCGTAGCACGGGCTCCTCTAGTGGGAAGGCTAGATACCCTCCTTTTGGAGATTTTGCTAGGGTTTGGGTGTTCCAGCTCGAGTGCGAAGAATCACGTGTGGAAACAATGAACATTAAACATGTATACATCTTTGGATCGTTCAGAAACGTAATACCCTACTTATATGATCTTTGCTTAGCTATTTGGCTTGCAGGGTGTTCTTGTCGTTCCTGGAGATCAGTGAGATGGAGTTGTCTAAATTTCGAATCCCTTTTTCGGTGGCTTAGTCCTCCTTTTATAATGGCAAAGGGATATCTTAACACATACAAACATAGGTGACGCCCAACATATTGGAGCTGGCACATTTGGTCTTGCATTGGTCCATCTGGTGAAGCCTTGTCCAATGCGAGTGCCTACCCTTTCTTCCGACCCCGTGGCACAGGATAATTGAGGCTTGCACTTTGATCATCATCGGGCCCACATGTCAGCTACTGATGCTGGGAAGGGGGCCAAAACGAACAACAGTTCAGAGCGAGCAATGTGAAGCAACAATCACGTCGCCCAGCAACACATTCACTATCCCCTACCTTTTTCAAGACCGTTGTGGGCAAGGGTGAGAAGAATGCCCCGTCCTATCACCCATGTTTTTTTTCACAGGAAACACATCATTATGCTATTAACGCGGAATGACACCGAGAGGGAACATGGGGGTCAAATCTCCTTAATTGTGGTGGTGTAGCTAGGACAGTCCTCCAGCCCCAAGATCGACCTCGGGGCCTTGGCTCATTGCTCGGGCTAGTTATTCTTTTCCTATACTTCGGGGCGACTGCCTGCGTCCCTATGATTGCCCTACTCTAACAGTGGTGGGCCTCACAACACCCAGGGGCGGAGCTAGTATATATTAGTGGGGTGCCCAGGAACCTGGTTAAGAAAACATTTTAGCTATACCTCATCTATTTTCACCATGTATGGCATCTCTCTCTTTCTTGATAGTCAGTTGGTGCTCCTCCGAATAAACCTTTCCACCAGGGTGGCTTGCATTTGCGTGATGCAGTAATTGAACACCCAGACCGTGCACCAGCCTGTAGAATGAAACACAGATCCTTATTCATCATTTCGTTTTAAAAGTAAATTCTGTACTAAAATAGACTTTACTAAGTACACTACACAAAACAACGGTGGATGAGAAGAGAGATGCAAGACATATTGATTCAGCCTGTTGGGAATCAGTTATTATACTAAATGAAATGCCTAATACAGATCATGGCACCCTAGAAGATGAACATTAGATAAAAATATTGAAGGCAGCTTTATTTGAAAGCAACAGTCTTACAGGAGAGAGAGAGAGAGAGAGAGAGAAAGGAGGGCAAAAACTGAAAACTGGGTACTACAGTTACAAAACTAACAGCTTCATGTCTCGTTCAGACTCATTAAAACCTTGTGTATGAAAACAAAAGAAGGGCAAGCTTGGATAAACTCAAACATCTTCAGTTGTTGGGTATTTAGTCTTTTGATGATTTACTAACATACATGAATTGTTTCTTGACATATAACAGTTCTTGATCAACACAGTATTGTTGTCCATAAGCAACACCTGAACAGAATATTTGACAACCTCTGTTCACATAAGTACTGTCCAATCCTTCTGAGAGGATAAATTCCTAACAGGAGCTGATCTCACAAAGAGGAATCAATAGTTCCAACACAATGCTTTTAAAATTATAACTCTGTGCATCGTAATAGGAACAAGCTGAAAGGTATGATTCATATTCTTTATAATAAGATACACAGATGACAGCACAACACACTAAAAGGTACATACACATGTCAAATCACCGTTGAAATCTAGTTCCATCGCAAATAATTATTACTTCCAGAACCTAACAGTAACAGTATTTCAGTAGAGAAAACTGCAAAATTGTAAATGCAATTGAAGAATATACTGTGAAAGCATTGTCAATCATGGCAACTAAAGGTAAGCAGTCATGAGCTGGTTGTTTGCTCTCTTTACTGTATGCAGCTGCTATACTTGCCGACTGCCAGGGCTTTAGCCAGTCAGCTCGGCCAGCTGCAAGAGTAAGTCTTCTTGGTTTTTTTATGAGTGATTGATGCAAAAAAGAACATAGTTAATACGACACAACGGATAATCTTGTCTTGCATATGGAATCAATGAAGTTTGTTAAAAGAATGAAATTCAATTGCGTAAAGCATGTTCAATCCTAGCAAATGTTGTAGCAGCGCATACATGAGAAGCTGTCTTCCCGAGTAAAATTCTAAAGATATACCAGTTGATGCTCATGCACACAGGATCATTACAACTTACTAGTTGAGTGGCCATGTTGCTCCAAAAAACTAAAAAGATTATACTGTCATATACATAACGATGTACAAATGACTCGCTATATCATTGTGCTGTGCAAAAGAAACAAAGACTGTGGAATGAACAATGTTGTGGAGCATTGTCAACCCCAACCACTAATCTCCAGTAGCCAGGAGCTGGTTTGCTCTGTTTGATGTATGCAGCTGCTAAACTTATTGCCTAGCATAACTAGCGCAAGGCAACTCGGCCAGCTGCAAAATGAATCACAATCTCAGGAAAAAATAATTCTAACTGCACAGTTGCACTGGACTAATTAAATTGCCTTTATCATCACACACAAAAAAAACCATACACTAGCAAATGGAACAATATCTGATGTACCCTAATCCATCAGTAGACTATTAAGGAAAATCTTTCAATGTTCTAGAACCAAATTTGCCTATTAACTATTTGGATTAGCCAATGGAACAATATCTGATGCACCCAAATCCATCAGCAAATTATTTGCATTGCTCATAGCCGCACCTGTAAACTACCCGAGAACTCACATTTTTCCAGATAACGAATTTTACTCCGAAATAGTAAAATCCTACTACAATTTTGCCAATAGGACACGGAGGAGAAGGGGGATTCACCTCGCATTGCGACAGGAGGCTGGCCTCCGCGGCCTCCCACGCGGCACGCCAGCACGCGGCGTCGCGGAAGGCGAGGACGGGTGGCTCGCCGGGGGCGGCAGACAACGGGACGGGCGCACGGAGGAGCGGGAGCGGCGGGTCGAAGCGGACCACGGTGGCTGCCGGGGAGTAGTCCTCCGACTGGTCGACGCTCCCGCCGGGCAACGGAACGTCCATCGCGCCACCGGCGTGGGGGCAACGAGGTCGCCGGCGGCAACCGCGGCGGCGGCGAGGGAAGTGGCCTTCGTCGATGCAATTAGTTAGGGTTTGGAATATAAACGAGTAGGATTCGTTTATTTGGGCCAAAAACCCGAAATGTTGGCTCACCAACGTAACGGGGCTTTTAACTATTTGCCACTTTTAGATTTGGCAATTAACTATTTGCCACACCTATCTCAATGACATGTGGGTCCACATGTGTCTATGTCATGTGGGTCCAGTGGCAAATAGTTAATTGCCACGTCTAAAAGTGGCATATAGTTCAATATCTCCCAACGTCTATGGGCCGATATTAGGCCCATATAAATATATTAGCTGAGATTACGCCCATCTAAGGAATAAGTCAACTTGCCATCCTTCAGCCGAGATTGCTAGTTAGCGCATACGCGCGAGTTGCTTTCCTAGCGCATACGTACACGTGTCTCTCGTGGAGCGAACGACAGAACGGCCGTACGACGCTTTCATCGGACACAGAAACCGCGATTAGCGTCTAATTAGGCGCAGACTAACCGGGAAAACTACGTCTAAGCGCAGTCTCAACCCTCCACTTAGGATGATGTCTATGGCATTAACTATATTGCCATATAAAACTTTTAGCTTATGTGGCACTATATATATTAATTAAGAGAGAGAGAGTGAAGAGAGGAAGAAACTGGGTCTCATGCAAGACACAACTTTAACACGAGAACATATACACTAGACACTATCAAGTTTTGCATTGGGAGAGAATAATGTCTTCATAATAGATAAAGAATAAATATGATTGGTAGAGAAGAGAGATGTTATATTTATTAATGGCCCACTTTAAGAAACCATGGGTTGTAGAGTGTAGTTTCTATTGTGATGTCTTATTGATATGGCACCATAGACACTACTTATGGACACTATGGGTTGGGACTGCCCTAATGCGGTTTTAGATAATGATAGTATGATTTTGTAGATTCGTAATTTTTTCGAAGATTTTTTTAAAGTAACATATTGAAAAGAAAATCTATAGGTGAAATGAAAATTTTAAAACTTTTAACCCAGATTTGAAACTTTAAACTCGAAATTTGAATTTTATTGAAGTCAAATTTTGAAAAATTTCAACTTTTCATCTCAAATTTGAAAAACTTTCAACCCAGATTTAAAAACTTTCAACTTAGGATTTAAATTTTTTTTATATTGAAAAATTTTTAAGTTAACTTTTGAAAACTTTTTTGTAACACGTGTGCTACCGATTAAAAATTCGAAAAAAAACATGAAAAAAAGAAGGAAAACACGTGAGGGGAGAGGAAGCGAAAAAAAGAAAAACGAAAAAGATGGAAAAAAGAAAAACGAAAAAAGATAGCGTGGGAAGGTCAGCTGGTGTGCGCGTCAGTTCCGTTACTAGTGCCCATGCACCAGTTAGCATCCCGGCCACCACCGCCGCTGTCATGTGAAACCACTGAAGGAGCCTTTCACCCATTTCCATGCCTCCCTCCCACAACCTGCTGCTAGTAGGCTAGCTTCTAGCCTATTTCATTTTTATTTTTTACTATTTGTCTTTTCGTATTTCTACGCGGCTAGCTATTAGAATTTCTTGACGGAAAAGAAAAAATGAGAGTTCAAGTGAAAATTAGAAAATACAATTCAAACTATGTGAAATTCATAAGTAAAACTAAATAAAACTAAAAAAGAGTCCACATATAAATACAGGAGCCTCGACATTCGCTCTCACGGCCTATAAATTCTCGTATTAATTGGAGAAAAGAAAAAATATAGTCTATCTAGAAATACAATTTGAAAATAGCTGAAATTCAGGATTAAAAACTAAGGAATATTGAAAGAGGGGACAAGAGTCCATATAGTCATACAATTTAGAGATAATTGAAATTTGGAATGAAAAAAGTTAAATATAGAGGTTAAAGTCCATATGGAAATACAATAAAGAAATAACTAAAAAATGTTAGAACTAAAAAAATAAGAAAATTAAAAGTAGACTTTATAGTCCATATAGAAATACAATTTAGAATTACAAAAAATCAAAACTAAAAATAAACAAGATTGGAAGAAGAGACTAGAGTCCATATAGGCATAAAAATTAGAAATGATACAAATTCAGAATAAAAAAATAAGAAAATTAAAAGTACATATTAGAGTCCATTTAGAAATACAATAAAGAAATAACTAAAATTCGAAATTAAAAATAAAAAATATTGGAAGAAGAGTCTAGAGTCCAAATAGGAATACAATTTTGTGGAATTCATTTTTTTAAGAAAAGAATATTAAAACAAGAGTCAAGAGTCCATATACAAATTTAGAACTAATTGAAAGTCAAAATTAAAAAAAATAATAGTACATCTTAGAGTTCATATAGAAATACAATTAAGAAAGAACTAAAATTCAAGATAAAAAAAAGATTGAGAGAAGAGTCTAGAGCACCTATTGGAATACAATTTAGAAATAATTGAAAGTTATAATTAAAAACTAGGAGTATTGAAAGAAGAGTATAGTGTCCATACATGAATACAATTTAGAAATAACCGAAATTTGAAATTTAAAAATGAGGAATATGGAAAGAATAGTTTAGAATCAATATAAAAATAATTGTAATTCGGGATTTGAAAATAAAGAATATGGAAATAACATAACTTTCAAATTAAAAAAAAGGAATATAGGAGAACTTTGAAACTGAAAAAAAAAAGAAATATTGGAAGAGGAGTCTAGACTACTCTAGAGTCCATATAGGAATATAATTTAGAAATACTCCCTCCATCCCATAATATAAAGTGTCCACGCATTTTAAGATTCCACCTTCAAAACATTTTGACCAATATTTAGTACAATATAAATTGAATTTTACTTGCTAAAAATTATATCATTGGATTGTCATTTGAATTTACTTTCATATGGTTATAATTTTGTTACTACAAACCGTGTCAAGTTTGATCATGCCTTATATTATGGTACAGAGGGAGTAACTAATATAAGGAATTAGAAAATAATTATAACTATCACATATATACGGTACAACATGAATACTACACATTGGTTAGTTTGGTCAAGTTCATATCGAATTTAAAAGTTATGTTGCCATTTTTAATATATTTTAATAATAAAATGTGAAAATAGATATGTTAATAAGTGAAAAAAAATATAACGGTACTAGCCGCGCAATCTGCGCGGGCCACCATGCTAGTTATATTATTAAAACAGCTCGAAAAGAAGGCACCACGTTCGCTGTAGGGGCTAGAAATTTCCACGTTAATCGGAGAAAAAGAGAAAATATTTTGATTGTTAGATTGTAGCTGTTTAGATTTTCAATGGTGCAGATTAACACATGAAAAATATTGGAGTCCAACTAGAAAACGACTACAGCAAATTGAGATCGATCTATTCTATATACAGTGATGGCAAGTTAATTAAACTTTTATGATTAGGATTAGGAGTCGGACATATTTGCATGGAGATACAGAGGACAGATCTAATCAGTGTAGGACACGTTAACTGAAGGAAGGAAAAAAAAATCAAATAACCAATACGGTTGGAATAAAACAATGTAAAAATATCATGTATGCATGAGCAAAGGGATCAGGAACATTAGGCGTCCACGTAGGAAAACATTTTAAAAATAATTGAAATTCGGAATTAACAATAAGTAATATTGAAAGAAGAGTTCATATAAGAACCCAATACGATATTAATTAAAATTTGGAATAAAAATAAAATAAAACTCAAAATTAGAAAAATAAACGACATAAGAGTTCAAGTAGGAACATAAACTAAAAATAATTGAAATTCAAAATTAAAAATAAGCAATATTAAATGAAGAGTCCATATAAGAACCTAATACGACATTAATTAGAATTCAGAATAAAATATAAATTAAAAATAACATGAGTTTAATTAAAATTTGAAACAAAAATTAAATTAAATTCTGAAAATATAAAAATAATTATAGGAGTTCAAGTATAAATACAATTTATAAACAATATAATATCGGAATAAAAAATATGGAATTTTCAATAAACACCATCGATCTAGAAAACACAACAATGACGAATGACAATAAAGAGGGAAGAAGCAACAGAGCTGTAAAGGAGTAGGGTGACAGCAGTTGATGGGACATCTAAAAACTATAAACAAAACCCAAATAGAATCCCAATAACGATTAAAAGGAGAGACGACGGATAAGCCGTTAAGTAGTACGATCACGGTGGTTGGCGGGATTTCTAGAAAGTAAAAAAATAAACCTCAATGATATTAAAGAGGGAAGACAACAAAGGTAAAAACTATAAACAAAACCCCAAATAGAATCACAATGACGATTAAAAGGAGAGATGACGAGCAACCTGTTAAGCAGCACAAACACGACGGTTGGCAGGAAAGTAAAAAAATAAACCATAATGAGAATCACGTTTGAATTTTAAAATCTCAATGACAAATAAAAGGAAAGATATCGGGCGGGCCGTATAGGAGTATAATGGCTAAACTGCTGACGGTTTGGTGGGACTTCTACAAAGTTAAAAGTGAACACCGACGATCATTATATTCGAATTTTAAAACCCAAATGACGATAAAGAGAGAAGGAGACGAACGGGCAGAAGAGGAGTAGAGTGGTGGCGTTTGATGGGACTTCTAAAAAAACGAGATGATTAAGTCTAAAATTTATAAGGTTCTATTTTAAAGTTCAAAGGAGGACGAATAGAAGCCGTAGTAGATCGAGCAAGCAAATAAATGGGTGTGACTTAAAAAACTACTCTCTCCGT
The DNA here is from genome assembly GCA_009805545.1 of Oryza longistaminata. Classification (NCBI taxonomy): domain Eukaryota; kingdom Viridiplantae; phylum Streptophyta; class Magnoliopsida; order Poales; family Poaceae; genus Oryza; species Oryza longistaminata. Next base: position 23,941,484 of record CM020182.1, on the reverse strand, counting down.
CCAAAATATAAACATTTTTAGCTGTGAATCTGGACAACTATGTGTCTAGATTTATAGCCAAAAGTTGTTATATTTTAGGACGGAGGTAGTATAAAATTAGAATAATAGAGATGATAAGATTCAGTCTTTTAAAGTCCTAATATGACAAGAAAGCTATTTAACAAATTTTAAGTAAACTCATATGTAAATAATTTTATATGGATACTAGCCGCGCAATTGCGCGGGCCATCCAGCTAGTTGATGTTATCTCTCAATATTCTAGCAGCCTCTAGGCTACTATATGTCTATATCTTGTGCAATTTCTTGCCAAATTAATGGGGCTAAACTATCATACAACATCATGCCGAAAAGTCTTAATTTATTGTTTGTTGAAAGCTCTTTACTACAAGGTTATTGCCCAACCTCATCATCTGTTGAAGATATATGAAAACCCCAAATTGTTCCTTTTTATGCCATGTGAATAATTTGGTCATAACAGACCCTGATTTCCTTAAAAAAATGCATGTTAAATTAAGTTTTCCTACCACTAACCTTGGATTTCTTTTCTATGTTGTAAATTTGCAGTGTTGTATGATCGTTACATGCTAACTGCTCAGAGTGAGTGAGGCGCTTCTTTGCGGCTTTATGTCCTTTTCAGCTCCAAGCTTCACATGGAGATGGATCACCCAGCAAATATGCAGTATACAGTATATGGATATGCTATGAACATGTAGTCTCCCTCTTCTCTCACACACACACCCAGATACGTACACACAAAAATGGAGCTTTTATTCTCATCACAGCAATGGCTAGCACTTCTACCTCCGATCATCCTCTGTGTCCTTCTGTTCTCCTATGTGTACATCATTCTATGGCTAAGACCAGAGCGGTTGAGGCAGAAACTGAGGAGCCAAGGAGTGAGGGGTCCCAAGCCTTCTTTTCTCTTTGGAAACATACAAGAGATGAGGAGAATCCAGCAATTGGCCAAGTCAGCACATGAACAAGAAGCAGGGAGTACCGACATGTTTTCATCAAATTATGTGGCAACTCTTTTCCCTTACTTCCTCCACTGGAGCAGGGTTTATGGTACGTTAAGAAACTTGTAGTGCATAATAGTTTCAGTAAAATAAAGTTTATTAATTCATCTTTATATTCGATGTTAAATGTAATTCATTGGAATTTTGTTAAGAGGAATGTTTTGATATTGACTTATTTTTTCTCTAAAATTTCTCTTTTTATTGTCCCACATAACAGGATTGTTTTTATTTTGGGGTGATGCAAACTTGAATTCAGAGAGTTTTAGGTACCTTTGTATTTTGGATGGTAGTTCGCTCTGCAACCATCGAAACATAATTTCTTTGATTGGGGCCTGTTTATGGATAGCTCATGGTTTCATATACGTTCTGATGGTGTACCATATACTGTCTCATCTTGTCGACCAGTCTCATTGCTACCCTCATTACATATAAGCTATTTAAATTACTGTAAATTCTTTTGTTGTATGTTCTGTAACCATGTCCTAATAGATTTATTTTTAGAACATCGACGGATGCCTTGTGCATTTCATATTTAAAATTAAAGCTGATAAGTTCCTGAAACATTGATGTTGTGTTAGGTTCCATCTACCTGTATTCCACTGGAAGCATACAAGTTTTAAATGTTACTGATCCAAACATGGTGAAGGAGCTAGCCAACTGCAGATCTTTGGATCTTGGAAAACCTTGCTACTTGCAAAAAGAGCGTGGAGCTCTTCTTGGTATGGGAATTCTGACATCAAATGGTGATCTATGGGTACACCAGAGAAAAGTGATTGCACCTGAACTATTCATGGAAAGGGTTAAGGTAATTATCTGCAGGCACTTGTATTGGGCCATGGATCTCTCTGTCAAAAAACAATATTTTTCTTGGAGCAACTTTCTAGTACACTACATGTAGCATATACTAAAACTCAATTTATTGTTAAAATGACATCCATAGGGAATGGTGAATTTGATGATGGAGGCTGCAATGTCAATGTTGAACTCATGGAAAAATGAAGTTGAGGACAGAGGAGGCAGTGCAGAGATTGTGGTTGATGAGTTCTTGAGAACCTTTTCAGCTGATGTCATATCAAGGGCTTGTTTTGGAAGCAGCTTTAGTGAAGGCAAGGAGATTTTCATAAAAATACGACAACTTCAGACAACAATGGCAAAACAAAGTTTGCTCATTGGTGTTCCTGAAAGTAGGTATGTTGCAGAAACTACACATGTACTACTGTGTAACTCTTATTTCAATTTGAGACAATTTATAACTTCAAAAGAAATGCTGTCTTCGAACTGCTCAAAATCTTCTGTTGAGCACTTGTGCTTAGTTTGAACGATTTCAATACGGATAGCTGCCCAGATTCAACTTCTGAAATCACTATAACTCAGATAATGTTTGTTACTGTTCTTGGTTTGCAGCAGTATCAGATTAACCTTTTTGGAGAAATATACAGCTTCTATTTTGTCCGGGCTAACTTACATGTCTCATTTTGGTCTGATCTACCTGCAATTCCTCAGTTCTTGTGAAGTACATATCAGCTAAACGGATATATGCCTAAAAAAATGATATTTTTATCTAGAATCTGTGTAATTGTATAGTAGATCCAAGAGTGCCATAACATGTATTTTCTGATCCAAACCATTGCATGGGAATAATTATACGAAATACATATTTGAAGCGATAACAAACCCATGTGATTAATAAGTGGCTTTTCATGTTTTATCATCTAACTGTAATTGGTTAATCATTAAAGGATTTTCTTTTTTTTTTTGTGCTGGACCGACTAGGTATTTACCAACAAGGAGCAATAGAGAGATCTGGAATCTGGATAGTAGCATCCGTACCCTCATTTTAAACATATCAAAGAAATATGAACATGTTTCATCAACCTTAGTGAACAATGATCTCCTACACGCCATCATTCAAGGTTCTAAGGATGGGCCCCTCCATTCATGCACGCCCGAGGATTTTATTGTCGACAACTGCAAAAACATATACTTCGCAGGGCATGAGACAACCTCGACCACGGCTGCATGGTGTTTGATGCTTCTAGCTTCACACCATGAATGGCAGTCCCGTGCTCGGGTGGAATTCCTTGACATTTGTCAAGGGAAACTGTACACGACACACTAACACACTGAAGGGAGTGAACTAATTCCATGCTTAGTCGTCGTCTCTGACCATATCTGCAACGACCTTGACCTGTGTAGGTGCCAAAGATTGCAGCAAAAAGATGGGAGAGTATACTATTCGAAGGCATTAATAATGCAGTGCCTTAATTTCTTGGATAAGGAAAATCCATCCGGTCAAGATGGTTGACTATTTGTGTTAACGATCGATGTGTTCTCCCTATTGTCACAACTCACAAATAAGTTGTTTTATTCTACGTGCGGTCAATCAGTATTTTCATTGTCACATGTGTTGATTACAGTTACCGAATAGTATATCTTTACTATATGTTTTTACTGATTTTAGTAAACAATAAATATTAATCAAACCAGTTTATTTTAATCGTGCTGCGACTCAAAACATCTCTGTTCTCTGTGGACAGAGATGGTATAGTAATCGAGGAAATTATGGATGCCCAGATTCTTCACGGCTGTATTTTCTTCCATGCACTACATTTTTCTTCATCAGTTCCATTTCATCATGCACATAGTTTGAAAAGTATAGCTACATCACATTCTGTGTAATGCATTATTGGTCATGAATATGAACATCGCCATCTATGACCAGACATACTAGCACAGTAGCACTAGAAATATGGGCCAACAAGGCTTGGTGGACGGGCGGAGACTATGAATTGAAGGGTAGGTTGAAGCAGGTAAGACCAGCTATGCTGCTCAGCTTACTACTGTTTCTCTTCTTGTAGTATTATGGAAATCCAATCAGTTATGTCAAACGTGATCAACCTGGCACCGATTCTAGAACTGGTGTTTCATTTTGACAAGATTGCATATAAACCACTCCAGTTGTTACTCTTGTTTTGAGGACTTTTCTCAAAAGCCAATTTGCTGCAATGGCCCGCCTACTCAAATCCCCTCCGAGGATGGAAATAGCCAAGCTAGATCTGTAGGATACGCTTGGTTTTCATATGCATCTGATTCGATCCGGACCCCCGATGTAGTTTGAAGAAGGAAGACGATCTCGAACAGCGATCAATAGCAACGAACAACCGTGATCGAGCTCGGTTTCCCCTGCTGTGGGTACACGTCGCCACAAATGGACTAATTCGGCTATTGGCATGCGTCGAGGGATTTGGGTGAGTGGGTCTTTGCAATAAGGCAAAATTTACCACATGACACGAAAAAAATGTGTAATTGGCTGGGAGACACCACGAAAACGTGATACGGCTGATGGACACTAAAAAAATGTGTAATTGGCTTTAGGACACTACAAAAGAGGTGAGATATTTTTCTAAATACCCAGATTGCCCTTCTCTTTCCTTCCTTTTCTCCTACTCGTTCCTTCTTTTCCCCTTCTTGTTGATTTCGCCGGGACGGCATAGCAGCCTCAAAGCCGCGGTGGGGCGAGGTCGGCACGGCGTGGTGCGGCATCACCGGCGGCCGGGGCGGTCAACGGCATGGCGCGACCATGGAGGCGTAGTGTTCGGCCAGATCGATGGCGGGCAGGCAATGGTAGTGCCGGTGTGGCGAGGCGTGGCCGGGAGGCAGCACCAAGCGCAGGCGGAGAGGCTACGATGGGTCCCGGCGTCACGGCTTGGGTCCCGGCGTCACCATTGCTACGATGGCCAGTGCCCTCGCTCCCTTCGGTGCGCTTGACGAGTGCCGACGACGGCGGTGGGTTCAGATCGGGGCTGACGAAGAAGGGGTGTGATCTCCCTCTCCGGTGCACCATTTTTCAGGGTCCTTGAGGGGATATGGAGAGGAGGATGAGCCGAAGATGCTGGCACGACAGCTTGCCCGGCTTGGTCCAGATAAGTGGGAACGGCGATGATGTCACTGCGGCGGTGCACAAAGGGTGCTCCAGAGCTCCGGTGGGCACGGCAGCGTTCCCGTCGATTGGCTGCACGAATCGAGAGGTTGTCAAAGCGAGATTTGATCGGCATGGAGAGAAGATAATAGAACGTGAATTAGATAGGAACGGAGACAGCTCGTTGGTGATCGGCGATGTCCTCCTGCTCGGTGGCCGATGACGAAAGATAGGTGGAAAGGGAGAGCTGGAGCTCTCTTCCTCGGTTTGCTCTATGTGGAAATGAAGTGGAGCAGATGGCGATGCAGTAGGGACGAGATGAAGACTCGCCTCGGCGTTTTGAGGCATTGACATGTCGTGCACACGCGTCGAACTCAGCCAGCGCCGATCTCTCTCTCAGCTGTCTCTGGTCGATCTCTCTCCCGTCGCATGCTACCTCGTGTCGCTCGGCCAACCTCCCCCAAACACGACGAGCTGAGGAGGCTAGTCTCCAGGTTCGTCAAGATCGAGAGGGAGAAGAAGATAAGGGCAAAACTGTCATTTTACGTTGTTTCTCTCTCATCAATTGACCGAATATTATATTTTAATGTGTACATCATGGTGGAGAAATCTTCGATGTACCCTACAATATGCTTTGTAGCTGTTGATCTAATTTTTATCATGTGCTTTGTAGCTTTGATCTAATTTATATGTGTTTAATTGATCTTTACTTTTTTTCCCTGATTTTTTGTTTCTTATTTACAACAACTAGGAAGGTAGCCTGCGCATTTGCGCAGGCATGTTTTTATTTTGTTCAAAAACAGGTCTAACAAATAAGTTATATTTAAAGTGAGGTATTTTTCCTTCTTAAATTGGATGTTCATTGTATTTTTTCTTTAAAAATCTTGAGAACTTTAATTGCTAATAAATATATAATTTTCACCCATCCTGCTATCTAAATATACATACCTAAATAGTGATTCTTATACGTAGGACCCTACAGTATTTTTAAGAAAAATACCCTAGTCAATATGAGTCTTAAAATACAAATTAGTAGGAAATTTCTAATCATATCCTTATAAGAATGCTATTGATTTTGTATTGACACCTTAGAGGCACTTACATGCAAGTTGTGGCATTTAGTGTACGTTTAATTATTATTGACCTTCAATCTCTTGATTGTCAAAGCGAAATATGAATTGTTATGTAGAGAAGCATAAAAAGTTTTAAAAGAATAAAATATCGTTGGATGTAAAATGAGCTTTTTTTTCCCCCTGTAGCCAAGGGAGTAGATTGATTCAATACTACCTTATGGGTTATTTTACGTGTAAAAGCTTCAACGCAACCTTATGGGTTATGGTACTCCACTAAAATAGTTATGTGTAAAAATATTACAAAAGTTATTTCTAAGGTAGTCCATAAGTCCGAGGCAAAGGGCTTATCACATAGGAGGCTGCACATTTAATTTGAGGAACATGTGAAAGTATTCTTGCGGAAATCAACTTGTTTAGAAGTGTGATGAACATAGGCCCTGTTTGTTCCAGCTTAAGATTATTATAATCTAGATATTGAGCCGATTACATAAGCTAGATTATAATAAGCCGACATAGAATAAGTGTAAGCTGTTTGTTTCTCTAGATTATTTGTTGATGTTAGCTGTTAGCCACCAATAATCTAGAAAAAACACACCTATAGAGTGGATTATTCGATTATATGTAAATCTGACTTATAGATTGTAATAATCTATCATAATAAGCTATTTGTTTGTTTCAGCTTACTTCTAATAATTCAGATTAATAATAATCCTAAGTTGTATCAAACAGGGCATAATTGTACATTCAATTAAAAAGTTGGAAAAAGTGGCTTAAAGTTTGTCGTTTTCCATTGATTGTTTGAAAATAATAGTATATACAAATCTTTGTGCCCATATCATTGTTTGCCAACAATGAATAGAACATGAATAGTTAGTTTTGGGTGTTCCTTTTGGTAATGTGGAAAATGGCTACATATTCTAACACTTACTGTATCCTTTGTTGAGATGCACCTGCTTTTTTTCTCTGTATACTGGATAGTCCTCATTGTTTATTGATGGATGCCTTTGGTGCATGTTACAGAAAATATATTTCAATAAAAAGACTCCTCGAGTCTAATTGATTTCGCGTGTGGGAGATAGCTTATTGTTTCGTGTAGAGTGTGTGAGACTCCACGTAGCTTAGAAGGAACATAATTTTTATTGCGAAAATAACTCCGCATGTGTGTAATTATGTAGTGTGGTATGTTTTTTATTATTTAAATATTTTTACTCTAAAACTTATGATTAAACATTAGGAATTTACATAATGCAAACGATCACTTTTGTGATTTTATTTTAGCTAAAATGCATTGGGCCTTTAGTGATAATATTTATATTGCATAATCCTAAATATGAAGCCTACAATGCTTATCCTGTTTTTATCTTTCTTGTTTGAAAGAATTAGCCATTTAGACAACCATAGCAGTTTCTAAATAACTAAATAGTTTTTAACTTTAAGTTTCTAAATAATTGGTAGATAAAGCTTTTAGCTCAGCCATATGTGAATACTCACTTGTTAAGTCCAAGCTAATTTGCCCCCTCACGCTGACAGTGTCCCGAGTAATGTTAATGGGGGCAAAACTTGTGACTGATCTGGAGTCTTAAAATTTTTTTTAGTTCAAGAAGAAAAATGAATCTCGATTTTTAGACTATGATCCAATGTCTTGTACTCTATGTGTATGAACGAAGCTATAACGCGATCTCTTTTCCTTTGCGTTAGATCAATGTACATGGCCACACCATTAATTTATATCAGATCTAATGGTTAAATTAAATAGGATCCACTGATTTGAATGAAAACCGAGGTAACATATTTTTCTTTTTTAATAAATTTATAGGATTTTATCTAATTTGTTTAGAGCGCCACATGACTATTTAGGAGCATTTGTAGGATGTTCACATGGTGGCTTGAGAAATGTTATTGGAAGTATAATAGACTTTTCGTTTTCTTTTCAGTTTTAGAAAGAAAAATGAATCTCAATTTTTTGACTATCCGATAAGTGTACAAATGAAGCTATAACCCATCTCATATCCTTTACATCAGATCGACGTGGTAACGCATGGTCCACACCAATTATATTATTTTATATAGATCTAATCGTTAAAATTAATTGATCTAACGTTTTAAATAAAATCATGCTAAAGATAATTTTTTTCTTTTTCTAAGAATTTGTAAGGATTTTTTCTATTTTATTAAGAGAGTCACATGGCGATTTTAGGAAGCGTTTGTAGTATATATATAAGCACGTATAATTATATTATTTGAACTTACCAAGGGAGTAATCTCTTTTGGAACATTTAGGTTTATTCTAATTTAATTATTGTGAAATTATGTTTGATGATAAAACTATATCGTTATTTTTCATAATATTTTAGAATTATTCAAATGGCATGTCAAAGTCAGAAATTATAACCAAAATGTGACATTCTATTTGAAAGATTAAATTATAAACAGTTTAGATGTTATATTTTTTAATCGTCAATTGTGCTTTCTAACTAATATTGGCATAAAAAAGGAATAAGAAATAAGAAGAGGGAAAGAGAAGGAGGAAAGAGAGAGAGGCATACGGGCCTGTCCAAGTACGTACGTACTAACGACTCCACGTACAGTCCTGATATGGATTGGACGATTGTTTTTTTCAATAGATTGATCTAATGGTTAAAAATATCGGGGCCACGGGATTAAATGAAAATCAATGGTTAGATGTTTTGCTTTTTCTTAGAATTTTTAGTATTTTTATAATTTATCATAGTGCCATGTGGCAGCTTGGGAGCATTTGTAGGTCAACGTGACAGCTTAAGAGCATTGTATGAAGTTTAATGGACTTTTTAGTATATAATAGATATCATTTTTTTCTCTCCTTTATTCTCGGCAGAACTAATTCAACA
>CM020182.1:23906880-23932584 GCA_009805545.1 Oryza longistaminata | reverse complement strand
ACAGTGTCCTGAAGCAAATTACGACATTTTTGGAGTGTCCTCGGGCAAATTCACGTCTTTAGGGTGTCCCACAGCTAATTACACATTTTTTGAGTGTACTGTAGCAATTTTTGCCTTGCAATAAATTGACTTGGGAAGGAATTTTAAGACGAGAGTGACAATTGGGTGGTTTATTAAAATTTGCATTCCTTTTTTTTTTTTGGCCATCTAGTAGTTCCATTTCTTTAGCCTGTGTTCGTTAGTTGATTTGGTGCACATGATTAATTAAATATTAATATTTTTTAGAAAAATAGGTTAATATGATTTTTTATCATGGACTACGTTGGGTGGGCTGCTCTTGCGGCAAGTCTTGGCCCATGCGTCTGTACGCGCGTGATTAATCTAGAACGGCGACGTGACTGTGCGACGCATGTGGTGAAAAATCTTGAAGGGCAACGGTTTCGCTATGTGTTCGTTTTTCTCCACGTGTCGCATGGTTGTTTAGCCCCCTCTCGACCAATCAGCTAGCGGCGCTTGCCGCCAGCTTTAGAAGAATAGATACCATTTAATGATTTGAAAAACGTGCACAACAAATGAAGTGAGTTAGGAAAATAGGGCTTAATAGCATGTCTCCCTCCTGCCTTTGTTAGAAAATATGATATCAATATACATCTTAAATTTCGGTTAGTTTGATACTCTCAGTTCGCAACTGATGACATAATCTCCCTCTCAAAGAATATAAAAAAAAAACCATCGAATAAGGATTATACAATAGCTAACGGAGCAATAACAAACGGACACGCAGGTACACCGGTCTGAGGACGATTGTCTCTTTATTACGTACTCATACGTTGTAATTAATAGGATCATTAGATTTTTGGGAGGGTGGATCGGTTTTTCTTCAGAGTTTCTTTTAAAGAGATGGAGCTTGTTGTTTTTCTTGGGAGAAATAACAACTAATATTGATAGAAAATTTTCAGTCGTACTTTATTAGATGAATAGCTAATTTAGTCCCTCAAGTTTCAGTGAAGGCTCAATCTAGTCTTTCACGTTTTATTTTGTCCACATAGGTCCTTCATATATTTGTTTTGACTTGAAATCATCCTGGGGTCCACTTAATATGCCATATGGCTATTTCTAGTCAATATTTCTATTAGAAAATGTTCTTTTTGCCCTTAATTTGTATACATCTATATACTAGAAAAGAGAAAGCCAATATGAATAAACAACATTACAGATGTACTTCCCATTATTTCAACATGTGCACATAAAACTTAAGCAATTGCTATCGTATACACTTGTTAGTACATAATTTTTTTTCGTTTTACATAATATACTATGTATTATCTATAAAAAATTCAAGCATGCAATTTTTCTCTTATATATGTGAATGATGAGGGGTATAAATGTCATTTATGAAGAGAGTTGTTGGTTCAAGGATAAGTTTGAACTAAAATAAAAACTTGAAGGACTAATATGGATAGATTGAAACATCAAGGACTAAACTGAGCCTCAGATGAAACTTGGAGGACCACTTTGGCTATTCACCCTACTTTATTTGTTGTTAGTTACTTGTGTTCCCTCTTTAATCCGAGATAGTGTTACTTGTGTTCCCTCTTTAATCCGAGACAGTGCTCCTGTCATTCCTTAACAAATATTTGGGGGAGCAAATCACACTTGAATTATCAGAGCCAGATGTTTAGGCATGCTATCTTCTTTTGTTTTCATTTCAGCTTAATCTATCATTACGCCTGATCAGATCACCTCTAACGAGCTCAAACCTTCACCTTTGACGGGTTTAGGCGCCTTAGAAATTAGTGGTCACTGATAGTGGCAGACCCGGAAAATTCACACTGGGTATGCACCCACACATCTCCTTGCAGGATAGAAAATGGAACCAAAAATCTAAGGTAGGACCGGTACAGTAGAACTAATATCTTAGTATACATCCAAACTTATGCTTAAATAATAAAACCATCATCCCTAGATATATTGCGAAGAAAAATAGAAAAAATCATTTAAGTAATTTAGTTGGCTTCTTTTGCCAATAGATCTTTCAGTTGATTTTTAACAATGCCAATGTCACTATATCTGTTGAATCTGAAGTCCAATCGTGTAGTACATATTTAAAATGAGGGATGATATTAGCAATGTTGATTTCTGTAAATTCAAGTCATACACTATAAGGACTAGTACTCATAAGTAAGCTAGCTAGTGTGTGGCTGTATGTGCTGGGCAGTGCTTCGTGCATTTCGTGACTCGCTGATGATGACTTCACTCACCTTTGACGGGCAGCGGCCCGTCAGAGGTGACAAATACCTTTGATGGGTCCGTATTTTCTGGGTGAATATTGAGTAGTACATCGTGAGACATTTAAAAACTTTGTGAAACATAGTGAGAGCATACATTGAAAAATATCATTATCACATATGAAACAATGTGTTTTAACGGTTTGAAACATATATTTTTTTATCAGAGTATAATCATGTGATATCTAGTTCTAAAGATTTAATTACAACGAGTATAATGGTGTGATCGGATCGTAGATTGAATAAGTACTTTAGTAAAAAAAAAGATGTTTTCAAGATTGCTACAGGCTTACATGCATGAATGGAGTGGTGATGGAGCGAGTATATGGCAGGTAAGAGAGTCTAGATCGTTACGTCCAATATTGTTCCTGTCAACAATTTATACATGGAGAAACAAAAAATTAGCCATTGAAACATTTATTTTTTTCTTGTGAAAGACAATAAAAGCACACACGTCGAAACATGTCGCCGTTACGTACAAAACATTGAGACTTAATGGTTTGAAACATGTGTTTATCTTTTATCAGAATATAATCATATAATATCTTGTTGTAAAGATTTAATTGTAATGAATACAATGGTGTGATCGGATTTGAAATCGGATAAGTAGTTTAGGAGAAAAATAATTTAACAACAATCACAAATATGTATATATGAAGAGTAGTGAGAGAGCAAAGTACCCTAATATTGAAGTTAGGTAGTAGCTGAGCTGGAGCCCGATTTTCTTTCATTTGTTGGAGCTACCGATACTAAGTGTTCTCGTTTGTAATTTTCTAAGCATCTTCAAGATCCCAACAGTCTCCTAATTGAATAACCTAAATCTATGAAAAAAGGGATTTGCTGTAATTAACATGTGTGTGTGTGTGTGTGTGTGAATATAGGCTAGCATATAGCTGGTCTGTTCGACGGATAGTTAATGGCTGTCCTGGTCGTATTGTCCGGAGAAACAAGTCAGTGGACATGGGTGCAACGCTCCACATAGATATATTCCAGAGTGTGTAGTGCACTTGTGCATGCAGAAACGATAGAGAGATATGTTTTGTTTTTGAGATCAACGATCGAGATATGATCGAGAATTCGAGATATGCTCTTTAGGCTTGGGATGCATTGGAAATTGCTTGCTGTGGCACACCTCAAGTGAAAAAAGATGAACAATGCCTTCCTGTTAATATAGTGCGCTCAGTCAAATTGACATCCTCCGTAGTCAACTGCACTATGCCTTTGAAAGTAGTCAACTGCACTTCTTTGGTTTCTTGGTCCTCTCGTAAGCAGTCTTCTGTTACTCAATCCACTGCTGAGGCTGAATATGTCGTTGCTGCTAGTTCTTGTAGTCAAGTTCTTTGGATGATTTCCACTCTGAAAGATTATGGCTTGTCTTTCTCTGGTGTTGCTTTGCTTTGTGATAACACAAGTGCGATCAACATTGCTAAAAATCTAGTTCAACATTCCTGGACCAAGCACATTAAGATAAGGTACAATTTTCTCTGAGTCAATGTTGAGAAATGTACCATTGTGCTAGAGTTTGTTGAATCTGAAAAACAACTTACAGACATTTTTACAAAACACCTTGATCGTTCTCGTTTTGAGTTCTTGCGAAGTGAGTTAGGGGTGATCCACCCCTATGGTTTGATTTGAGGGGGAGTTATTTTTCTTTTGTATGCATTTGTAACATGTTGCATCATGTTTACTATTATGCATTGTTTTATACACTCTTCAATTAAGTTTTGCTTGTTATCTCTTGGTCATCACTATGCTATGCATGTATCTGTCTTATGCTAGTTTGATCTTTGTCTAACTTTCATTTTCTTAAGTAACTTGTGTTATCATGTTATGCTATTCAAGCTTGTTGAAACCTACTTAAATTGACTATTCATTTGAACTTAATCAATGTGCAATATGCTTGCTCTAGAAGTTTCTTTATCTTGAAGTATCCCTCTCCTAGTCATGTCATGATTACATCCTCTTAGCAATAACTGTTAATACATGCTTTTCAATGCTCATGCTTGTTTATTCATACTTTGTAAATCATGCTTTACAAGCTTTATTTTTGTTTTTGTCCGGGCTATTGAGCGGTTTACGCATGAGTAGTGCCAAAGATAGCAATACTGCCTATAATGGGAACACTAGCTGGAAAACTTGGTTGAGGCCAGACGGCAGTGTTTGACACAACCATCACTTGCTGACTGATAAGATCAGGTGGACCATCGTGATTGTGCTATTATCTTGAAAGCAATTAAAAAAATCATCATAAAATAAAAGTCATGAGAAAAGGTTAAAAGCTCATGTCCGATGTTTTGTTATCATGTTGATACTCTTTATGAACTGGGCACTAGCACATTAGCATGTGTTCTTTGCTTTGATTATGTAAATCTTGCATGATTATGAGTTGATCTGCTTCCTTTTAAGCTTCTTCTAGAAATAGCTATGCACACTAAATCACTAATTCACTTGAAAGCTTTTTGATTGCGGGCAATACAATCTTGATATTTATGACATGTTTCACACTTCTTTCGCACATGTTTTAGCTAGGCTTGAGCACTTGCTTGTATCTGTGTGATACATGTCTACCTTTGCCCTTTAGATAACCCTCAAATTAAGCTCGCATAAACTAAAAATTTGCAAGTTTCATTTCATTTTCATTTGCATTTTTGTCTCTTTTTGGACTTGATGCATCATTGATAAAAGGGGAGAGAAATCTGCACTCATTGAAAATTAAAAATTTGCTTTAGATCTTGGTGAAAGATGGAGTTTGGCACATAGGGGGAGCATTCTTGCACTTGCATCCCTTATCTTCTTTGTCACTTGGTCTTGATTTTTACGTTTTCAAAATGACCAAAGTTTGTCTTTTGCAAAATTATTTGCTATGTAGATCAAAAATCAAATTTTCAAAATTTTGCTTAAGGTTGTCCATGTTTCATCAAGGGGAAGATTGTGAAACCATGTGGGGTTATGGTTCTTTTGTAGATGCATAGCTAAAAATTATAGTACGGAAATAATATCAGTTATGTAGGAAGTTATCCACACACTCGCACATACAGACTAACTTTAAAATATATAAAACGAAAAGCGTGCTTTCGTTAATGTGACAGACACTGATTGAAACTGCGCCCTAACGGAAGATTTTGATGTAGTTTGCAGATGAAATTAGTACTCCCTATGTCCCATAATGGGTGTCATTTTGACTTTTTGCTTTCAACGTTTGACCATTCGTTTTATTTGAAAATTAATGCACATATATAAAAGATAAGTCATACTTAAAGTACTTTTGATAATAAAGCAAATCACAAATAAAATAAATAATAATTTTAAAATTTTTTGAATAAGACGAATGATTAAACATTACAAACAAAAACTCAAAGCGACAAGTAATATGGGACGGAGGAAGTAATTGTTTACCGAGCAAGCCTAGACACCCAGTCATACGAAGGACTTCTGGAAGAACAAGTTCATCAAAAAAAACAAATTCTGATGCCAGCAAAGATGGTAACAGTAAGATATTTTACTTCATGCCAACTGATGTAGTGATGTTGTAGCCCTCAGGCTAATCTGCTTAATTAGGATTTACCAAACGTTTTATTCTATAACGTTTTTACTATGCCTAAGGTTTTACCAAGAGGTATCAGTGTAACATGATGTACAGTAAAAAATATAAATGTTTAATGATCAGGAAGGGCACATTGGTCTCAGTGGAATAAAAGATGCCACTGATGCTATTATATTATCTGTTTGCGATAGTATCTCTCACCGGCTCGTTGCGGTCACGGCTCAATTCGGCGCCGCTCGCCAGTTTAACTCCACGCCACCTCAGACTCCACGGTTTTGCTGCTCATCCCGAACAGCTAGGGACAAGTCCACGCTGATACATTCAATCCCAACTAGAGATTCTTTCAGAGCATAAACTTGACAGACATAGATCCTCTGCAGTACTGTATTTGCAATAGCAGTGACTGATAAGTTGACCTGGTCCTACATGTCAGTGGTAGCTACTGCAAGTGCAGTACTGCATACAATCCCCACTGAAACTTGACAAGGCAGCTTAGTCAAAACTCAACCCATATTTATGAAATGCAAACTGATTCTAGCTACTCTTTTTCCCTCTTCGACATAGTTTTCTGAAGAAGAAAAAAACACAAGTCCGGAGTACAGATCGAAATCGTTAGATAGCAATAAGAAAATAGCTCATGACAGATGTACAGATCACGACAAGGAGAAAATAGCTCACGACACCGACAATGAAAAAAAAAACTGATTGCTGAAGACAATGAGGAAGCTGCTTCTATCGACAAGGTGTGTAGGTGGAGATCAACCTTCTAGCTGCAGGTATGCTTTCTGAAGACGAACCTCGTCGCTACCATTAGGCTATGGTGCCAGACAATGGAGGATAAATTCCACCAAGGCTGTAGAGTTGGTGCCTTGGTGGTGAACTGGTGACGGGGTGCACAATACAAGCCCATATATTGTTGTTGTAGAAGCGCCTGCTGGTCCACCTGACGTCCTGACGGTCTCTGCACATAGTAGCGCCGGAGATAGAGCAATTAGGAGGTGGCCAAAGGGATTTATCTACTTAGAGCAATTTTAATAGTATAGCCAACTATTAGCTCCAAATCATTTAAAGTCAATTTAATAGAATTTATGCAATATTTAACTATAAATATATACTCCCTTCGTTCCTTCGTTTCAGAAAAAAGCGATTTGTGCATTGAATGACAGAGCAACCAGGATAGCAGTCTCCTCACCTGTTCACGCAAACTTCTCTCTCGTTTCTCTCGTCTACTCCCTCTCCCACACATGCACTCTGCACGAGAGTAGTACTTGTGCACGGAAGTTTGTTTTTTTATTTAAATGATGTAATGGATGTTGTACTTATACAAGGGTATTTTAGTCTTTGATAATGGTTGCTAAAATTGCCTCGGGCATCCAGGAATCGCTTTTTTGGATAGAGGGAATACTACACTATTAATATTTTGTTCCACATGTCATATACACATGACGTCTTGGAATTATGCTACAACTGACTACAATTTTGTAGCCCATTTTTTTTCTCACTCTTATTTTATCTTCTCGACGTGTATTTATAGCTGACTTATAGTTTGGTATTGTACTTGCTCTTACCCCTCCAAGTACCTCCTCCAACCACCTCACTCATGATAGGTAGTACCGCTAGTTATTAAAATGATGTCAATCGTTCGATGTGAGTTGATGGATGACTGAAATTTGGAAGTTCTCCCTCTGTCCCAAAATAAGTGCAGCCATGAGTTTTCGTGTCCAACTTTGATCGTTCATCTTATTTAAAAAAATTTTATGATTAGTATTTTTATTGTTATTAGATTATAGAACATGAATAAAACTTTATGCGTGACTTAGTTTTTTAGTTTTTTTAAAAAAATCAAATAAGACGAACGGTTAAAGTTAGGCACGGAAACTTATGGTTGTGCTTATTTTGGGACGGAAGGAGTAATAGCAAATCTCTGTGTGCTGAAAGCTTTGCAGCAGGCTGCTATTTTGACACTGCTGTAATTTTGGTTAGATGGTTTTGTTGGGAAGGAGTGTAACGTCCAGATCTTCCTGTAAAGGGTGAATGATTGTAAGCATGTGTTCTTTTCATGGGTTCCCGATCTCATCTCCTTCCTTTTCCGCGTGCATGCTTTTTCAACTGCTAAATGGTACATGTTTTATAAAAAGTTTATATATAAAAGTTGTCTTAAAAATCATATTAATTCATTTTTTAAGTTTTTTATAGCTAATACTTAATTAATAACGTGTTAATCTATCGTTTTGTTCTCCGTGCGGAGTGGATGGCTTGCCAACCCCTCCAAAAGAACACAGCCGATTCATTCATTCTGCTGTAGAAGAACGGCAAGCTCCGTGACTCCCGGTTGTGGGGCTGCTACTACAATCTATCTATTATCTATCTATCTATCTATTATATACTAAAAGTCCATTAAACTTCCTACAAATGCTCCTAAGCCGCCATGTGTCATCCTATAAAATTTCTTACTATCACAGTTTGTGTTTATAGCAATATTGTACAGTATGTGTTCAGATGGTATACATAATACTTACTTACTTGATCCACAAGTCGAACTCATATGACCTTGATTTATCATCTAAGTCGATAAATGATATTTAGATATGCCCAGCCTATAGTTTACCCTTATGAGATATAATTTCCGAAGAAACTATAATATCATGTTTTAATAATACGGATGTCCACGCATCGCGTGGGCCACCATTCTAGTTAGGGATGAAAGTGGTTCACATAGTTTCTAGCCATCCGGACATATTTTTGGAAATGGAAAGTTTCGGTTCGATACTTTTGGAAATGAAAACGGATTCGATTTTTTTTTCTTGAGACAAACGGATGGATGTAGTTAGACTTCCAAGGTTTTGAAGATAGATTTTTATGGCACACAAAATGAGAAACCTCATGATTAATTAAGT
Source organism: Oryza longistaminata (assembly GCA_009805545.1). Taxonomy (NCBI): domain Eukaryota; kingdom Viridiplantae; phylum Streptophyta; class Magnoliopsida; order Poales; family Poaceae; genus Oryza; species Oryza longistaminata. The sequence goes on along the minus strand of CM020182.1, from coordinate 23,923,855 downwards.
ATTAACGGTTATAATTTTGAAAAATACATTTATTTGCTTTTTTAAACAACTTTGATATGTAAACTTTTTTAAAATAACGCACCATTTAACAATTTGATAAGCGTGCTAACAAAAAGAGGAAGTTGAAATTTGCAGTTGAAGAATAGAACATGGCCTTATTGTCCAGCAAAATCAGAAAAAGGTTGAAAACTATCTCAAATTTTCGTAGGGCATCCAGAGAACAAGCCTGCAATGCGTGGGCCATATTATCCATCTCATTGGCCTAGCCCAATGGCCCAACTATCACTCTACCCTAGGTTACTTGCATACTACCAGGCATAGGCAAGATGTAGCCGTCTAGACTCCAACAACACGAGGACCAAACAACATTACTAGGGACGCATCTAGATCTAGACTACAACAATGTCACTAGCACGTCCGACGATCAACGCGCGCGTCGATAAGCAGGCTCCATTGTTGTCGCATGATACGTGCGTTGGACGTTCATGGCCCTTGCGAATCGCTATGATACGTGGATAAGGCGGGCAAGTGACGACTGCGATCATGCTGTCTCACCGTCTCCCTGTCGCCTCTCATCTCGTTTCTACGTGAGAAGCAACTCCTCTCTGATATAAAGTCTGAGAGATGTGAGTCTCGGACAGGTGGGACCCGTACGTCCTCATAGCCCGTCAGAGGTACACGTTCCTAATCCTATGAGGTACGTTAGATTGGGTTCATCGCTCGACGTGAAGCCCAAGCTGGTTCATCCGCTTATGCGGTTATGCCGCTCCACGCTTCCACATGCAACAGTAGCAGCTGTCTTACGTACTCCTACGCACCTAAGCTGTTCAAGTGGATGAACTAAGTCTGTGAGGTGTTTGTCGTTATGATAAAGTGGCATTACTCGTTATTAAAATTGTAAAACGTTGGTTATTGTTTTAGAAAAATTAACAAACCGTGTGTCTTTGTTGGTTTAGGAAGCTCAGTCTGAGGGTTCACATATTCCGATAAATATTCATTGTATTTGTTTCAATGTGTATTTGCTCCATATATATATTCGATCGATACCATTAGATTTCATTTGTGTATTCGGTACTTTCTAGTTCTGATTACGATTTAAAAATAAATAAAAACAAATATGGTAAAGATCGTTTCGATCCATTTTCATCCCTCGCTGCATTCTGTTATGGAGTATTTTCTACTTCTACTGCTTTAAAGTTGTTCCTGTTTTTGCTTCCTAGAAAAGTTCCCTGAAGTTATCATGTTGCTACTCTTTGCACTGTCAAACTTGCCTCTCAATAATAATATAATATTTGGTCAGCACCGGCAGCCATTTTCTTTTTTAGAAAAAAAAATCACTGAAATGCCGATTAATGGACCAGCACTAAAGCGTTTAAAAGGTGAAGCAAAAAGACAACAAAATGGTAATTACTTTGAGACTGCGACAACTACACTTGTTATAGTCTCTTCTTTCATGATCTGCTTGGAACACATGTTGCCTGTTCTGTTCGAACTACATTACCATGTGTTTGGTTGGATGGTTTTGGTGGGTCGGGTCGGGGCCATCCCTTTTTCGGAGCTGTTTGGTTTGAGGATTATGTGGGTTGGGTTGGTTCCAAAAAGGAATATTCCACCAATATTCGGGATGAACTGACCACCCAAAAACGACCGGCCCGATCGAACCCACCTCTCTCCCTCTCGCGCACGTGAGTTGCACGCTCCTCTCCTGAGCGGTAACCCTATCCTCCCTCAGCGCCTTTCCCCATCGCACTTTCACCATCGCAAAAAAAAAGAAGGCGGCGGCGCAATGCAAGAAGCGGGAGCGACTGCGCGTGCAGGAGCCGGAGGCGGCGAAGACGGCGTGCAGGAGCCGGAGGCGCCGACGACAGCGCGCGCGTGCAGGAGCAGGCGGCAGCAGCTCGCATCCTCCGTCCGTCCTCCATCCTCCATCCCCCTTGGCTGCTGCAGCAACAAGAGGAAGAAGAACCAGCGCCCCCCACCTGTCGCCTCCTTTCCTCCTCTGTACTCAACTGCTCATCCTCGTCCTCGCATCCTCAGTGAGAAAGGTAAGAAAACCCTAGCACTTGAAACCCTAGATCTTGCTGAATTTGTTTCCTGAGATGATTTTCCCTTGTTGTTGAAAGGACTAGGTGAAGCAGTTAATTCACAGTAGATCAATTTATAGTTGAATAGATGTTTGCCTATTGATGTGGTATTTTTGTCTATTTATTCACAGTGATTAATTTCTGATGTGAGCAAGTAATGTGTGATTACATGATGTGTGATTGAGAAGAGTTTTTGTGCTTTACTTTGATTGTTGTATTGTAGATGGATAAGAGGACCAAGCTTTTAATTTTTGCTGCTGCTGCACATATTTTATTGTCAATGATGGCCATTATTATTCAATCTAGAAAAAGAAAGAGATGTGCACGGAGACAAGGTGTTAAGTATGGCCCAATGGATGAAAGGGATCGAATGAGATTTGAATACCTAGACACAAAAATTTGGAGGAATGATACAACTTGTATCGACATGCTTAGACTTAGAAAAGATTCTTTCTTTCGATTTTGTAAGCTGTTTAGAGATCGGGGTTTGCTTGAGGATACCATCCACATGCGTGTTGAGGAGCAGGTTGCTATGTTTCTAAATACAGTGGGACACAACCTTAGAAATAGGTTAGTTCGCACTAATTTTGATAGGTCCGGAGAAACAGTTAGTCGTTATTTCAACAAAGTACTTCATGCTATTGGTGAGCTACGAGATGAACTAATCAGGCCCCCCTCATTGGACACCCCAAATAAAATAGCCGGGAACCCCAGATGGGATCCTTACTTTAAGGTGTGGCATTTATCTATCTCCTTTTCAGATTTTTATTTCCAAATATATATGTGGTCCCTAATTATTTATGGTACTGAACACAAATTAGGATTGTATTGGAGCTATTGATGGTACACACATTAGAGCCTCTGTCCGGAAGAATATGGAGTCTTCATGTCGTGGTAGGAAGTCTCATGCCACGCAAAATGTAATGGCGGCCGTAGATTTTGATCTTCGGTTCACTTATGTCTTGGCTGGTTGGGAGGGGACAGCACATGATGCTGTAGTTTTAAGAGATGCATTGGAACGTGAAAATGGCCTTCGTATTCCACAAGGTAATAGATATATTTAGTTCCATCAATTTGTCCATGGGAAATGTTAAAAGGTAGAAATTTGATCAACTTGTCCCTCATTTCATAGGAAAATACTACCTAGTTGATGCTGGATATGGAGCCAAACAAGGATTCCTTCCTCCCTTTCGTGCTGTCCGGTACCACTTGAATGAGTGGGGGAATAATCCGGTGCAAAATGAGAAGGAGTTGTTCAACCTTAGGCACTCATCCCTTCGAATCACGGTTGAGCGTGCATTTGGGTCACTAAAGAGAAGATTCAAAATTCTTGATGATGCCACTCCATTCTTCCCTTTCCCAACTCAAGTAGATATTGTAGTAGCTTGCTGCATTATTCATAATTGGGTCATAAATGATGGGATTGATGAGCTTTTCATAGGTCCAAATGAAATAATTGAACCCAATGAAACATCTATTGGCGAAGCAAATGAACATGCATTGATGGTTCAATTCAGGCAAGCCCTTGCTGATCAAATGTGGGAGGACCGTCAAAACCATCATGGACACTAATATGTAGCAGTTCTGTTGTATGGACATCTTGATTTTTTTGAATTTCTATTGTATGTTTAATTTCTGGACCGAGTTTCACTTGTATGGACAACTTGTTTGCTGATGGTCATTTGTATGGACTTGTTGGCTGATTTGTATGGACTTGTTTGCTGATGGTCATTTGAATGGATGAGCTAGTTGGTTGAATTTAATTTGTATGGTTAAATATGCTGTTGATGGTCATTTTTCTTCACTTTATGTGTGAATTTCATTTAAATGGACAACTTGTTTGCTGAAAGGTATTTTTATGGTCATTGGTTTATTATTTCTGTACCATATCATGCTTGCTGAACTTAATTTTCATTTCTAAATATTATGGCTTGTAGGAAATGGATAGCAAAGGAAAGGGAGGAAGCAACCATGCTTCATGGACATCTGCAATGTCCTCTTTCATGTTGTCTCATCTAGCCAATCTTGTGGCTAGTGGGACGAGGACTTCTTCTGGCTTCAAACAGGCCCATCTCAACGCATGTGTGAGGGCTCTCAATGAGATATTTTGTACTAATTTTACCGGTGATCAGATTAAGAATCACTTGAAAACATGGCAAAAGAAGTTCACAAAGATGAACAGGCTTAGGAAAGTGAGTGCTGCTGGTTGGGATGAAGTTAATTTTGTTATTACTCTTGATGCTGAGCACTACAATGAATATATCAAGGTATAAACACTCATGTTCCAAGAAAATTTCGACAGACTTTTCGTTTTTGTTGCAAGCACTTATTTTGTTAAATATGTTACATGATAGGATCACAAGACCGATGCTGAGTTTTTTAACAAACCTCTTTTGCACTATGGTGAGATGCTTACAATCTTTGGGAGCACAATGGCTACAGGAAAGTTTGCAAAGGACTCAAGTTCAGTTCTTGGTACTGAAGATGTAGAAACTGAAAACGAAGAGGTGAATCGTGCTCCAACCACTATTGATCTTGATGCTGAAACTTCATCTGCAAGCAAGCCAAAGAAGGCCAAAACAACTGAAAGTGAAGATGATGGGCTGATTAGGGCAATCACCAATGTGGGTGACAAGCTTGCTGTTGCTATAGTGAAGGCTGGTGAGCCAGATAATACGCTGCCGGTAGGTTTATTTGACACCCTGAAAAGCCTTCCTGGTTTTCAGGACATCCACATATCATTTTACTATGCTTATTTGGTGGCTAACCCTCACATTGCTAGAGCTTTCGATGGACTTCCATTCGAAAACAAGCTACATTGGGTTGCTATGTTCATTAGTGACAAGTTTCCTGGATCAATGTAGGGTGGTTGGATGAGTTATCTAGTTCTTTTGCTATTATGAATGTGCTGCCAGTGGGTGGACATTACTTGTAAGGCTTGAACTTGTAGGGAACTTATGTGTGGCTTCTATGCTTGAAATGCCACTATGGTTGGACTGCTATGTGTAAGACTTCAATGGGCTATTATGTGATCAGACTTTAACTCATTATTTGTGTCTTGAGCCTTCTATGTGTGGATTGATGTATGCTATTTATGTGTGATTGTTTCTGTTCTTGGTTCTACAATGTGAGTTATGAGTGAGATTATTTTTCTTCAACTTAAATTATGATTTAACGGATGCATGTGTTGTATGGTATGAAAAGATAACATGGTTTGGAGAGCCATATATTTTGCTGTAATCGAAAGTTCAGAATTGTTGATCTTCTTGTGTTGATCATGGCTTGAATGGATGCATGTGTCAAATGGTCAACTTTCCTGTGTTGATATTGGTTTGCAGTAATAAGAAGTTCAGGAGTGCAGTAATAAGAAGTTCAAGAGTGCACGTCATTGATAATCTTGTGTTGAGCAATGTTCCTTTTTTTTATAATATGAGCAATCCTTTTGCTTATTCAGTTCAAGCACAAATAAGCACAAATAAATTTATTTTTGCTTCACCATGAGTTCTACATTTTATTTTCTAATATAGTGATATGAATTGTTAGTGTGGTATTCATGGATAAGAAATAATTGCATATGTGAGAGGTAACCTCACCAAGAGGTATCCCTATCTAAACAACCCACCTTCATCCCTCTATCCAAACAAGGGATGGAGCCATTTCAACCCATCATATCCCTCAAACCAAACAAGAAACAGGGTTCGCTCTGTCCCTCCAACCAAACAGAAACTAGGTCCATCCCATCCTAAAAAAAGAGGAATGGACCTAACCCATTCCACCACATCCTCAAACCAAACACATCCTTACAGTACTGCATAGTGCACTCTGCAAACTAACAGATCACATGTTCATACTGATCGAGTATCCCTTTATGAATGTGGTCATGGGAGACATTGGGATTCTTTGGAAAGCAAGAATCTGATACATGGTCACACTAGTGCACAGTTGTCGTGGAGTTAGCCGTTAGGGGTCTCTTCGCCCGTTATGGTTGACTTCCTATAGGTAGAAACTGTGATGAAGGTAACAGGGTGTGTACATATATTCCGTGTAATCGCAAAATAAATTAAGGAGTGCATATGAAGGACCTGCTGTAAAATCAAAGTGTGTTTCATTCTTATTCTGTGATCAATAATTGGCATATGAGATTATTGGTTTTGATATTTACAAATTATTGGCAAAGTGGTTTTGGAGATGATTGGATTTGCACGTGATAAACAGGGACTGCTGGATAGTTGGTCCGGTCAGACCGGGCAATGGTTGCCGGTCTGACCGGAGGTATTCGTGCGGTCTGACCGGCCGACTCTATGTCAATTTCAATTTCGGGTTGTTTCGTTGGATATCCGTGGATAATTTGTGTTTATGACTTCTAGTTGGATACTGTGCATATGTAATACTGTTCTTTGCTAACAATGAGTCAAGTTGGAGATAGCTTGGACTCAGAATATGGTTTCTTGATTGATTCATGTGTAGATAATCTTGACGCCTCGGGAGAGTGTTGCTGGTGATGGATCGAGAGTCAACTTAGAGATAAGATGACGTCCGGACGGTCAGATATCATGCGGGACACTTAGGCTAAAGATGAATGCATGTGGTTGGTGAAGATTTCATAGGTCATACGATGGAGATATTGTGAGCGTATGGGATGCGGAGTCGAATTTGGAAGGAGTCCAAATTTGGTACATGTAACATCCTCAAATTTTTAAACTAAAATTTGACTGCATCATGCTGGCTTTTGACTAGTTTTAATCTTAGATTAGCAAAATTAAAATTCTCTTTAAAAGTTCTCTTTTTATTCTTGATTTTGGTTTGAGTATTACCCCTAGAACCCCCTTAACCTAGTTTACCAATAAACCCTAGATTGTTGCCCTATCCTAAACCTTAGTGAATTTAGCAAATTTCCTTCAAATTCCAAAATTTAGAAACTTTCTCTAGATTAACTTTCTATTAGTGAGACATTGTTATAATGCATAATCTTTGCAAAACTCTTCCAAAGATCTCTAGATAAATTATTTCTCCTTAGGCAAAATATTCAAAATTCCTAAATAGTTCTTTTGGGCCGAAATCCTTTTCTCTCCCTTCGGCCCAATTGGCCCAGCCGGTCCCACCGGCAGAAGCAGCCGCCCCATCTTCTGTGGGCGCGCGTCGCCGTGTCCAACACGCGCGCCGCCGCCGGCGCCGTTTTCTTCTCCCCTAAGCAGCCGTCGCCGGGCCTTCCTTGTCCTCCTCCGGCGAACCGACCTTCACAAACCGACGTCCGCCGCCTATAAATAGCCGGCCATCCCTCCTCTTTTCCCCAAATCAAACCGAGCTCTCTCTCTCCTCCTATGCCGGCCGGTCGGTCGATCTCCCTTATCGGAGCATTTCCGGCCAATCCCTCTCACCAATACCTTCGCCTCGACGAGGCAAATCCATTTCCTAACTTTCCCCTTCCTTTCCCCCTCCGAGATTAGCCACCACCGCCACCTCCCATACCGGTCGGAGCTAAGCCCTAGCCATCGCCGTTCCGGCCTCCTCCCTCACTCCCTCTCCCGACCACCACCCTCCCCGGATGCGCGTCGCTCGGGAACATGTTTCACCGCCGACGTTGCCGTCCCCCGTCAACTAGAACACCGGCGCCCTTCTCTCCCTCCACTCGGCTCCCTGGAAGAAATAGAAGAGAAGAAACGAAGGAAGAAGAAGGAGAAAAGATGAAAGAGATAAAAGACTGACGGGTGGGCCCCTCTACAGTAACCTTTCTTATTTTTCTCTATTTAATTCAAAATCCAAACTTTAGAAGCCCATATCTTTTAAAATATAAACCCAATTCCAGTAAAACTTGGACCGAAATTCTTCTAAAATCTTTCTCTATCTTTTGAGGCTGTTTTTGCTATTTTCTCATTTTATTTCATTTTTGCCTATTTTTGGATTTTATTCGAATTCCTTTTGAATTTGAATTTTATATGTTTAACCCTAGGTCTTGAGGATTCTCCTAACCTATTAGATAATCTCAGTCAATCTCAGGACATCGAGCAAGGCAAGTTACTATATATCTTTTGATCATTTAAACCTATATTTTACAAATTATTTATTTATAGCCCTTATATTCAATATTCTCCTTTTATATGCACAATTTAACCATAGAAACCCAGATAACCTAGTACTGCTTATTTTGCTTACAATCTGGTTAAAATGTTTATACTTAGATTGGGACAGTACGTAAGATTTGGCAGATTTCCGGGTGGCTAGTACTGTCTCGATCGATATAGTTATTACCATGTACTTATGCCGAACGAACGGACAGACCTAGTTATTATGTTAATTAGCAATGTGGTACCTCTGTATAGTGGTTCTTATTTTTAAGTCCTCGCGCACGAGGTAACTATAGCCGCGAAGGGCAAATTTAACCATTACCATGTACAGGTGAATGGTTTGTAATACTCGAGTATAAATTATATGGTATATTTCTAAACCCTGATCGAGATGACGTGGTGTCATACGATTAGTTCCCCTTAAATACCTCGGGAACGCCAGAACTCCTCTTGCTGCTGTTAACATTACGTTCAGAGCATATGAGGATATAAGTTCATGGAACATGTGCCACAATTGTTAATAACCTAATACTGGGCCATGACTAAAGTCGATGATTATCAGCAAGTCGTGGACTACGGGTAAAGCGTACATCTGCTGCATAGAATATTCATGAAACTATTCGTGCTCACGGAATTGAGTACCGGGACTCATATGGTACCCTGGTTAGAAACCTAAAGTATATATTTTACAAACTCTTGCTTTACTATTTCTAGATTGTCTATTATTGCTTTCTGCAAAGAACTCTACTCCATGTCAATGCATAACATATTTCCATGGTAACTTGCTGAGTATTGCGAATACTCACCCTTGCTCTTATTAACCCTTTTTCAGATTTGGGTCAAGAGGAGGACCCCTGTGATTATTATTATGATGACTCTGATAACTTAGAAAATCCCTAGAGGTTATACCTTCCTAGTCAGAATGTACTAGAACTTCCGCTGTGTAATATTAGCACCTATGTTTAATTAGGTGAGTACCTACCCTTGTAAAACCCCTAGTATTGTAAACTTTAACGTATGCAATGAAGAACCAGTTGTATTACATGTATCAATATTTACTGATCCAGGGATTGATACATTAATCTCAGTCGGATCCAAGTTATTAGTTTTGGGACCCGACAGTACAATTGGAGTTTGTAAAGTTGGTTTCTTGTAAGGGAAGGTTTCCAAGAGGGATTAGGACTTCTTGTACGAGTTTGGTTTATAGCTTTACGCTGCCTACCTCATGTATAAATAGAGGGAGAGGGTGTGGCCTCCCGGTACCACTTTAGAGAGCATTGAGTTGAGAGAATAATTAGGGTTTCGAGTTTACTTGAGATTTTCGTGAAGAGTGCTGTTGTTGCACTTTGTTAACACAGAGAGAAGTAATAAATTAAAGTTGTCATCTACTTTGAGAGTTCTTCGATTTGTGTTTGGTCGGGTTCCGCGGTCCAACCGGTGGTTAGACCAGCGGCATCGCGGCGGTCAGACCGGCGGGACAACGGCGGTCAGACCGGCAACAGATCAGACGACTGTAGCTTCGACAGGGCGGTTAGATCGGGTGATCTACTCCGGTCAGACTGACGACATCGGCTCGGTCAGACCAGTAGATCAACTCCGGTCAGACCATAGATCATCGAATTGAGGGTAATTTTTAATTCCGCTAAAAGTTTTGATTTTTGGGTACTACAACCATTCGCCCCACTTCTGGTTGGTTTAGTTCTTGTTGTTCGATTCTACACCTGCCAGCTAGCACATGTTAGGACAGAGGTCATAATTAAGGTGCGCAGTAAATAAAAGTACCATGACACGCAAGAGGGCAACTGAAACTCTATGTGGAGACATTATAAGATTTGAGTTAGATGTCTCGATCCCATGCTCCATCAGTTGGTAGCGCTAGTTAGTCCGTAGTTCCATACTCCCTTATGAATCTAAACAGGCTTCTCTTCGGAATGTGGTAATGGGAGACATTGGGGACTCTTTGGAACGGATGATTCTCACGACCAGTGACACTACACAATCATGGAGTACTAATAGTTGTTATGCGTCTTTTCCCCATTCTGGCTGATTTTTGTGACAAACTACAAGATTTTCACCGTTAACCAAGTTGGATGGAACGATAGTGTACGTGCTGCGTTTCTTTGTCTCCCTACGACGTTAGCCGTGACTCTGAGAGTGCTGTCGTGTTGTGTACTCTTTAGTTTCCACAATTTTATATATATACCTATATTTAAAAAATACGTTAAGTCTTTTGGAAAATATTTTCATCCATCGTCGCGTAGTCTGGACCGATCGCACTGTTCCCTCGCCAACTCGCGCCAAAAGTACTGCATCTGTTGTCCGTTTGATCGTTTATGTTTGTATCTATTTGCAAGATAAAAGGGTGTATGAATCAAGATCAGCATCCACGAATTGGGTTGTTTCTCCCTCGTACAATTGTAATGGGCTAATACAAATTTTCGAAGGACATACGTGCTGGATTGGCTTGTTTTGTAATGGGAATTTTGCAGAACCGAGGGTGTCTTAAATTAATTAATCTTTTCGGGCCAAGATATGATTGATTTGGGCTGTGTACATCCATTGTGGATGTAGAGGCCTGATTTTAATTCATTTTCTTAAAAAAAATGATTGATTAGGTTGCTTGGAAGTTGGAACTGTATAGGGCCATTAAGCTTTGGGCTAATTAAACTGCGAATGCCATAATAAATCCAAATACTGTATATACCCTTGGCCCAATATTGAACACTGCTTTTTTAATGTGACCAATTGATGTATATGGAACTGAAAAATCATAAACCAGCTATTTGTTCATTATGTTTCAAAAATCATAAACCTGATATTTGTTCATTAGGTGCCTAATCGACTTACTACGTACACTAAACACTATTTTTTTTTGTTTTATATAAAATTAGCATATTGCTCGTATGTTGCGGTGGACTTTAATTAATGAAATTAACCCATTATTGCCATCATTTTCTGTACACATCTTCTCCAAATATCTATATAAATTATAAAATTAGCATATTGCTCGTATGTTGCGGTGGACTTTAATTAATGAAATTAACCCATTATTACCATCATTTTCTGTACACATCTTCTCCAAATATCTATATAAATTATATTACTGACATGTGAGTCCTCTAGCCTACACCGTCCTTTTTCCTTTCAAAAAGTAGAGTTGGTGGTGGGGGCGGTGATAAATTCACCTCTCACCATCAGCACTACTCCATTTTAAAGGAGTATATATAGAAATCTACGCAACGCACGGGCATCTTACTATACGTAACGTACCCAATAACCATATGAGTTGTCACGTGTATTGTTGTCACTGTGGTTTGAAACTCTAGGCAACAACAATTTTCCTAAGTTTTTACATAAAAACTCTAGGGAACCTAGGCTTTCCCTTAGAAATGATCACTAGAGCGGCTTCCCTAGAGCTTACCATTGGGAAGCGCTTTCCCTAGAGCATTTTGGATGGGAAAAAGTACGAATTATCCCCCTCACCCCTCCCCCCCTGAACTATCCCAGACGACCAAATTATCCTCCTAAACTCTCAAAAACCAAACATCGTTCACCCTGAACATTCAATACCGGACAAATTACACCCCTCGACCCAATCCAGAGTGGTTTTGTCCTACATGGCATACGCATGGCAATCTAATCAGCATTTACATTTTTTTAAAAATGGTGGGGCCCACCTGTCACTCTCTCTTACCTCCTTTTTCTCATCTTCCTCTCTCTCTCTCTTCCTCTCTCTCTTGTGCGCGCGGCAGCAGGCGAGCGATGGGCGGCAGGAGGCGGCGGTCTTTCCCGCGCCGTCGCCACTGCCACCGTGGCTACAGTCGGCTACCACCCGAGCGCCCGGGGCGTGACACCATGTCGGTCCGTCATCGGCGGCGGGAACGCGGAGCCTGTAGGCTCTCCACGCGCGCCCGGCCTCTGCCCGCCGCCCGGAAAGCTCCGCCTCCGCCGCCCCGCCGCGGTGCAGCCCAGAAGCTCCGCCTCCGCCGTCGGCCGCCCACTCTGCCTCCGCCTCAGCCTCAGCTGCTCGCTGCCTACCGCTCGCCACACGGGGAGCTCCACCTTCGCCGTTGGCCGCCGCTCCACCTCCACCTCAGCCGCCCGCCGCCGGGGAGCTCCGCCTCCACCTCCACCTCAGCCGCCCGCTCCGCCTCCGCCTCCACCTCAGCCGCCCGCTCTGCCTCCACCTCCGCTGCCGCTACCCAGGAGCTATGTCTCCGCGCCGGCCGCCCGCTCCGTCTCAGCCGCCCGAGGAGCTCAACCTCCACCACGTAGGTCAGGAACAGCGGCACGCGTGGGTCCGAGCCGCCGCCGCTCGCCACCAGCCGCTCACGACCCAGCTGCGCCCGCTGCCGCCACTCACGCCGCCGCCCACCTCCCTCCTCTGCTCCGCCCCGTGAGAGAGAGAGAGAGAGTGAAGAGACAGAGGAAGAGAGGAAGGGGATGTATGATAGGTGGGTCCCACAATTTTTTTAAAAAAGAAAATGCTAACTGGATTGCCACGCGTACGCCACGTAGGACAAAACTGCTCTGGATTGGGTCGAGGGGGTAATTCATCCGGTATTGAAAGTTCAGGGTGAACATTTGCTAATGAAGTATTAAACATAGTCTAATAACAAAACAAATTACAGATTCCGTTAGGAAACTGCGAGACAAATTTATTAAGCATAATTAATCTGTCATTAACAAATGTTTACTGTAGCACCACATTGTCAAATCATGGCGCAATTAGGCTTAAAAGATTCGTCTCGCAATTTACACACAAACTGTGTAATTGGTTTTTTTATCCACATTTAATACTCCATATATGTATCCAAACATTCGATGTGATGGATGAAAAGTTTTAGTTTTGGGAACTAAACAAGGCCTCAAACAGTGTACGGTCTGTGGAATGAATTTTTCTACTCTGTATTCACGCTGATTTAATCAGCTAAAAGCTTATTGTGAACCAAACAGTATGTCTAAATTATATTATAGTTAAGTTTGGTCACCAGTATGTCTATTTTTCTTGGTGCAGTCGGTTCTAAATGCATGTTTTAACATGTACACGGCCAGCTAGCAGATACCTGTACTTGTTCTTGCATCTGTTGGAAGTAAATTGATATTTGTGCGAGAGTGGATTTTAAACTCTCGAGGGGACGTTCACTCGTTGTTTGCTTGCCACTTAAATAGTTACGAAAAAATTATAAAACAATTGAGAAAATATCTTAACATGTGATATATCACTCTGTAAACATGGAACTTAAAATTCAACTTCTATATGTTGCAATGAAACAAATAAATTTGACGGTGAATATACATTAATTAGTTGTAGTTTAATTTATTTTTTCGTTGTGGTATGTAGAAGTTGAATTTTAAGGTGCATATTTGTGGAGTGATATATCACATATTAATACATTTTTCCATTTTTTTCTAAGTATTTGAGTGACATGCAAACAATTATAAGGCATCCCCTCGAGAGTTTAGAATAGTTTTCCATATTTGTGCTGTAATTTTGCACGGACCTTGAGGAAGAATTGCTAGCTAGCTCTCTAATATATATATGCACCAGAGCTGCTCTGCCACAGTGCTTGGAAACCTTATGACTTAAGCTTTAGCCATGGATAGAAATTTGTGTATGTATGAATCGAATCGATATCATTGGAACGAGAGACATCAAGAATTCAGATGTTAGATTTCTTCCGCCTACACAGTTAATTAATAATTAAGCCTACTTGATGTGTAATTTTTTGCCGGCATTTCTAGGCATTTTCACTTCTGCTAATAAGCTTTCCCCAATTTTCTTATGTCATTTCAGCTCCATGTATACGATTCGTCGTACACGAAATGAAATGGCTATTGACGCTGCAGGTAGAGGATGTTAGCCGCCCTCTCCTTGAATCAAAGACAGACACCCGGTGCTGGTGGAGAATCCATGCGATCGAGCGACTAGAACATGCTGCTTAGGATCTATCACAAACATCTTGGTTTACCTGGGTCTAGGCAGTTGAGTTGCACATCTAATGTAGACAAGTTGGGAAATTTTGATGATCCTAAATCATTCAAACTGAGTTACATCCTTTCCATGGTGATCTTATTAATCATTGCATCTTGGACCATCTAATTATTGGATTTTGCAGAAATTGACTTATTAACATGTAAGATTTAATTTAGATAGGAATTAATTGGTATGTCGGTTAATTTATCGGCCAGTGCAGAGAAACTAAAAGACCAAATAGAACTGGCTATATACACCTTTGTTGGTGTAGAGGCCGGGTTTTAATCTATTATTAAAAAAATGATAAACTAGAAACTAAGTTTTACTCCCTCCATCATAAAATATAAACGATTTTGGATGGATGGGACACTTCCTATTACTACAAATATGGATACGAAGCTTGTCCAGATTTATAGTACTCCCTCCTTCTAAAAGTCTAAGATTTATTTCATTCTTTGATTTTTCCAAAGTCTAAGTCCTATTTGTAATCACTATATGCTAAATTAAATTGTTGATCAGAACTTAAGAAGCCATTTGATTACTTATTGGTTGTGTGTTCATTGGTTTTGTCATACTGTGAATGACTTAATTACTCATTGGTCTTGGTGCCTAAAGAAATAGGTCCTAGACTTTTGGATGGAGGAAGTACTAGGAAATGTTCCATATGTCTAGAATCTCTTATATTTTGGGATTTTGGGATGGATGAGTAATTTTTAGCACAGCTAGTGTGGCCGCTGGCATTCACATGCTGCAGACATAGCGTCAGCACACCAAGCTGCAAACACAAGACATCCTGTGTCACAAACCTGTTTTTGTACACTTATCAATGGCAGATCGATCTCTTGCAAATGGGCAGCAAAATTCGGTGTCACGATCCTATTTTGTAGAGTAGTAAGCTTGGGAGGCTTTGGGATTGGCCTCCCAGCAGGATAGTACAGGCACACATGCACTGGATATTTTAGCTTCATTGCTTGATGCAGCAATTTTGAGTTAGATAAATAGTATTATAGCATGAGCAGTGATATGTGTTCAAAAAATGTTTACAAACAATACTACGAAAATGGTTTTTCCTGGCGGCTAAAATGAGTCATTCCTAGCGGTTAGGGTAGCTGCTTTCGACCAAAGGCCAATGAAAATGAAAATTCTTCACAGACGGGACTTGAATCGCCAGCGACAATCGGTTTTCATTGGCTGCTGTGTTACATGGTTAAATGGGCCACCATGATAATCCGTTTTCGCTAGCGTATGTGTTAAGACGGCCGCCTGCGAAGCTCATTTTTGGGTAAAAAAAAATGAAAATACATGCATGCATCTGCTCTTTGACCGCTAGAAAAGAAGTTCAAAGGAATATTGAAAATGCCCAGATGCAGCAACCCTGCATTCCCTATCTACATTGTTAAGCAAATTCAATAACAAGAACATGTCTCGATACAAAATCACAGCTCAATGAGCATAAAATCCACAAAAAATGGTTTTCCCCTTGCATCTCAACTGCCAGCCATCGAAGATCGACCTTGTCTCTGTCATCGTTCGGAGGGACCCGCCGGCGGGAGGGCGCTCGGAAGTTGGCGAGGGAGGGATCATGGACTTGACGACAAAGGGCGTCGCCGGCCGGCGGTGGATCCGCTCTCTGGAGGCTCGCCGGCGCCAGATCTGCGCTCCCGCTGCTCCCTTATGCCATTCGTCGATGTGGTCACCAAGGCTGTTGTCGCCAAGCGACGCCCTCCCCTGCGCCGCCATCGCCGAGCACCGTTGCCTCCGAAAACGCTACTTCGCAGATGGTCGCGCGCGCCCCCGACCGTGAGACACAGCCACGTAGCGTGCGCGGAGAGGGGGACGGTGGAACAGTGCGTGGAGAAGGAGCACGTGACGTTGTTTTCTCTATTTTTTGGGTTTTTTCGGGTTTTTTATTTTTTCTGGGTTTTTTGGTTTTTTTTCTTTTTTTAGGTTTTTCTAATATATACATATACAAACTTTGTATACCTGGTAGTTTTGGGGTTTTTTAATATATATGTGTACAAAGTTTCTATACGCCCGAATACAAAGTTTGTACACGTGTGTGTATATATGTACACACATACACTTTATATACAAATGTTTATAGTATTGATGAGACTAGAGGGGGCGGACTGACCGTGCGGGTGCAGCCCCGCACTTACGGTACGGTCGCCGATCGCCACCCCTCCCCCCCACCCCCCCGTTCCCTTTGCTGTCGCCAAGCACCACTGCTTCCCCTTGCTGTCGCCCGCCGGCCAAGCATCGTTGCCTCCCCTCGCCATCACTGACGCCACGCGAGCCCCACTGCCTTCCTTGCCATCGACCCGCCGCGCAAGCACCGCTGTGTCCACTTGCCGTTGACACCGCGAGCACCGCAGCCTTCCACCGAAGCCCGCTCGTGCCCAACCCCGCCGGCGCCTACGTGACCACCGAATCTGTCGCCCATTGCCGTTCCGCATCTGATCTAGGAGAGAGTAGGTGGAGACATGATGTAAGGAAGAGAGAAGGGTATGGTGGTTGGTGGGAGGGGATAAGGTAATCTTTATAGGATTTTTTTTTTTCTCATATCTCCAAGGGGTATTTTTCATGGCAGCTATTTAAGAGGACTGTTTGTGCGTACTATTTTCACAAGTGACCCTCTTAAAGACTTCTTGTGAAAATAGGGTCATTTTTACAAGCAGTTATATAAAGGCAACACTTGTAAAAATTGATTTCCGCAAACGATTTATAAACAGGGACCTCCGGTTACGTTTTCACTAGCGTTTTTTTATTTTATCCACCTGAGAATGGTTGTGTGTTCTCCTCTTCAAGGTGCGAGTCTAAGTGTTCTTGTATCATTTTAGCTGTATAGT